>CM065133.1:1555000-1895000 GCA_033026305.1 Cirrhinus molitorella
TTTTAATGTTTGCAAAATAAGAATATATTTGTCAGTTCTGAATGTCCATTCAAAGTTGGCATCATCTGAAGTCTTCAAAAGAGGGAGAAAAAGCAGGAGTCTGCATCAAGCTTTCCTCCTGCTAAGAAAAACAATCAGACCCGTTTTATGTTCTGCCAGACCTGCCACACTATTTCAAATAGCTTCCTTTTTACAGGTGCTCATTATTGATAGCCATATATGGAGCAACTAGAGGTTAGTGTTTTGCTGGTAAGCATCCTGCTGCTGTCCATGTGTGTCACTAGTATAGGAGCTTTAATATATACAATTATTTGTAAATCTTAAGATCTGTAAAAAAAGATTCTGGTGTCTGGTATGGATCAGATCTGATCATAAATATTTTTTTTTCTGGCTACTTCATTTGTTTTTGTATTCACCACCAGTACTTTCCCCTGCTAATGGTCATATGGTAGATGAGCGCAAGAGCGACTGAAATAGATGAAGAGTTTTGGAACAGAGCTTTTGTGCACAGATGTTATTTGTAGAAGTGCACCTAGGACTTCAGTAAATAATTAATGGCACACCATTAGAAAGAGTCTGAACACTCAGTTCCCCGTGACCTGTGCTCCACAGAGCTGTCATTAATGAGCAAAGCTTGCTACGCATTGGTGTGCTGTGGATCGTTGTCTGTTAGGATTGTTTATGGCTAGAGAAGGTCAAACTGTCACTGTGACACAGGTGATGCTAATCGCAGCGCACTAGTCGCTCTCCTACACGTAAAGCTGAAAACATATTTTAAAAACATGTTTTTTTTAAGTGCATTGCACATGAACATGGGCAATGTTTTAGGCTCATTTAGCCTATGTATAATTCTGACTTGGTAAACCAAATATTTTGCAGTGTTAATGCAGACTATTTCAATATTGTAAAGCAAGAGTGTTCTAAATATTATCAAGTCCATGTTGCCAACTCATGCTACATGCTTTAATGCTCTGTCTAATAATGACAACATGAAACAGTTAATTTATTGACTGGACTGGTCTGAAGCAGTATTATTTCTTCCTGCACTTCACAAAGTGGTTATGCCTCCAAACCTGGGTCCAAATTGAACTCCTGCCAAGTGCAAACCAAGCTGGTAAATTTTGCAATGGGTCATAAATGACAACTGGTCATATATGTTTGCTGCAGCAAGAACCTATATGTCACTTACAGTAGTGAAAAACATGCTTATATAAGACATCTGAAATGCAAACTGCAGTGGGGATGAGCTTGAAACAGCTTTACAGAATGCACAACATTATGCTGAAGTATTTAGGTAATTTGCAATATTATGACGATATTAAAGATTAATTCTTGGATCTTTAAACCACAAATATGTGAAAACGTCCATCAAAAGTGGAATTTATTTAGACCAACAGCATGATATGCATGATATTTCTTTATTTCAAAGCTTAATAAAGAAGGTAATATTTAGCAGCTTACATTTTAGTCACAATATTTGCAGTGCCTTTATTTATTTATTTATTTATTTATTTATTTTTAGAAAATTCAAACAATGTCAAAGCAGAACATAATTCAATGACTCATAAAGCAAGTCACTTGTCGCCACCTACTGGTGTAATGAAGTGACCTGCAGAAAGAGTCACTGTAAAATCCCCACCACTAACATCAGGGTTGCCAGGTTTTCCCGCCCGATACCTACTCAAAACAAGCCCAAAAGTAGCCCAATCGCATTTTGAGGGGGGTCCCCCGTTAAAAAATCTTGTTCCGGGGGTAAAATACAAGTTTGTTGACGGGGTTCCCCTGGTAAAATTAGCATCCCAGGGGCTAAATATTATGTTATTGGGGTCGCTTCAACCCACGGACTTGGCAACACTGACTAACACACAGAATAGGGCTGTCAAACGGTTAATCATGATTAATTGCATGCAAAATAAAAGTTTGTGTTTACCTAATATATGTGTGTGTACTGTGTATATTTATTTTGTATATATATATATATACATATATATATAAATACACACTGGTACATGTATATATATAAGAAAAATATGTTAGATTTATATGCAAAATATTTATATGTACATATTTTATGCAAAACACAAACTTTTATTTTGCATGCGATTAATCATTTGACCTAGTCTGGAACAAACATAGACAAGTGTAACGACACAAACTCTTGAACCAGCAGTCAATCAAATTCAATTCATTCAAACTGATGTATAAATAAATGCAGAAAACACGTTAAGCTTTACAAATGCTGCTGTGCACATTAGACTCAACTGCAAATGCACTATATTGAGTTTAACTAATAAGCCATGCACAGATGTTCAGTTTTATATCAGCCATATATATATATATATATATATATATATATTTTTTTTTTTTTTTTTTTTTCTTTCTTGTTCTATTTTTCTTTACATTTTTAGCACCTCTACTTGTATAGCTTATGTTTCAAACTAGTCACTGTGTGGAGAAAATGTTGACTCATAAATTGCTTAAGATGTTTAATTTGTAAGTCATTGCCGCAAAGTGAATAACTCTAACTGTATCTATGAGACTGAATTTAAGGCTCAACAGTGTTGGGGGGAATGCATTACAAGTAACTCTAGTTACATAATAATATTACTTTTTTCAAGTAACTAGTAAAGTAATGCATTACTTTTTAATTTCCAAGAAAATATCTGAGTTACTTTTTTAAATCGGGAGTAAGATGTTAGTTCTAGAATAAATGTGAACATGCATACTTAATCTCAGTATTCCTCAAAATGAATAAAAACAATGAAATTCAACTCAGAATATGATGTAAACCTGCAATAATTACATATGGTAAATAATACAAATATCCCATTTTATTAACTGTTGTCTTTGCTGCCGACCTTCGATGATCAAATTCAACCATACTAACATAATAATCTAACATTTGTTTTCCTTTTTTTATTGCTAAAAAGTAATTTTTTTCTTCTGCGGTCTACTGTACAGATGTTAATATACTTTTCTCTAAGCCTGAGGCTTTTGGTGTGAAAAGGCTTTTACATTTACCAAAAATATAACTTTTTATATTAAAACAAACAAGCAAGCCCTGCCCAGATTCAAAAAGTAACGCAAAAGTAACGCAAAAGTTCGTTCCATAAAAAGAAACATAATTAGTTACTTTTTTAGGGAGTAACTCAATATTATAATGCATTACTTTTAAAAGTAACTTTCTTGCTCATCATCATGCATTACATAAAAGCAAGAAAATACACCACACCTTGATAAAACTTGCAGTGGTTTAAGTTATGCTGTTATAATTTTGTTAGCTTTATTTGGGGACATCTGTGTTTTTGCACACTTTTTTTTTTTACCCAACTACCACTGTCAGCGATCACAGGGTAATATGCCAAAAATCGTCTTATTTTTGGAAGCCAAGTCAGTTTTGGTTGTTTTGAAAATGTATTGGGATTTGTAACATTGTTTATGGTGTCACAGCTTTGTGTTGCAATGTGGCTGAAATTGCAATGCTGGTTCTGTTAGAAGAATCCTATTCTCTCCTGGTTCTGAGGTAGTGGTTTTTGGTTGTATCCAGCTCTATTCGGTCATATGCTCACATATTAACAGCATTGGGTTGCCATGGGTTACAGCCTCCAATTTTTGAGAGGGAAATTATTGCATTCTGAAATTCTAAAGTGCTTCTCCTTCTCTCTCTTAAAAATGTGTTTTTCTCATTGTCATCACTTAGAGCATCTAAAGCAAGCATTGTTGAAGTGTTTTGATGCTACTAGAAAGAGCTGTAAAGGGACTGGAAAAACGAACAAGATTCTTTTTCCCAACGTAATCTTTAACTATTGAGTAAATGATCCTAATTAACTCAATCGTAAATATATTCAGCTAATCTCAAAGCCCTGTTTTTAGTTTAAAGCACAACTGTTGTTTTGAGACAGTATCATTTACCAACAAGCTGTGCTGCTCTTTCCGTTGTGGTATAAATGTAAACAGCTGTGTTATTCTGATTTATTGTGGTGCAAATGAGAGCCAGAGAGCTCTTCAGCAGTGTCTTCTTGTATTAGATGTCCCAGTCTTTATATGCATATGCTCAGTCTTTAGTGATGTCAAGACCGTCTTGTTTTTTTAGCACCAATGAAGTAGGTGGTTAACAGACTTTTAAGTGATTTTAGCTGGCACTGTGGTGTTTTATAGCTTGGCTGACACAAAGGGTCTGTATAATCCTTGCGTTTTATTGTGTATGCTCAAACAGAGAGATGTACACTGCAAAAAAGGCTTATCTTACTTAGTATTTTTGTCTTAATTCTAGTCAAAATATTCAATTAAGATGCATACTAGATAAGCAAAATGACATAAGATATTTAATCTGGTTTCCAGGGGGGAAAAAAACTAAATTAAGTGCATTTTTCTTAAAACAAGAATAAATATCTAATGCAGTTTTGCTTATCTAGTAAATTCATCTTAATTTAGGAATTTTTAGATATTTTGACTAGAAACAAGACAAAAATACTAAATAAAATGAGATTTTAAAACACAAAAAACAACTTTAGCTTGTTTATACACTGCAAAAAATGCTTTTCTTATTTAGATTTTTCGTCTTGTTTCCAGCCAAAATATCTAAAAATTCTTAAATCAAAAAGTATTTTCTAAACAAGTCAAAAAAGACTGTCTTGTTTTCAGAAAAAATAAGTTAAAATTAAGTGAGTTTTTCTTGAAACAAGCAAAATAATCTGCCAATGGGATAAGCAAAATAATCCAAATTTTTAGTTAAAATAAGATTATTTTGCTTACCCCATTGGCTAATCTCACTTATTTTGGATTCTTTTTTTCTGAAAACAAGACAATAATTATTACTTGTCTAGAAAATCCTTCTTGATTTAAGAATTGTTAGATATTTTGGCTGGAAACAAGACAAAATAAATCTAAGTAAGAAAAGCATTTTTTGCAGTGTAACTGTGCATGTAGACATACTTAATGACTGACCCATTTTAGTACTTTTATTCATTCCAATAAACAAAAAGCAGACAAAAACCACCCCATAGCCCAAAGAAATTCCTAACATTCAGACAGTGAGTCCAGCTGGAGATGGGGAGCTTTGCAAACAAGGCTTAAAAGGGGAATCTGATTGTTGTTAAACAGGCCAACTGAGGTAAAATACTGCATACATGGCCTTAAAAAAAAGCTCTTTCTCTGTTGATATTACATTGATATTTTAATATACAGTAATCCCATTATATTATGATCAACAGGGCTCATGAACTAATGTTTACTAGCCGCAGTAATTGTGTGAGAGAGGAGAGGAGGATGTTTACGTATTGTGAGCGTGTTTTCCTGGAGGAGAGGGAATTTGCATACAAGAGCTCTCATTAAAAATCCTGCAATGTTTCTGTGGTCCTTCCTATAGATGACACCAGAGCATACCGCTTAAAGGATGAGAGTGGTGGGAGAAAGGGAGTTAATTTAAGAGAGAGGCTAGAATCACACATTTAATCCTCTTTACACTCTGTCATTAAGCAGGTGTGGTTTTAAAACCAATTTACAGGCAGCTACATCAATCAGTGTGATGATACACTCAGCTTTCATCATGTCAGAGGTGAGAATGGTGGCTGGAGAAATAAGGAGTGAAGGGGAAAGACGGATGTGTGGAAAAACGATGAGAAAAATAGAGACAGAAAAAGAGAATGAAGACAAAAGGGATATATGTGGACAGATACAGGCAAACAGTGACATACTACAGGACACTGAAGAGACTAATCCGATTTTGAGAGAGTGGAAGATTCATTCTAAAGCTGCACAAATATCTGATTAAGAGAGAAAAAGTTCTAGTGCTGTACATGGATAAATGGAACAATGAATTAAATAGAAATAATAAATAATATGAAGAAGAAAAACATTACTAGTAAATACAATAAACAGCAAAATGTATTGAGTTGTTATACTGAAAGTTAAATGTCAAACCAGTAAAATTTATGGAACTGACAGGGTTTTTTTTTTTTTGTAGTCATGAACTGATTCAACCACAAGGGGGCATAAAGGTTGTTGGTGGGACGACGAGCCACGCCTCACTTACCTGTGCCTTGTCTCGATTTCTCCTGATTATTTGTGCATGTGAATTGCATCAATCCTTTCAAAGTGCCTTATTTTCATTTAAGAACATGAAAGTGAGTTTACCATTAGTTTTGTCTTAAACAAGTTGTTTACTGCAAATAAATAAATAAAATAAAATAATATATAGGCTATATATCAGTGGCGAGCGGTGACTTTTTTTACTGAGTGCTAAGACATCCACCCACCACACCCTCATTTTGGGCTTTTAGGACAAACTCAACGGGGCAAACACCGTGGCAGGTGTCGATTTAAAATTATGCACATTTCCTACCTTATTTGTAAATGAAATTCATCTCAATCCTGCTTCTATCGTTTCAGGTTTATCCATATTTTTTATTCATCCATATTTCAGAAAAACATAGGCTACAGCTGCTTTTTCCAAGTAAAAACCGCCAAACAACGTTTACACGTATCACGTTATGATACGTACGTAATATTCAGATGGCGGGGAGGTAGGGGATTCCCCCGGTCTATATGTCTCTGCTTAGACCGAATGATTTTTTTATTATTAATTCCCAGTGAATAGGAGTTAAAACTCCCACCCAGGTACTACGACCATGCAAAATGCAAAAAATAATAATATCTTTAAAATATTGCCAAGTAACGTTACAAACAACAATGAAATCAGAAAAGAAATCAGATTTTATTATTTTCTATTTTTTCCCTATTTTATTTCCTATTTTTGTCATGTTGACAATAACGGATATCTTCAACGCTGTCTATTATATGTTTTGAGTTGAGTTTTAAAATTTGCTTTGCTTAAGAAAACATGAAAATATACAGTTACAATGCTTTTTTCATTTGATTTAGTCGAGTTAGTTAGTTGCCAGCAAAAGACAGCGAACGCGCATGAATCCTGAGGAGTCATAGCAATAGAGCGTCGAAGCTAACTGACGTAGAATCTAGATTAACAGAAAATTACCGTTGTTTGTCAAATAAATAATTGTACTTACTCACAACTCATTATTAAGCTTTAAGTTACATCTCAAATGACAAGGGATCAACTTATAATCATGTTTATATTAATTAACCCGTGAACTCATTCTCTCAGACGGCCTGGGTATGCGGAGCATTAGCAGCTTATATGGACGGATATGTAGGGTAGACTGAGTACAGTTGGTACACTTTTTGCTTTTTCCTTTACCACACCAAAACTATGGACTGAAAAGAAGTGATTTTTCATATGACATTTCCTTTACTTGTCTACTAAAATATTAATATATATTAACATCCATGAGTAGATCACATTTGCCACAATTAGCTCATGAACACAAGAATGTGGGGTACAGTTGAAACGGTACCCGAGTACAGTTGAGACACCCATCCGTAATGCTGTAAAGCTGCCTAACCAATTCATTGCAAATGTCAAATACCTTTAAAAAATGATAATTCAAAATTTTTCTTTTCTATTTAGTAACTTATTTGATTATTTGTTAAGTTAAAAGTAGTTCATTTGTAAAACATTGTATTGTAATGACAAACAACGATACAATATTTTACAATATTTAATTATAACAGCAAACAGCAATAATAAAACGATGCAAACAATAACCTAACAAACATAATACCAATGGACATAATAAATAAAAATAAAAACAACAGCCTAATAAACCATATAAACAATATTGTGACTATTACCTTACATCTTGCATCATGCAACTAAACTGCATGTGCTGCAACAGGATTCTAGGGCAGGTACAGTTGGTGCATTGTGTCTCAACTGTACCCCGCTGACCACCCCAAACATTTCTCTAGATTTTACGAAGACCTTGCATGACACAAAGTCATGCAATATGTCAGTGTGTAGTGCACATATTAAGGTTTAAGAAAATGTAAGTTAACTTCAACAGTCATGTAAGGATGAGAAGCTATTCAATGTGGAAGAGATGTGGTAAAGTGAAAAACTTACTTTGGAAAAAAAACTTTCGCTGATATCTTAAGACTGGAGAAGTGCACATACTTAAAATTTCCCATGCTCAAAGATGGGGCTAATACGCATGTGTGAAGCAACTATCACACATCAGACTTGTTGCACATGCAAGTTATTTAAGGTGTTTCAACTGTACCCCTGTACCAACTGTACTCAGTCTACCCTATATATATATATATAATAATTGAAGAGTTCAGATGCAAAAGCCTCTAAATCCATCTGACATCTTTCTTTAAAAAATGCATTTTTATCAGGCTCCGATGTATAGGTTTCTATGTAAGTACTGGTGCTTCTGATTGGGCTGGATGTATATTTGACGGATGTATAATATGTGTCGAGAGCATTCACTCAGTATCATTATCTAATTTTTGACCAAGATGGCTTTTAGCTGGTTTTTCAACTCAATTCAATTATTGCATTTAATTATTATGCCCCTTTTTACCATTGTGGCGCCAAAGATGAGGCTGAGCCAAATGAAGATAGATTGAATGATAGATTGATAGAAGCAGATTTCTGCTAGGAGCAGGGTTGCCAGGTTTTCACACCCAAAACGGAATAAAATACACGTTTTTTTGTTGGGGTTCCCCTAGTAAATTCATATTTTAGGGGCTAAATATGACGTTATTGGGGTCGATTCAACCTGTGGAAATTAAAAACTACCTGCAGCAACAGTGTAAAAGTAGCCTATTTGGCAACACTGTCTATGGGAGAATCGTGCCAGTGTAAGCTTAAAGCTGCAGTCCGTAAATTTTTTGTTTAAAAATTATACAATATAAATTTCTGAGCAAGTACATAACCAGCCAGTGTTCAAAACTATGGCCTTACTTTAGCCTGATTCACAATGGTTAGCTTATAATAATGTTTCTAAATTGAGTGGTACGGGTAGGTTTTCGCGGGAAATTCAAGCATGCCACTGCATTATTACATCACGTCTGTAAACATGAAGAAGGCGTCCCGGATAGTAGCTTTATCGCATGTGAGAATGCTGCAGGTGTTGGATAGTTTATAGCCTTTTCTCACAGCAGCTGAAATAATTAAACTTTTTTTTTTTGGTTGCGGATTGTAATCCAAAACGTTTATGTGTTTATGAAACTGAAATCAGATTACTCCAGTTTTAAATATGCATCTGTTTGCAGATAGAGCCTACATTGGATTACACAAGTTTTGCATTTTAAAGAGAACCGGTGCTAAGGAAGAATGATTTGCTTTTTCGGCTAAAAGAATTTCTTCATATGAAATTAGAATTTTATGTCAATCAGAAATTAGACTGTACAGAAACAGAAACACTAATAGGCCTACACACTATATACACATAGTTATGCAATGCTGATGTTGTTAACGTGAACAATTTGAGAACAGTATAACAGTAATAATAACTTCCTAGTTTGATGTGATATGAGATAATAACCGATCGTTAGATTTAAACACCTGTAGCGTTTTTCCTCAGTTGGTCAGAACGAAAGTTTTAGACTTGCTACTTACTCTTAGATGACAATATCTGATGAAGATTCTTATTTGGCCCATATATTTGAATCTGTTAATCTGTGATTCCTAAGTACAGTGAATATCCACAATGGTGCGATGACTGACAGCTACAAAAACATTAGCACAACCCACGCATGAAAGAACTGCAATTGCAGGTTTTCAGACAGAGATGGCGACAAAGAGGCAAAACTGACAGACTACAGCTTTAAGCACAAGTATAAAAAGACGTAACTGTACATATCGGGTTATTTCGGAAGCTTTTTTAATGAAGTCGTTTTTATATTTGCAACAGTTTATTTTTATGCACACAGATTGGTTTTATGCTTTTAATCTGTTTTGCAGTTCTTGACATAGTTTGTTTTGCTTGCAAAATGCTGTTCACAGGCTTACAATGCATTTGGCTATATTTTGTTGAAAAAATAGTGCTAAAAGTGTAAGCAAGGAAAAATGGAAATCGGAAAAATACAGATATTATTTTGCGCTAGCAAGAAGCGGCAGTTTCACAATACATGAAATACACTTGCAAAAAAAAGGAAAAAACTGCTTATCTTTTATTTTCTTTCACTTGAATCTCAATAGGGTATATGTCGAACATCACCTGACCAAACCCGGGAAAACAGGTCTCATCACTTCCGATTGTCAGAGAACGTGTTAATAGCCGTAATAAATAACGGTGATATCAATTGACCTTTGAGGTAAACAGTTAAATGAGCTAGCTGTTTTTATTGTGGACATATTATTTGATATTTATATATAAATGTTAGTGAAAAGAATAAAAATAAAAAACTGTTATATATTAAACCACATATGTGATGGACATTGGTTATGATCATCTTTAGTGTCTAATCTGAAGGCATCTTGAGTAAATCATCTTCATATTTAACGAGGCATACACAAAATGCGTGAACCGGAAACGAGACCTGTTTAGCAGAAAACGGAAGTCTGTTGCGCATATAACCCATTTGCACCTTTATAAATTTTTTCTTGTGCATGCATTTAATTTGCAAATCTCCAAGGCATTATTTTATCGCCATACTGAGGGCCCATTCTGCAAGAGGAATATTGTAGCTTCTTGGGCGTTATTTAAAGGCATCTCTATGGAAGATCCATATACTTCTCCATATACATTTGTGAGATTTTATAAACTGGACATTATAAAATCTGCCTTGGTACAGGCAGTGCTGGAAGCACACTTTAAAAAATGGTTAAAAAAATGAAGAAAAGCCTGCTAAGTGCAATGAGTTTAAAGTATGTAACAACTGAATAATGGGCATTTTCTTTATCCTATAGTGTGATGTTGAGCGAGTTGACCGAAAGTCAAGGTTATAGTTATAACCTTGGTTCTCTGAGGGAGATGAGTAAGATATCTTACTAGAGGGCCTTTTATTCATCCTCCCATACTGGGCCAGCACTACTGTTTGTATAAGAAAGGTTGGGGCTTCCCAGGAGCGCAGGCCTGATAGGGTTTCATGGATGGTTATGCAAAAGACATTCCCATAATGAGATGTCTCACTCATCTCCCTCAGAGAACCAAGGTTATTAACATAACCAAACATTTTATAATGAACCTACAAATTCCATGAGCCCCCTGGCTGTGAGAAAAGTGACCCATACCTTCCAGGACTTGATGGACACATCAGTTCAGATACAAGATCAGAATTATGTCACACCTGTGGCTCAAATAATTAAACTTCCTAAACTCTCTGATAATGCACCATAAAAAATGCTTTTCTTACATAGATTTTTTGTCTTGTTTCCAGCCAAAATATCTAAACATTCTTAAATCAAGAAGGATTTTCTAGACAAGTAAAAAATATTGTCTTATTTTCAGAAAAAATAAGTTAAAATGAAGAGAGTTTTCGCTTGAAACAAGCAAAATAATCTGCCAATGGGGTAAGCAAAATAATCTAGATTTCTGCTTGATATAAGATTATTTAGCATTTTTTTAAGCAAAACTCACTTAATTATGACTTATTTTTTTCTGAAAACAATCATTTTTGCTTGTCTAGAAAATCCTTCTTGATTTAAGAATTTTTAAGAATTTTTAGGCTGGAAACGAGACAATAAATCTAAGAAAAGCATTTTTGCAGTGTAATACTTCAATATTTCCATTTAGATGAAGGAATTGTTAGGATGAAAGCAGGTTCTTTCTGTTTGAAAGCTTAAAATGCACTCATACATCTGGCTTTTCCTCTTTGGCTCACTGCTTGGTGGTCAAGAAAGAAAAATCATTTTACAAAAAGACTTGAATTTTGTAAGTATTGGCTGAGCTCAGCTGGTCATGTGTGTGCGTGTGTATGCATAATATTTTCAGAATCCATAAGCAACTCCCTCAGATAAGAGCGCTTTCAGTTTAAAATATTTAGACAGTCATAAAATATTTAAATAGTGTGGCGTGATAGGGATTCGTATTCTCAGTTGAGTTGGACCTGTCCTGGCTTGTGCGCCTGTGTTGGGGGTTCGCAGGATTTAAATATTAACTGCGTTTCAGACCAAAAGTATGATCTTAGACATGTTGTGTGGTTAATTGCTGCAAGTGTAACTGCTACTAAATAACACTCTTGTTCTCACTGCAAAAAATGCTTTTCTTACATAGGTGTTTTGTATTTTGAAATAAGATTATATTTCTTACCCCATTGGCAGATTATTTTGCTTGTTTTAAGCAAAAACTCACTTAGTTTTTACTTATTTTTTCTGAAAACAAGACAATACTTTTTACCTGTCTAGAAAATCCTTCTTGATTTAAGAATTTTTAGATATTTTGGCTGGAAACAAGACAAAAATTCTAAGTAAAAAAAGCATTTTTTGCAGTGCTGGACTTTAACACAAACATACACTGCAAAGAATGCTTTTCTTACTTAGATTTTCTGTCTTATTTCCAGCCAAAATATCTAAAAATTCTTAAGTCAAAAGTGAATTTATAGACAAGTAAAAATTATTGTCTTGTTTTCAGAAAAAAGAAGTCAAAATTAAGTGAGTTTTTGCTTGAAACAAGCAAAATAATCTGCCAGTGGGGTAAGCGAAATAGTCTTGTTTTCGGCTTGAAATAAGATTATTTATAAGATTATTTTGCTTACCCCATTGGCAGATTATTTTGCTTGTTTCAAGCAAAAACTCACTAAATTTTGACTTCTTTTTTTCTGAAAACAAGACAATCATTTTTGCTTGTCTAGAAAATCCTTCTTGATTTAAGAATTTTTAGATATTTTGGCTGGAAACAAGACAAAAATTCTAAGTAAAAAAAGCATTTTTTGCAGTGCTGGACTTTAACACAAACATACACTGCAAAGAATGCTTTTCTTACTTAGATTTTCTGTCTTATTTCCAGCCAAAATATCTAAAAATTCTTAAGTCAAAAGTGAATTTATAGACAAGTAAAAATTATTGTCTTGTTTTCAGAAAAAAGAAGTCAAAATTTAGTGAGTTTTTGCTTGAAACAAGCAAAATAATCTGCCAATGGGGTAAGCAAAATAGTCTTGTTTTCGGCTTGAAATAAGATTATTTATAAGATTATTTTGCTTACCCCATTGGCAGATTATTTTGCTTGTTTCAAGCAAAAACTCACTAAATTTTGACTTCTTTTTTTCTGAAAACAAGACAATCATTTTTGCTTGTCTAGAAAATCCTTCTTGATTTAAGAATTTTTAGATATTTTGGCTGGAAACAAGACAAAAAATCTAAGTAAGAAAAGCATTTTTTGCAGTGTAAAGATTAGACAGGTTAAGCGTTGTGCACCATGATAAAACTATGCTTTTAGATTATTTCCGTTTTCAAATCTTAGACTGTTTAGCTTTTAGAAAAAAATATTTATATTTTTTACAAAATGTATTTTTGAGTCATCACAAACATATGCAGATGGAATATTTGTACAAAATGTATATCAAAACCAGAGGATTATACAAAATGTATTACAAATACTGGATTGCTTCTAGGAATGAATAGTATGAAATGAGACAATTTTTCCATGGTGATGAACCCTGAAGCTGGTCCAGATGTCCAAGTTGTTTTTTGCAGCTGGTGTTTCCATTGTGAGGGGCTTTTGACGTCACTTTTCTAACTGGCAGGGGTTCTTTTGTTGCTATGGTGAGATTCTGTAACCTCAGTCTCAGTGGGTGTTGGTAAGACAGGACCTTAATGAGGCACGCAAGCAAACAAAGGTTCTTCTCTCCGAGAGACACCGCTAATTATCTCTATTATTGTAGTTATAACAGAGACAACGTCAAAGGGTAACATTAAAGGAATGTTAATGAAAATATTTTTTGTTCCCCTGTCTATTATTGTATCATTCAGAATATTTTCTTGCTGACACACTTGGATGTAAATTAGCATGATGATATTTGGTATTTGATAACAAATATGCCACTTTTCAGTTTAGAAGTGGACTATGTTTACACAACAATAAAAAAATTAAAGTATTTGCTATTAGAGCTGTAAAAGTTATTAATCTCAATTAATTATTTGCTAAATAAACATTTGTGTTTACATAAAATGCATGTGTACTATAAATACACACACATGTACACTACTGCTCAAAGGTTTGGGATAAGTAAGATTTTTAAGTTTCTTATGCTCATCAAGGCTGTGTTCATTTGATTGAAAAAAAATAATAATATTGTGAAAAATTATTATGATGTAAAACAATGTTTTTTCTATATTAATATACATTAAAATGTAAATTATCTCATTGAATTTTCAGCAGAATTCTCTTTTTTATTTTAAAAATGTTTATTTTAAATAGAAAGGTATACACTATTGTTGAAAAGTTTGGGATCAGTACATTTTTATTCTTTCTTTTTTTTTTTTTTTTTTTTAAGAAATTAATACTTTTATTCACCAAGAATGTGTTAAATTAATAAAAAGTGATAGCATAGATTTACATTGTTAGAAAGGATTTATATTTGAATAAATGCTGTTCTTTTTAGCTTGTTATTTATCAAAAATTCCTGGAAAAAAAAAGTTTCCAACATTGATCATTCTAATAATAAATCAGCATATTAGAATGATTTCAGCTTTGCATCACAGGAATAAATTATATTTTAAAATATATTAAAATAAAAAACATTATTTTATATCATAATAACATTTTGCAATATTACTGTTTTTTTTTTCTTCTGTATTTTTAATCAAATAAATGCAGCCTTGATGAGCATAAGAGTCTTCTTTAAAATAACATAACAAATCTTACTGATCCCAAACTTTTTGAGCGGTAGTGTATATATTTAAGAAATATACATTGCATATATTTCTTACAGTCCTGGAGAACCCTAATGCTACACATTTTACATCAGGTCAAATTTATTTGTACAGCACTTTTCACAATACACCCAGTTTGAAAGAATCTTGGTGTCTTATAAAATCGTATAACTTTAGAATCTGTTATTACAGTTATTTCCAGGGAGTCTGCCGAATATTTGTGCAGAATATTAACTGTGAATACATAACACCACAGTAAGTCTATCATGTTATGATGCACTGATATCAAGTCATAACAATGTGTGAACATTTGTGGCTGCATCCTGGAGAATATAAGCAAATATGAGCTGTGAGTATTCTTTGATTTCCATGGAAACAGGATGGAGTGAATTGTCAGTCACACCCTGACTGGTCGTATTACTCCAGATGGATCTTCACTGACTGGGAGCAGAATTTGGCAGCACTTCCCATGGTACTCCTAGAGTTTCCCCGGATGAACACACAAGCGCTGCTCACTGTTCTCACCATGCAGGCACTTTCACATTGACACTAGGGCCTGGGCTCTGTTACTGTCAGCAAATGTGAAAAAAAATTGCAAGGAATTTAGAGCTGATAACGTAAGATTGTTTTGTTTATTTTTACAGTAAACTGATAACAGCAGTCAGTATTCTCAAAATTACTATGTTATGATTTGCTGTATAATTTTTGGGCTGCTATTCGGTCTTTTTAGAGTGGCTTATGGGATGACTGAACACAGGACTACACAAAGACAGGGCTGTGGTAGCATATAGATAAAAGAGTAAAAAGCTACAGGTTAAAACTATGTGGGTTTTAGTGACATGCGGTTTAATCAAATAGTGTTTAGAATTTTTACTTAAAATCGAAGTATGGTCCTTTTGTTTCATAACACAGGTGAATTAATTCACACACATAATCACATTTCGCTTCATTGAACACTATATTTGGTTTGGGGCTTTGTATAATTATACTTCAATCTCAGAGAGTTCATAATGTTTCTTCACAGTATTTTACTGTGGATTACCAGATTTGCAAAAAAAAAAATAAAAAAAAAAAATTGCAGTTTAAATTAAATAAATCTTTTTTAAAATGTAATTTATCTCATTGAATTTTCAGCAGAATTCAGTTTTTTTTGTTTAAAAAAATAAAAAATAAAATAGAAAGGTATACACTATTGTTCAAAAGTTTGGGGTCAGTACATTTTTATTCTTTCTTTAAAAAAAAGAAATTAATACTTTTATTCACCAAGAATGTGTTAAATTAATAAGAAGTGATAGCATAGATTTACATTGTTAGAAAGGATTTATATTTGAATAAATGCTGTTCTTTTTAGCTTGTTATTCATCAAAGAATCCTGGAAAAAAAAAATTGGCAGCACAAAAATATTGCAAGGAATTTAGAGCTGATAACGTAAGATTGTTTTATTTATTTTTACAGTTAACTGATAACAGCAGTCAGTATTCTCAAAATTACTATGTTATGATTTGCTGTATAATTTTTGGGCTGCTATTCGGTCTTTTTAGAGTGGCTTATGGGATGACTGAACACAGGACTACACAAAGACAGGGCTGTGGTAGCATATAGATAAAAGAATAAAAAGCTACAGGTTAAAACTATGTGGGTTTTAGTGACATGCGGTTTAATCAAATAGTGTTTAGAATTTTTACTTAAAATCGAAGTATAGTCCTTTTGTTTCATAACACAGGTGAATTAATTCACACACATAATCACATTTCGCTTCATTGAACACTATATTTGGTTTGGGGCTTTGTATAATTATACTTCCATCTCAGAGAGTTCATAATGTTTCTTCACAGTATTTTACTGTGGATTACCAGATTTGTGGAAAAAATTGGGACCAGGAGACTTAAACCAGAAAGAAAATTATCATTATTTATCCTGATGTCATTGCAAACCTGCACACTGTTTTTTTAGAGAATCACAAAAGGATAACATTAATTCATACATTTATCTTTTTCTATTGTAGAAGAATATACACTGCAAAAAAGGCTTATCATACTTAGTATTTTTGTCTTGTTTCTAGTCAACAATGTACTAAATTTAGTGACCCCCTGGAAACAAGTAAAATTATCTGCTTTTTTTTTTTTACTTACCCCACTGGCAGATAATTTTACTTATTTTAAGCAAACTGCACTTCATTTTTTTTTTCTCCTGGAAACAAGACTAAATATCTAATGCAATTTTGCTGATCTAGTAAATGCACCTTAATTTAAGAAATTGTAGATCTTTTGACTAGAAACAAGACAAAAATACTAAGTAAGTAAGACAAGCTTTTTTTATTTTTTATTTTTTTTGCAGTGTAGAAATTGGAATAGCTTGGAATATAGGACTACTTTATATGAATAATATGAACATTTTTTTCTGGTCATTCTTTTCTGAGACTTACAGTGTACACAGCCAAAAAAAAAAAAAAAAAGCTTTTCTTACTTTTTTGTGATTTTTTTGTCTTGTTTCCAGCCAAAATATCTAACAATTCTTAAATCAAGAAGGATTTTCTAGACAAGCAAAAATTATTGTCTTCTTTTCAGAAAAAAGAAGTCAAGATTAAGTCATAATTTGCTTAAAACAAGCAAAATAATCTGCCACTGGGGTAAACTAAATAATCTTATTTCAAGCAGAAAACTAGATTATTTTGCTTACCCCATTGGCAGATTATTTTTCTTGTTTCAAGCAAAAACATCTTTTTTCTGAAAACAAGAGAATAATTTTTACTTGTCTAGAAAATGCTTCATGACTTAAAAATTTGTAGACATTTTGGCTGGAAATAAGAAAAATCTAAGTAAGGAAAGCATTTTTGCAGTGTAACTACAAACTGTTATTGTCTGAAACAGAGCTGTGTGAAAATTCCACAGAAGAAAGTAACAGCATATGGACTGTGAAGAATGTGATAATGAGTAAATAATGACAGAATTATCATTTATAAGTTATCCCATTAATACAAGTCTGTTATAAACAACCTAGTTACACAAAACAGGACAACATTGTCTGGAAAGGTTGTGTTTATTCTGAGAAACAGATAAATTATACATAGATAAGTCCTCTTCAAAAATATCAGTGTGTGCATGTTTAAACAATAAATTATTTAAAGTAAAATAACTACCAGTGCTGGTACAACACACATACTGTACTCAAACAGACAACAGACCCTCTCTGAATGTTAACGAAAACACTACAAATACATCTGAACAAGTTTCACTAACCTGTTAGTTACCGAATTGTTCGCTGTACCCATACATTTATTTACCATTATGGCTAACATTTGTACTTCATGGTGAAATATCATTCTGTGGTTTCACTTGGATGGCCCCTTTAACACATTCTGTTGACTATAAGTAATAATGTACCTACATATCTTCTAAGTGATTTATTAAACTTGTAGGGTTAGGCAGTGTTCGAATTGTGTCAAAGCTCTTGGAAAAAGCAAAAGCATATTTTACAATAATCAGTGAATTATGTGTACCAAACAATCACTAAGCAAAGAAGAATTAAATATCTAAATTAATATTTTCTAACAAATTTATTTTTTACCTTTTATGGGCATTTTTTATCTTTATAAAGCCATTCTTTTTTCTGAAAGTGTGCACTATCAGTCACTTAGAAATAGAATGAGACATTTTAGGCTGTTACCACACAAATAAAATCATTATAAATAAAATTCAGCTTTTCAATGCAGAGGAAACACAGACGCTGCATCTGAATTGGCATTTAGATATATTTGACATGAATGCATTTAACCTGCAGATACAAATGCATAAATAATGTTTTGATATTTTAATCCTAAAATGTTGAATGCTGATATTTTAAATTATTTAAAAAAAGAAAAGGTACTTTAAATGTGAAATTAAAACCACCTGTTGGTGGCAGCAAGTCACTGTTAATAAATGAGTCATTGCGATTGGAGTGAATCATTTAAACGGTTGATTCATTCAGGAACGAAACACCTTCATGTTGTTTAGAGATGTAAAACAGTACATTGGCTGTATTTAAACCATTTTTGTTGGTGAAATAGAGCAAAAATAGGCGATATGCTGTCTAAAACAAGTCTTTTAATAATATCTTCTAGTTGAACTGTTGTATAAAATGAACATCACATTTCTGTGACATATTAGTTTTACTAAAACACCAGGGGTCCCCCAAAGCATATTAACACTGGGGTTTATAAAGCTATTCTTTTTTCTGAAAGTGTGCATTTTTGGTCACTTAGAATAATAAGACATTTTAGGCTGTTACCACACAAATAAAATCATTATCAACAAAATTCATCTTTTCAATGCAGAGGAAACACAGACGCTGCATCTGAATTGGCATTTAGATGTATTTACCCACTGTTTAATGCAGGACATAAGTGCATTTAACCTGCAGATACAAATGCATAAATAATGTTTTGTTATTTTAAAATGTTTAATGCTGATATTTTAAATTATTTTGAAAAAGAAAAGGTACTTTAAATGTGAAATTAAAACCACCTGTAGGTGGCAGCAAGTCACCGTTAATAAATGAGTCATTGCGATTGAAGTGAATCATTTAAACAGTTGATTCATTCAGGAACGAAACACTGTCATGTTGTTTAGAGATGTAAAACAGTACATTGGTTGTGTTTGGAACCATTTTTGTTGGCGAAATAGAGCAAAAATAGGCAATATGCTGTCTAAAACAAGCCTCTTAATATTAACTTCTTGTTGAACTGTTGTATAAAATGAACATCACATTTGTGTGACATATTAGTTTTACTAAAACACCAGGGGACCCCCAAAAGCATATTAACACTGGGGTTAGGGACAGAATAAGTTGACATGTGCTTGCAAACTTATGTATTGTCAGTAGAATGTCTGTTGTGCGACCATCACAGTAAAGAGTTAGCTGACGTTAAACAGACAGTTTATTAATACTCTAATAAGAGTTAGTTGACATTTAGGTGTAATGTTACTAGTGCCGATCCTGGACCTATGCAAAACTGTGTGGGTGTGGTGGTTGTGAATGAATGAATTAAAAAACTGTTACATTTCAACTGTTATATGAATGAATGAATGAAACAGCGCTTGAGAAACAGTGTCTCTTCCGTGTCTTGGTTCGCTTTAACACGTTTTTTTTTTAGACTGGAGCAGAGACTGTACGACATTCATGTTACATGAGTGTTCAATGATTTTTACATAGAAAGAAAAAGAAATTAACATTCATGTTTTAACCACTGGCCCATGTCAAAACAAAACTAAAAATAAATAATCCTTGAGAGCAAGGGTGTTTCGGGGGCTTGTGTATTTTGCGTATAGGGAGGATCAGCTCTGAATGTTACTTATTGTCAACAAAATGTTCAAAAGGGACTATCAAAATACAGTGTTACCCATTCTGCAGCATAAAAAGCAGCATAACTGAGCTTTCAGTTCAAGGGCTTTAATTTAAAAAACAGCAAGAACTGTCTTCAGTATTGCAGGTGGACCGTGAACGCCAAAAGCCACTGGATTGATATTTGACACTAGCTCAGTTTTAAAATCTAGTCTCTGAGGTGCCTCTCTTCAGACTGCTGCTCATAAACTCATCATGCTCAAAGCTCAAGTTATTGTGAGACCTGGAGATCATAAGAAGTTTCTCCTTTTTAGTGTAGTCCCTCTTCACGGCCACTGGGGGCACTATTAGCCGGTCCATAGGGTCCTCTTTGTTCTCCAGTTTAGTGTATCCTTTACTATTACTGCGGTCCAATCTGGGCCAGCTAGGGTGTTTCCTCTGCTCTGGCTGGACAGTCAGCATTGTGGGCCCTCTCTCTAAATCCAGAGATTTGGAATGGGCTGACAACATGTGGAGGGAGTTATTGGAGCCGAAGTCTTTGCGCGCTGCTCCGGGTGACAGGAATCTACTGCTGGAGGATCCAGGAGACAGTGAGGAATGGGACGATGTGGAGCTTGGGTATTCAGTGGCTGAGTTGCTCCGGAGCAGATGGGCGCCCGGAGGCTTGAAAGCTTTGGCGACGTCGGGAACAGGGACCGTTAACGACTCCATTGACGGAGGTCTTGAGTGGACCCTGTTCTGCTCCATGTCCTCCGTGATGCTGTCGATGTCAGGCTCGTCGATGACGCAGTTGTTGAGT
This sequence comes from Cirrhinus molitorella, assembly GCA_033026305.1. Classification (NCBI taxonomy): domain Eukaryota; kingdom Metazoa; phylum Chordata; class Actinopteri; order Cypriniformes; family Cyprinidae; genus Cirrhinus; species Cirrhinus molitorella. The sequence continues at coordinate 1,575,802 of CM065133.1, forward strand.
TTGATGACGGGCAGCGTGAAGGCGCTGATGGAAGAGGAAACGATGGAGCGTGTTTGGCATTTCTTGAGCGCGCCACGCTTGTCCTCCCACCGACGACCGCCCTCATCCTGGAACCCAAAGATACATTCAGAACGGTCCTTGTAGGTAGGCGACAACAGGCCTAATCCGCCTCTGGCCTCGCTCATTAGTCCCTCGTCATCCTCACCCGAGCTGGTCCTGTGGGAGAATCGGACATCCCGATCGAGACCGGAGAAGGACATTAGTGTGTTTGCAGCAAGTCGTGAGGCAAACTGGCTGTCCAGACCGAAGGAACGGATCTCTGTGTCCGCATATGGACCCACGTAGGCTCCGTTCGTACACTTCTGCTCCTTAATCCGCAGGCTGTGAATGTCTATGACTGTCGAGTACATGTCCCTCATGTGGATGATCTTTGTCTCACGATCCCGGTTCTCGTGCAAAATGGCATTAGCACAGATGAAGATAAAAATCCCAATTCCCATAGTGAAAGGACCCAACATTTTCATCTTCTCTGAATGCAGGTGCTGCTCCAAGAATTGCGCAATGGAGCCCACCTGCTCTCGGCCAACCTGCGTATTGTTCACGGACAACTTGCTTTCTGGTGCCTTCTGGTGGTCCTTATGAGGCCAGTATCCTAGAACGGCCATTGCGATGCCTGCCATGAGGATCAGTACTCCCAAAACCAGGAAGAATCCTGAGGCTGAATACAGCCTGATCTTCCCTCTCACCACCACCACATCAGCTCTAGGTTTACGCTTAGTGCATTTCTTCTCAGGTGCAGTGGTGGGGCTCTGGGTTGCCAGATGATACTGAGAGCGGGTGGAGTCTTGTCTTTTCAATGCTGCGAGCCCCGTGATCACCCCACCTGTTGCAATCATTGCTACGGCAATACAAGCCTGCAAACAAAGGAATAAACAAGTGTTAAAGAAAGCTGGAGGCTTCGGTCTTGATTCAAGCATCTCATCTTTGATCAACTCAAGTCAAACTCTAGGTCTTAAGCCTTCCACACATTGCACGATTTTAGCAATCCTATTAGATCTAATAAACTTGGATCTAATTAACTTGGGTACGACATGCATGTAGACCAGGGGTCACCACACTTGGCCCTGGAGGTCCAGTGTCCTAGAGAGTTTAGCTCCTACCTTAATCAAACACACCTGAATGAGCTAATCAAGGTCTTAGTAGGTATACTTGAAACTTCCAGGCAGGTGTGTTGAGACAAGTTGGAGCTAAACTCTGCAGGACACTGGCCCTCCAGGATCAAGTTTGGTGACCCTGATGTGACTGACTGTATGATGATGACACCTATTGACTCATAGGCTAGGATGCATGTTACTATAAAAAAAAATAAAACGTCATCCGCATGCTAGTGGTAAACAAAAAGAGCATAATGAATCACACTTTGGCAGTTGCAGTTTTTACAATCATGGCCAAAAATATCAGCACCCTTGCAATTCTGTCAGAAAATAGTTGCAGTTGCAAATGTTTTGGTACTCACGTTATTTTTTTTTTTTTGTTTGCATTGGAACAACACAAAAAACAGAAAAGTCAAATCTGATACAATTCCACACTGAACCCAAAAAATGCACTGGACAAAATTATTGGCACCCTTAATTAATATTTCGTAGCACCCCATTTGGAAAAAACAACTGAAATCGTTTACTTCTTGTAACCATGAATGAGTTTCTTACACCTCTCTACTGGAATTTTAGACCAATCTTCTTTTGCAAACTGCAAAGGATGCCTTCTCCCAACTCGTGTTTTGAGATCTCTCCACAGGTGTTCTATAGTATGGGATTCAGATCTGGACTCATTGCTGGCCATTTCATGACTCTCCAGCACTTTGTAACTATTTCTGAGTGTTTTTTGAAGTGTGTTTCCGGTCATTGTCCCGCTGGAAGACCCATGACCTCTGGTGGAGACGCAGCTTTCTGACACTGGCCACTGTATGTGTGCTGAAAAAAAGTGGAAGCGGCGAAAAGGAAGGAGTAAGATCTTAAGGTAAGCAGTTTTACGTTATAGCGCCATCATGTTGATTTCATGTGGCATTTTTATTGGCTGTTCAGTAAATGTGGGTCGTGGCAGCAAACAAGCTTTCTGACACTGTCAGAAAAAAATATGGCGTAGGCTATCTTTGGATGCAAGACCATAAAAACGGCCGTCTTTGAACCTCTCACACTGTCCGACATAGGACCACAGATTAGGAGCCATGATCACATAAATCGCCAAGATTTTTTCACAATGCCAATTTTTGTCGGGGACAGCCAAAAATCGTGCACTTTAGGAAATGATGAGATTGGTTAAAGAATATCTCATGTCTTGATCCCTCCACTGTAAATGCTAGTTTGAAATGAATGATGAAATTACCCTTTGGATGTTTCACATTGTAAATAAAACTCTGAAGCATCAGCCAAGAATGGCTGCATATGTACTAAGCAAAGTCTGGCAATGTGATTTTGGCAGCCAAGGGCAGTCAAGTCTGCGGCCACAACAAAAACAACACACAAATCAATGATCTTATCAAATCTAAAATATGTTAAGTATTCTTTACTAAAATGGCCAATTTCATTTTTAGAGCCTTGTCTGACATTAGGAAAGAGCAAGAAGAAAAAAAAAAACAATTCACAAATACAGCCTAAATTACTGGGTCACAGTGAGCCTTTATTATTTGTAAAGATTAGTAGACTGCATGTTAATTAACAGTTTTCACATAGAAATCCCCAAAGGCACACTGCTCTACTCTCTGCAGGGTCACTAGGCTTGGATAGATCCTACACATTTTTTTACGCTGTCTATTTATTGATTTGCAAGTAAACCCTTAAACCACATATTTATGTTGGCGATACAGCCTTGTGGGCAGTGGACATATCATGCAGCAATGCTTTGGCTGACCTGAGTCCTGGCTTGAGGTCCAATTCCTGTCCAATTGCTTCCTGATTCTCCTCAAACAATGGCCAAAATACCATTGTTTTTGTTTTGTTTTTATTGTGAGCTCACTTTTGCCAGTTTGTTTATTGGTTATTGATATTATAGTATGCTCCTGACTCAACTATCAGTTGAATTCTGTTATTAATGCACCAAGCTGCTACATTTCTTTACAACCATGATTCCAGCCTGCTTCTGAAAAGTACTTTGTATTTTGTACCACTCACATCCACAACTTTCACAATGTCACACTCCCACCTGCAAAAGCCCATATATCTACAAGGATTTTTCAGTCATGCTCCCATAAGATTATGTCCTGTTCCAGTGTCATAGGCTATTTTTTCCAATTACCATCAGTAAAAATTGAAAGCAAGGTGAAGAAAAAAACACATTACATGCATAAAACCTGTTTTTTAGCAAGTAAGACACCTATATATTTAGGTCAGTAGCTTAGAAATCTGAAAATACATCCAGATTTCTAACAAAAAGCATCAGGCAAAGTAGCAAACAACCAAAAACCTTGACAAACAAGTATAATCATTTGTAACTCTTTGTAGGTGATATTTGACTGCATGTCTCTGTCTTTCAGATTTCATGAGATGAAACAGCGAAAACATTTTACAGGCATAAGAGGTTAGCTTTCATCTAGTGGTCATTTCTGATCAATCAATCAGTCAATGCAAGTGAAGAGCAAAATGATGGCTAAATGTTAACACACAGGAATTAATCAGATCCTGGAGGCCGAAGGTAAACCTACTAAGCACACCCACGCATTCAGACAGTAGGAAGAGGTATTGGTGTTTTCCTCTTGTGATGTTGAATCTCTGGGTAAACTCATCAAATATCGGTGGCAGGGGGCAGAGAGAGAGGTTGAGAGAAGAGGGATGTCAATAAAGCAAGAGGAGTCTTCCAACCTTTTCTAAAAAATGAATGAATAGATTGACTTAATAAAAAAGATAAAATGGCCAGTTCACTATCAAATGATTAGGGAGGAGACAAGACAAAGATTCAAAAAATTAAATCTATTAAGCAAACATCCATCTTTAATTAGTTCCATGTCTAATCACTAAACAGGTGGTGCTTAAGGCCCTGTAATTAGCTGGCGTTAGTGTGGTGTTGTATTTATAATCTCAGAGAACGAAGCATGTTATATCAACAACGATTGTAGATGTATGACACATGGCGAGTAGTGCAATCCACGGCACGCACACAAAGTTATTATTCTACCAACTAAAGGAAACAAAGCCACAAAATGTTAAAAGAGTTGGAAGCTTGGGGATAGAAGAGGTGGAGATTATATAAACAAACATGAGAACAAAAGCACACATTATGAGATCATAGCCAACAGTCATCTGTTGTCTGCTCAGTCTGGAAATGGGTACTTTGCTCTGAAGAATGCTTTAACTCTCTGTGAGCCGTTACTAATTGCCTGTGTGTTTATCAGCAGCTTCAAACATCCGATCTTCAAACATGTGTTCCACAGACTGAACAAAAAACATTCATCGCTCGTTATCTCTTTATGGATGTTTTATTTTAGGCAAGGGTTTTCAAAGCTACAAAAGAACTGTGACACCAGAAAGCACTTTGTGGAGCATTTCACAAAGTGCAAATACAAGGCAATGTTGATTTGTAACTGGATTTTTGTAGGGGATGTCACACCTAGCAACCGTTTTTACAGAAATTCTTCTCTCGTCTGCCAGAGGTCTGTAACGCACAGTGGAAAAGGGATGACAGACTAAACAATTCTCACATTTCTCATTTCCTGCCCCAGATTTACAGGATTAGAATGCAATATCACATTTTGAAAATTAGGCTATACCTCTTATATCTAGGTTTTTCAAGGCGGTTGGTAGACTGGTTCCTCAAAGACAAAAAGGTTGCTGAGAAGGTGAAATTAAATGAGAAATATATTGATTTTGGGTTGTTCAGCTTACTCATATGTCTCACATTATCATAGTTTATTCACTATAGTTTAGAAAATGGTAATAAAGTATGACAAGAACTCATGTCAGAACAAATTCGTCTTGACAATATCAGATAACATTGATAGAAATGTATATAATGAATTAGGCTGAATAGCTGTCAGCTGACAAATTTAAGTACACAATTTACCAAGCATTGTAAAACATGGTCAGGTCAAAGTGTCTGAATAATTTTGGTCCTAGTTTTTTTTTTTAACAACATTTTAATTAAATAGTTTAATTATGGTCAAAAAAAAAAAAAAAAACACTTTCGTTAGCTGCCATTTTTGTTGGACACTTTATGTCACATCTCTGCCTTGACACTACTGATATTATCATGCACAGTTTTTGCACTTGAATGTGCTTTTTTTTCTTAAATTCAATGAATACTCAAGGTTAAAATTTTTATTTAACAGCCTTGTTACAAGGAAATGCTCTCTGTTGTTCAGTGTGACAGCATGTATTTTTCCAGCATTCAAAAATACAGGAAAAATATGTACCACTTGCAGTGTGAAACGGGCATAACTATTAAAGTAGATCCAGAAAATGGCAATAAAACACAGAATACAAAGCTGGAACAACACTGGATGTGAAAGAGGGTCAGAAGTTACATTTGTACAATTTGAGTTTAAAACATGTCACAAATCTATATAAATCCATGGTCAAAAGTCAATACTTTAAACATAAACTCTGCATTCATGCATCAGTGATTCAAGCAAGTGACTAAATGATCAACTTTACACGGTTCCTAGTAGCGTAAAAATTAAAACTAAAAAGTAAAGCTGTTATTGTGATCATTTTATATACAGAAAGCATTCAAGGATGATTGAGTGATTCGATTTCTGCATTTTCACCAAAACTCCCATTGTAATCAACTTTACTCTCTCATTGTGTGTTACTCAATGTGTTTTCAAGGAGTTAGTTATGATGAAAGTGTGAGAGTGCAGAAATCAAATTGCATTAAGGAGATCATTGCATTATGTGTTCAGCAGACATGACTGTTATCTAAATTATATCTCAATGATGACCACTTCTGATTTAAAGAGTTAAGGAAACATCAGGAAACATTATAAAATAATTGTAAAAAATGCATTGACCAGGTACAGGCTGGTTTGTAAAACTCTGCAGATTCTTGCTTTGAAAGGCAGAAATAAAATAAAAACAGGCCGAAATATGAACCATTGCTTGGGCCTGGTAACACTCAGATGAGCCCTGGTTTTTATGACTGAGAATCAGATGAAAAATTGGCTAGTGGGATAATTATCCAATATCAAATTGCTGGTTTTAGAGAGTAGTCTAAGCAATATTTTTCTGCACTTGTCTGCAGACAGAAAGTGCTTCATATTTAAACAAAACAATGTGCACATGGTTTGAAGATGTGGCTAATAGTGTTTTGGGTGGCTCTGTTCACAGTAAACACTTTGCAGGTGCTCAGCAAAAGCGCTTAGTTCATTTCAAACATCTTTGTAGACGGAAAGCTATTGCATTTCACCAGTTTTGTAATGAAAAGCCGTTTTCTGCCAAAATACTGTAAAAGCTTGCAGGTTTATTGTCACGGTACACCACAAGAAAGAGATTCAATTAAGATAGAGCAATACACAATAACTGCACAGCAAAACAAAACTCTACTCAATATAAAAATTGCCAGTGAACCATTGTTTTGGCCCTGTAACGCTTGAGTGGTTTCATAAGCTTCTCAGGGTCGTTTGTTAGGCATGCAGACCTGGCCTAGGGCATCACAAGTGGCAAGGAACTTCACAATGGCCCTGAGCTTTCCGTAGCTGTCATGACAGCTATAAAAGCAATTCTTCCAGAGCCTCCACTTCCTGCTATCGCCAGTAACGCTGTCAAAATGATCACAACAACTAAACAGAATCCTACAGGAAGCCTCAAACCGTGGATTAAGAAAGTAAACACACTGCAAAAAATGCTTTCCGTATTAGATTTTTTGGCTTGTTTCCTGCCAAAATATCTAAAAAAAATGTTATCAAGAAGGAATTTCTAGGCAAGCAAAAATTATTGTCTTGTTTTTAGAAAAAATAAGTCAAAATTAAGTGAGTTTTTGCTTTAAAAAAGCTAAATAATCTGCCAACGGGGTAAGCAAAATAATCTTATTTCAAGCAGAAAGCTAGATTATTTTTGCTAACCCCACTGGCAAATAATTTAGCTTGTTTCAAGCAAAAACTCTTTAAAACTTTATAATATATTGTGTGAAAACAAGACAATAATTTTTACTTGTCTTGATTAATTTTTTTTTTTTAAATATTTTAGCTGGAAACAAGACAAAATATCTAAGTAAGAAGAGCATTTTTTGCAGTGCAGTGACAGTTTTCATTTTGTTTAAAAATTAAAACACTGCAAAAAATGCTTTTCTTACTTAGATATTTTGGCTGGAAACAAGTTCTTAAGTTCAAATTCTTCAATCAAAAAGGATTTTCTAGACAAGTAAAAATATTGCTCTTGTTTTCAGAAAAACATAGTCAAAATTAAGCAAGTTTTTGCTTAGATCAAGCATAATAATCTGCCAATGGGGTAAGCAAAAAAAATCTTATTTCAAACAGAAAGCAAGATATTCATTTTCACTTGTTTTCTAAAAACAAGACAATAATTTTTACTTGTCTAGAAAATCCTTCTTGATTTAAGAATTTGAACTTAAGAACTTCTTTCCAGCCAAAATATCTAAGTAAGAAAAGCATTTTGTCTGGAAACAAGACAAAAAAAGTATTTTTTGCAGTGCATAGAGAAAACTCTTACTTATTTACCAAAGAATTCTTCATCTAAATCCTGGAATAGACATTTCTATGGTCTAGATGTATTTAGGACTTTATTAAAACATCCCCAAAACACCCAAAGAGCTTCTCAGTTCGTCATTGTTTTATTATAAAAACATGCTATATGTAAGCTAAATGTAAATACGAAGAGTTCAGGTGCAAAAGCCTCCAAGTATGCATTTCTTTCTGGCTACTTTGTATAGGTTTCTGTGTAAGTACTGGTACTTCTGAATGGGTTGAGTACTTGATGAACATATATTATTGTATTGTTATCTCATTTTTGACCAATACGGCTTTTAGAGGCTTGTGTATATATTTATTTTTCATGTTTCCAGAGACAATCTATATATAAATTGAGAGACTGTCTTACGGGTGACTAGATTCTTGTATGAATATATATGACTACCCACGATCATCTGTTGTTCATAAGCACAGATAAGTGTGTGTGTGTGTGTGTGTGTGTATGTGTGTGTGTGGGAGGCAGAAGTAATAAAGTCCTCTGTGGCCCAATCACATCGATCATATGCTCTCCAATATTGGTCTTGTTTTCATCTGCTCATCTGTCGGATGGAGAGATACTGACCTTTAACAAATCTGCTGAACATTTCCTTTATGGCATCATGCGGATAAACAGAACCACTTCGATGCAAGTAGATAAAAATACTTGTGGGAAAATGGCAGAAGTAAAGAAATGCATGTAAAATCTGTGCGTAATGACGAAAACGCGTTAGCTGTCATCTAAAAACAAAACCACCCCACACTACTTCACTTACTCCAAATATTTTACAGGTTTACGATTTAGTAAAGAATAAAGCTTAACATTAATGTTTTATTGATCAATAATACACACCTGTGTGCTGAGATCCTCCTCCTGATGTTATGTGTCCATTACGCACAAGTAGATCTCACGCTCATCCTCATATTTCCGCTGCACATTGGAGGACAGTTTCGCTAAGACTGTGCTTTGAAAGCTGTTTTTCTGTAGTTTCATAATCCGATCGATGAGATTCTCTTTGTTTGCATGTCTGGAGAGAAAACTTCCCTCTGAGCGCGCTCATCCTCTCCATCTCAGCCCAGCGCGCGCCAGCAGCTGGATACGCGCTCCAGACAAACTTCACGGTTTTTAGGCAAAAATGCGGTCTGGATGGGAATACCTCGAAACGGAACAAGTTTGTCTTTCTTTATTTTCTTTGTTTCCTTTCAGCCCCCCGGTCGGGCGTGTTTTCTAAGTCTATAAATCCATTATAAACAGTACAAAGACGAACGTGGTTTCCGTGCTTTCACTCAGATGTTTGAATAATCCTTTAAAATAGATGAGTTCGCGTCGACAAAAAGTAAAAGTCACTCATATTTGCTTGTATGTTTCAGTAAATAACAAATACTAGTGTTTTTTTGGGAAGTATCTCCTCAGAGGCGGAGAGCTCGAGACCGAGGCGCGAATCATTTGTAACGCGGAGAGCGCGAGCGTTGCCTTTGTACTCCCACGTGACGCCATTCCGGATGACGCACACTGACACCGAGGGAGTGGGGAGCGTGCGAATTTTAATAATTAATTTGCGTGGGATTGAAAAAAAAAAAAAAAAAAAAAAAAAAAACTCGCAAACACGCTACGTATGTTACGGCAAAACAACGCCGACATGACTATTCCTCGAATGTAAATATTTCATGCAGAGCAGGGCTGGACTGGGATTAAAATTCTTCCCTGGACAAATCCAGCCCATCCGGCCCACGAGTTTTCCTGTGAAAGTTTTTTGGGTTATAAGGCCGTTAATTGGAGTAAATAAATGAATGAATAAAACAGGACAGAAACAAATAATAATAGTATTGCTGAATTCAAATGTAACAGACTTAATAATGCATTTTTGTCAAATAGAAATGCACACAGTAAAGCATTGATTTTGAGCTAGAATGCAGGAAAACTATTGCTAATAAATTCTGTATTCAAAAATCCTTCTGTAATAAAAATCATTTCCTCACTCTCATGTCGCTCTGTGGAACACAAAAGATATTTTTTAGAATGTAACCAAACATATCTGATTTCTACTCTATAGACATACATGTCTTGAATTTATCAAAGTTCATACAGGATTGAAAAGACTTGATGTTGAGTAAATTATGACAATTTTAATTTTGGGTAAACTATACCTTTATAAGAACTTTAATATTTGCAAAAAATTATATAAGACACTGGTGCTGATCTTTAATCAGGCTCTTATTGAATTAACATTTTACTTAAATTAAGATTAAAATAAAATTAGGACTAAACATTTAAAAAGAAAGAAATTCTGATATTAACTGACAAGATGGTGGTTACAAGAAAACATTACTATGGTTATATATGACCCTGGACCACCATTGATGTATGGTTTGTTAGGATAGGACAATGTTTGGCCGAGATAAAGCTATTTGAAAATCTGAAATATGAGAAAAAAATACAGATATTGAGAAAATCACCTTTAAAGTTGTCCAAATTACGTTCTTAGCAATGCATATTACTTGATACATTTACTGTAAAAAATGTTAAAAATATCTTAATGGAACATGATCTTTACCTAATATCCTGATTTTTGACATAAAAGAAAATTTGATCATTTTGACCCATTTTCGGCCCACTGCTTCACCGGCCAACCGATCCCTGATGCAGAGGATGTATAAACAACCACAACTGCTGTCATCAAAATCTTTTCTATTACAGTTGATGAACTTTGTTACGGTGCCAAAAACTGGCAACCCTGTCACTTTTTGTACCAGATAGAAATTTAGATCGACTGGCTAGAATTAGAGTTGGATGACATGAACTGGAACAAGGACACACACCTATTTGGATCCAACAATTCATATTTAATTTAATCTCAATGCTGCAGTGCTCTGTGCTTAATGTACTAATGCTGTACAGACACTTTCCCTATTAACTTTCTAGTGACCTAAAGGATTAGTTCACTCAAAAATGAAAATTAGCCCATGATTTACTCACCCTCAAGGCATCCTAGGTGTGTGACTTTCTTCTATCAGACAAATCCAGTGGGAGTTACATTAAAAATTATCCTGGCTCTTCCAAGCTTTATAATGGCAGTGGGTGGGTGTTTCGGTTCAACAGTCCAAAACAAAGTCCAACAAAGCACATCCATCCATAATAAAAAGTGGTCCAAAAAGGCCTGTTGTGAATCGATGCATTTTTTTAGGAAACATATCCATATTTAAAACTGAATAGAGCCTGCTACACTCTTGAGAAAAAGCAAAGTAAACATAGCATCTGAGCGTATCTGCTACTCAGATACACCTAACCCTAACCAATACTGATTATTTCCTTCATTTTCACGTCAAAAATAATAAACTACATGCTTTACCACTTATGCCACTAGAAACATGTTTAACCACTCGTCTTTTATAATGTTGTAACGTTAGTGGGCAGAAGTAATAAAAAACATACCAAAACTGTTTATTATAAAATGGGGTTTAAATAAAAATGGGGATTTTTAAAAATGTAATCCTTACTTTATGTTTAAACTTTGGGTAATTCATTAAAGGAGTAGTTCACTTCCAGAATCAAAATTTACAGAAAATGTACTCTCACCCCATCATCCAAAATGTTCATGTCTTTCTCCAGTCTTTGAGGAAAACATTTCAGGATTTCTCTCCATATAATGGACTTCTATGGTGCCCCCGAGTTCAAATGCAGCTTAAAAGGGCTCTAAATGATCCCAGCCGAGGGAGAAGGGTCTTATCTAGTAAAATGATCAGTTATTGTCTAAAAGAAAAATAAAATGTATATACTTTTAACCTTAAATGCTCGTCTTGTCTAGCTCTGCATGATCCTTGTGTATTCTTGGTTCATGACAGGTAGGGTACATTTTATTTTCTCCTCCAACTTCAAAATCATCCTACATCGCTGTTTTACTTTATTTGTAAAGGGTTTTGCCCTTCTTTGCATGTTCACATTGCAAACACTTGCTTGGTATACTTCTACACCGATATAGGACAATTTTGAAGTTGGAGAAGATAGGAGTGTTTCAACATACCCTAACTGTCATGAACCGGACATACAGACAGAGCTAGACAAGATGAGCCTTTGAGGTTAAAAAGTATATAAATTGTATATTTTTGTAGAAAATAACCAATCGTTTTGCTAGATAAGACCCTTCTACCTTGGATGGGATCGTTTAGAGCACTTTGAAGCTGCTTTTTAACTGCATTTTGGAAGTTCAAACTCGGGGGCACCATAGAAGTCCATTATATGGAGAGAAATCCTGAAATGTTTTCCTCAAAAAAAAAAAGAAAGACATAAACATCTTGGATGACAAGAGGGTGAGTACATTATCTGTACATTTTTGTTCTGGAAGTGAACTACTCCTTTAAATTAGGCATAAATTGTTTCCCCCATTTTTGATACATAGTGTGTTCACTTGGTTCCTTAGGCAGTTTTTCTTCTGCGCACGGCGGTTAAAGAGTTAATGTGCTAAAACGCTTTATCTAAAAGACTACAGATGTCGGCATCTCTCTGGTTTCCTGTGTTTATGCTATGCATAGCCAAGTTCACGTTTTTTCTCTCTCACACACACATGAATATATAATCTCTCTTCTCTCTCTTTCTGTCTCTCACTCTCTAACAGGGGCTATGTGCTTTTTTTCGTCATTTAAATTTTGCACACTTTTCTTTTGTAATTGAATCTTTTGAATTTTGTAATTCATTAACAGCTTTAAAAGATGTGTTTTTTGGTCCATTTATTATCTGCTTGTTAAGTTGTGACATCGAAATCTAGTAAAAGGAAGTTTATATGCGCAGTGTTTGTTGTTTGTTTTTAGCCTCTAAAGGAGCGTTTTGACCCAGTGACTGTGACTAAACAACTAAATTGGGGCAAGAATTGACAGCAAGCAAAGTGAAAACCACATTACACTTCAGGGGTCTGCCCACGAGGCTGTCAGCTCCAACCCTTAACTGTTTTAATTTCAATTATGAATTAGTGTAATTGTCTATGTGTGTGTCTTCCCGCTGTGGAGAAGTGCTACTCGTGTCTGGAGCTCCACTCTTTGCTCCTGCTCACCCACACACACACAGCTCTCTAAAGGGCCTTGTTTATTTGATAGACACTGCGGTTAACAGGGATGCAACCAGCTTTTAGGAAATAAAGGATTGTTATACAGCAAGAGCGAGGCATGTCTAATAAACCTACTGGTCGGAGCAGATCGGGCAGTTTAATCCTGTTAAAATGACATGTTTTGTCCTCATGCATGCATACATCTCAGAAGGAAAATCTGGAATCCCACATCTGGGATGCGTTTCTTTGGCTTTCAAGACAGGGCATATGTCTCTACCCTCAAACAAGACCGAGAGAGAATAAACAGGAGTTTTTTAAAATGAGTAATTTTGGTATTCATGAAAGCAGTCTGCTCAAAATTGGAGTCATGAGCAAGATCGCATAGCCTGTGTCTGATGAATATTTTATTCAAGCGAAGCGTAGGCAGCTGGGAGCTTGTGTAGTGCACTACGACATGCTGCTTCCTGCTGTATTAATGTGTTTTTTAGTGTTGTCATCACAACAGATGTTTCAGGTGAGTACATTACATCCACACACACACACACACACACACACTGTCTCACAGTCTAATGGGCCGTTCACAACAAGGACGATATGACGTTTTAATTGTCATTCTACTTTATGGGAGTGGGGAAGTTCACACCACAGCAATAACTGTAATGACACAGAGGAATAATTGTAAGCTGATAAATCATAAAATCACCAAAATCCAATCAGAGCTTGAGCATTTAAAGCGGCAGACTTAGAGTTTCATAAAGTGTTTTTAGGGAGTTACATGATTAAATCCTGAAACACAAAGCATTAGACTAATAATCAGAGCACAAGCTTAAAATCACATTTTTTTTTAATAATAGTTCATCTAAAATGAAATTTCTGTCAAGCACAAAAGAGGGATAATGTCTGAGCTGCTTTTCATTCAACAAAATTAGATGGTGATGCTTCAAAAAGCAGCATAAAAAGTCTTCTAATACAAAAGCTGTTGATAGAAAAACTGAAATTCATTGTTTACTGACTTCTGGGACTTTCAGATCTCAGTCACACATACATATTTATACTTGGCCAGTGTTGGGGGTAACACATTACAAGTAATGCAAGTTTCGTAATAATATGACTTTTTTCAAGTAACTAGTAAGTAACGCATTTTTAATTTCCAAGAAATTTTCAAAAAAGTTACTTTTTGTTTCCTTTAAATATTTAATCCAATTTTATTAAAGACTTTGCTGCTAACCTATGTTGATCAAATTCAATAGTACACTGCAAAAATACCTTTCTTACTTAGATTTTTTGTCTTGTTTCCATCCAAAATATCAAAAAATTCTTAAATGAAGAAGCATTTTTTTTGCAGTGTACTAATAAGCAAAACTTACTTTATATTAACTAACATTTGTGCTTTTTTTTCTCATTGCTGAAGAGTGTTGAACTTTCTTTTCCTACAGTTCTACTGTACAGACGTGAATTTTTATTCACTTAATTTCATTTTGGTGTGAAAGGGCTTTTGCATTTGCTAAGAATCTAACGTTTCTATATTAAAAACAAACAAGCAAGCCCTGCCCAGATTTAAAAAGTAACGCAAAAGTAAAACATCCATAAAAATGTAACTAAGTAACGTAATTAGTTATATTGAAATGAATTACTTTTAAAATTAACTTTCCCCAACACTGCACTTGGCACATCAAGAATTTTAAATTTAAATATAATTTACTGCTTATATGAAATAGAATAAATGTACAAAGCTAAACTCTGACCAAAATGTGAAGTGAACAAGAAAACATTTATGTTTTTGCTGGTTTTGAAATAACAAGAGCGCATTTTATTGCCAAAGGCCGCTCCAGTAGAAGTCGTCTGACACATCGGAGTGGTAAATAAGGCAAAATTACCCATCTCTGTGAAAGATTACCCACATTTGGCTGGTGACGGTGATAATTTTCCCACCCAGCTCACAACTAAACATGATGTGCCAAGTTTCAATATGCAAACTTGGATGTGAGAAAAACATTTGAAAACTATAGTCCAGAATTTCAGTAGCAAAATTTGACAAAAGATACTTCTGTTGTCCTTTAGTTTTAAAGCATTTTGAAACTTGGTGGTATAAATCATCTAGTTTTGTTGCATGGAAAAGAGCAGCTTAGACATTCTGCCTAACATCTGCCTTTTGATCCATGGAAAGAAATAAAGTCGATTGGTGAAACAGAAGTACCAACGATTATTTAAAATTCTCCAGAATTGCTCCAGATAAATTCTCTGTGAAAAACAGTGTTAAGAGTAGATGACATGATGATACATTTAATTGTTGGGAAAATGTGCACTAAGCCTTTGAGCTTATAAAGTGCTCATCATGAGCACCTTACAACAACATCTTCATTTCCTACACAAGCGGATAATTCAGCCAGCATCACAGAGGAGGTGGATAGAGACGTGAGTCTTAAGAGCAGTGGAGGATGAATCTAACACTGCAGACAGCGTAGGTGTGATCACTATAGTCAAAGAGAGCCTAAAAATAGGCATGTTCTTCAATTAATGAGTTTGCACACGCTGGGAAAAAAAGATGAAGAATCCCACCATTGCATTGACGCAGGGTTTTTGGTGTTTGCTCTCTCATTTCATTATTCATGAAAAGAATATCGTATTAAGAGACAGCTGAGGAAAGCCTGATGCTGTCAAGAATCCCAGAAATGCGATCATTGCGGAGGAATGCGTGCATGCTTCTTACATTAGTTCGTCACAGAGAGCCACACAGGCCACATACATGCCGTCGTTCGGTTTTGAACTCGTTTCGAGTATGATTATGTAAGGTGAAAGCATTATAATGTGTTGACAGTGTTGAAGACTGCTCCAACAGTTTTCTGTTACATAATGTGCGAGTACAGATCAGGGTAATTCAGACCACAGATGGATTACCCTTCACGCGTGGGGATTCATCTATCACCCCAGCATGTACACAAGCGGTGTCTCGTGTTACGTGCCAACGCAGGGTAGTTTGGAGGTGACAGACATATAAAACTCCTAAAAAGGCATTTGTGAGAGTGTATTGGTGAATAGTCACTGCATAAACATACCCAGAAGATTCACACTGCCTCAACAAACACCTACAGAGTTAGCACACCGACCCTTAACCATTTGAACACTGAAGTGTTTGTTAAATTTTTTTAGGTAATAACAGATATAACAGTAATAACAGAATTCAATAGCTATAACAAGGGAAAAATATAGCTGCAAGCAGCAATTACGGGGACACAAGCACTAGGCAAGGGAAGCATCAGACAGACTGCAGCAATGAGTAATTAAAGCCATTTTAAGGAGATTTTAGTCAAAATGGCTGACAAATAATGAAAACAACCACTAGTAATGTGATTTAATCGGTTATCACTTTTGACCACAAGGTGGCATTGTTTCAAAACGTTTTGAGCACTTTCAGGTCATGGTTTCGATGGTACATACAAAGTGTTGTAATGGTACACCAATGCATTGGTAAAAATGTAGTATTTTATATCATAATACTATATTGTAGTGGCAATTTTATGTTTTGTTCAAGAGGCACCAAGAGGCACAATCCCATCAAATTCTTCATTTGTGTGCACATACATTTGTGTCAAATTTGGTCAAAACTCATTTTGTTTTGGAGTTCTAGACATTTTTATGTATGAGAAGAGAAAAAATGACAGATGGCTGACTTTGTTTGCATTTTTTTGCCACTTACTATCACAATTTTGGCAATTGGGCATTGGCGTATACCTGGCATGCTATGTTTTCGATTTTCCTACAGTGGTTTCATGTCGATAGGAGTAACGGTTTCTAAGATATTGGCAAATGTTTTTTAAGCACTAAAATGCAATGTTGCACAAACTATAGGGCAAAACCTGGCATGTTTGGTATCACTGGACTTGGCAAGGATTCAGGAGTCTAAAAAGGTGACTACAATAAAAATAAGTGAACCACACCCAAATTTATAAGCATGCAAATATTTGATTTTACCACTCTCGAAACTTCTCAGGTTCCTCCAGGGCATTGTTCTAATGACACATACCAAGTTTTGTAACGATACGTCAATGCGTTTGTAAAATATAGCATTTTACTACAAAATCCAAAATGGTCAATGCCCAAAATGGCTGAAATGGGAAAATTGGGTATCATTCGACTCTGCATTATGCACCAAATCTAAAGAGACCAGTTTTGTGATTTTGTGATTGGCTAAACCATTCAGAAGGTATAAGCTAAAATAGTCATTTTCGTATCTCCTGACCACTAGGTGGCACTACTCCGAAAGCCTCAGGTCATGCTTGTTATAACACACACCAAGTATGGTCTCAATACTCCAAACCTTTGCAGAAATATAGCCTCACATCTATTTTTGCATGCTTTTCGTAGAATGCATGGTCTGAAGATGATCTGAGACAATTTTGGACGAGTTTGAAAAAGTAGGGTATTCAAACAATTAAAAATAGAAAAAAAAACCTAACAATTTTAGAATTTTGGTGTCAGTTTGACTTGGCATGAGCCAAAGATTCAGAGAAAAATAGAATTTTGTGTGCCTTTCTGTGAAATTCTGTGCCTTACGGTTCAAAAGTTATTAGCATAAACATGAGTGAAACTTTGGACAAGTGGTGGCGCTAGGGAGTTTGAGTTAGAGACTCCAAATTTGCTATAGTTAATGTTGAGACTGTCCTCTATCAGTGTGCCAAACTTCACAACTTTCCCGCAAGTGGTTCTATGGGCTGCCATAGACTCAAGAGTGGAAGAAACGGAAGACAAAGAAGATAAACACTAACAGATACAATAGGTGCCTCCGCACCTTTGCTGCTTACCCCATAATTATTGTTTAGCAAAATATATAAGAAGTGTTGTCCCATTGTAGAAGCCATATATACATTTTATTAAGCTTATTTTTATTATCACCAAAGTTTTTTTAGTTTTATGCTTTATACAGGTAATGAGGGATTTGTTTTTTATTTCGTTATTTTTTTTGAATCCACACTTCCAATCCAGAAGGGGGTGCTCATATCAGAGAAACATTGACCAGTTGGTTACACTTTATTCCAACAGTCCACTTTAGACATTCTTCTAAATAGAAGTAACTTTGCAAGAAAATGTTAACTAACTTTCAGCATTAGTAGACTGTTTAGGGTTAGGTTTAGAAGAATAAGTTGACAAGTACTTGCGAAGTTATAATCACATCAGTGTGTGTTGTTGGTCTACCAAAATAAAGTGCCAGCAGATATTAAGCAGACAGTCTACTAATAACTGCTTGTTTACATGCAAAGTTACTTATAATACGCAGAATGTCTAAAGTGGACTATCAGCATAAAGTGTTATGCATTTGCATCTCATTTTCTGCAAGTCAAAACATCAGCATTGGTGCTAGACCATTATTTGTTTTTTTTGTGTTTTTTTTTTGCTAGAAACAATTTAATTCCTAATATTTAATTATATTATACTTTCACAATACCTACATTATTATTATGTACTAATATCGTGGAAGAGCATAAACCCTGCAATAATTGTAATAAATGTTTTTCTGAGTAATCAGTCACATCATGGCATTTATGGTTTAGGTGAGTGGATTGTGAAGTGCTAAAAAAAAGGGCAGAATCCAAGTTGCATACAGTATATCTTACTCTTTGCTCTATCTTTTGCTGGCTGAGTCATTTGTGCTGCAGTGTGAATGGATGAAACTGGTCTCCGGCAGCGTGTCAGTTATCATCACAGCACATGTGCATCTGTGTCTCATGTTAAGCCATTGGGACATTTCTCCTCAAAACATCTTTTGCTCCAGCAGAACACCAGCCATGGAATACCATCTGTTTCCAATCCGAACAGGCAAGTCATATTTTCCATATGCTTTAAAAAAACAGTTGGAGACACTTTTCTTTTGACAACTGCAGACAATTACAAATGTTAACCTAACAAAAACTATCAGTAAGTTAAAAAAAAAAAATATATATATATATATATGGGTGCAACTGCATGTTTTATAAACAAGGTAAACCAAAGAAAGAAACCAGCAAACAGATGAGGAGCTATACAGGGGTGTAATATATCCCCTGATTCACAAGAAGTGCTAGATTTTACAAGGACTTTGTCTCAAGTTAAAGGAGGTAGTGATGTGGGAGTTAAAATTATATTTTCAAAGAAAATAAGATCTGCACTATACATTTACTATTTAATTTGTTTGATTGTCTATAATATTCAAGTAATCCTAAAGATGTTTTTCTGGTGTGTTTGATTAGGGATGGAACTAATGGCCCTCCAGGACCGGAGGTGCCCATCTAATCTGATTGGATGGTTTTGAAATAACTTTGGCAAAAAAGGGCACACAGGTGTTTTTAATCAGTCCATCTGGAAACAAAGTCCTGTTTGCAAGGTGAGATCATAAAACGAGTGCTTTTAGAGACAAAAAAAAAATCTTGCAAGGTTTGTGAGAACAAATCTTTAAAAGATGCACCATTATTTGAATGACTCTTCCAGACTCTTTAAAGCAGTGGTCCCCCAGCCACGTTCCTGGAGCCCCATCAAGACTGCACATTTTGCATTTCTCCTTTGTCTGACACAACCATTTCAGGTCTTGGAGAGTCTCTACTAATGAGCTGATGATCTGAATCAGGTGTGTTTGATTAAGGAGACATGGAAAACATGCAGTGTCAGGGGGTCAGGCTCCAGGAATGTGGTTGGGAACCCCTGCTTTAGACAAAGTGGTTTAATCTATCTCAGATAACTGCACTGCATCCCTAAATGACACTGAGTAATAGTATGAACTGTGGTTACACTGCCGTATGGACAAGACCTTCTAACGTCTAGTCTACACAAGAATACCTTTTATTATTAGTGGCATTGGTGAAGTCATTGTGTAGCCTTCCATTGTTCCCTTTGCATTATGTTATGGGTTATGATTAGGTTTAACATTTACTTTGCACTCAAAAGTGTTGACAGTGTGGTATATCTACATTTTTATTATTTAGTAACACACTGACAAAATATAGTTGTCATCCCATAATGCCTGTAACATTGCCACTGTAAAGTTCTGGCCAACACAGCTACCAGATTTTTGTCATAAATTGAATGAAAACTGTCTACAGTGTACTACACAGAAAATAATAAATTATACAGCAATAAGACCTGCAGTTCGTATTTGATTATGCCTGAACACAAATAATGTCACCAGCAGTCTTTCAGAACATTACGATTTAGAATGTGAGGTCTCCATGGTGATGCTGATGCATGTTGCCGTGACGCTGAAGAAGGAAAACAAGTTCATGCAGAGGAAACATGACTTGAACTCACAAACAGTCTATTTCTGCAGCTACTATGTTCTGTCTACCTGCTTTCTATTATAATTGTAATGATAAGAAGGATGAAGGCCTAGTCAGTTTAAATGGAATCAGTATATTTTAATAATGTTTTGTGAAACGGGATTGTGAATGTCAATAAATACCCAGATTGGAGACGTTATGCAGTCAAACTGAAGGATGTATTTTCTTTTCTTGTTTTGAGCTGTCCATTATCATCTGAACTGATGCTTAGCGTTCGGTTAACAAAAAGACCCTTGCCATGCCACTGAATATGTAACTACAGACATTGTGTTTCATGTAATATGTAAGTTCATCTGTTATTGTTTCAGTCGCATGCCTTGTTATGTCACACAGACTCTGTTATGATTGAATTATGCATGTGTGAAGATTACCAAATCAGTGTGCCAGAAAAATCACACTGAGCACGGATCCAAACTACATTATCCACTTATCATTTGCATACACCATACGGTAGTACAAAACATAGTCACTGAGGTCTATAAAACCTAGAGAAAGCTATCTGTTAGCATTTCCATCCATTTCAATAGCTATTGCTCCACTCCCGCAGGACCCTCTGGAAGCATGCTATTTGAAATCTGTCATCTTTGTTCATGGGTCTGCAGAACAAATTGAGGCTATCACCTGAGCTCCGAATGCCATGTGACTTACTGGTGTAAAAGGAAAATTATAGCTTGGCAAAGCTGGTAGCTGATGGGATTATTAGTGCCAAAACCTTCACAAAAGGTAATTAATGAGCATTGCTTTCAAAGCACATAAGCATTGCTATCATAAAACAGTTACTAAAAATTTTAAGGACAAACTGTAATTGAAAAATACTTTTATTAAGCAATGCATGTATTTTGCATTCTAGTTGTTATGTGATGGCTGGAACCTCATCTGAGGTAGAAGAAGGGGAAGAAGTGTGGTGAGGTTCAACAGTGACACGTGAAAGGTAGGTGTGATGCTGTGGTATGGTGGCATTTGGAGCTGACAAGTGACAGTTTTATCTGTTCACCTGTTTTCCTGTGACCCTGTGTATCTGGGAACCAGAACCAGATGTCACCTGTTGAGTGCCAGTCCTTCTCCTTGTGTAGGTCAGCCTCACTTTTCTGACCAGTGACCAGGGAAATGGTGTGGTTGGAAGCTGAGTATATATTGCAATGATTCTCATCTTACAGTGTTCTGAGTGTGCTGGTGGTCATGGCAGTATGTCCTCAAGGAAGTGTCTATCCAACAGACCCAGTAGGCACGTTTCCATTACAATTTTGCGGAAAACTTTTGTGATATTTTCTAAATGTCGATTAAAAAACTGTTGCGAAATGACGGTTTTCCATTAACCATACCATGCGACTAAAACTCGTCCTCTCGTGATAAGTCAGGCGACAAATATAGGTAGGCTTACTTATATCGCAGCCGTTTTTAATCGGAGATGTAGGCGTGTTATACAAGCAGTAATGGCAAGGCAAGCCCCCTATACTTCGGAGCGGCCACGTTTGCGCTTGTTCTGGGAAGTAATAGCGCGCGATTTCACGGAGGAACTGTGGATTCAGAATTTCCGGATGAACGCATCCACTTTTTTTGAGCTGTGCAGTGCAATAGGGCGTCTTGTACCACCTGCAGCATCATGCTCAAGGGAGCCAGTTTCCACAAATAAACGAATAAAGAATGATCATATGACTGTTCACGTATATCATGTGACCTGGAAATGTGAAAAAAAAAAAAACGTTTCTATTGCAGTTTTGCGAATTATTCCTTTTTTGCATTGTCTGAAAAACCACCTCATGCGAGCACAAAAGCTTTTTTGCGATATATGGGTGTTTTTGCGAATTTGATGCGTTTCCATTAGGCATATTTTAAATTCGCAATTTCAATTTGCGCATTATGAAGGGTAATGGAAACACGCCTACTGACACACCCAGGAAGGAGATAAATACCTTCCATACTTGCCGAATAAATTGAAAACTGTGGTCCGACACCATCTTAAGTAGTTTAGTACAAAGCTTCCGTGGTCTCTAGGGCAGTAAGAAAGACCCTTAAGTAGCACCAGTCAGGCCTTGGAGATTCCTTCAACAGCGACAAGGACACAGGTCCTTGAAGGCAGGGAGGGTTGTGAAGACGTCCACTCCTAGGTGTGACCAGAAATGATGAGTAACATGCAGCAGAATTAGTTTGCCTGCTAAGAGATGATGAGGAGACATTTAGTGCAGGCCTGGATGAACTGTCAAACCTCCTTTGACATACATTCTATACATGACATACAAGTGAAAGAATCTGATGGATGCCAGGATGACCACTGCCCAGGGCAGAGTACACAGAATCCAGCAGAGCTAGCCAAAGTGAGGTGGGAACATGATTTGTCCTTCCGGTGCAAGGTTGGTTCTTTGATAATGGCTTCAGCAATTTGGTCATTCAGGGTTCATTGGATAGGGTTGACATTCATAGACAGATAAATTAAGAATTTAGGTTCCCAAGCAGAAACATCAGGGGAGTGAAACCAAAAAAGATGTTCTTTGACCTTAGACCAGTGGTTCTCAACTCCAGACCTGGGGACCCACAGCTTTGCACATGCTTTGCATGCCTTGCTTATTTAACCCATCAGGTTCAAGATCATCATCTCATTAGGAGAGATCTCCATGAACTAAACTGAGTATGTTAGATAAGAAAGACATACCAAATGTGCAGAGCAATGGGTCTCCCCAAGACTAGAATTGAGAACCACTGCCCTAGACCAGTGGGAGCCAATTCTGGCAATCAATAGGGACTTCATACAAAATGTATCCTGTTGGCAATACTCCAGGACCAAGTTGGGGAACCACTGTCCTAGATGATAAGTGAATGTCAAGATCTACTTTGTAAAAAACAAGACCCATGGGGCCCTGGTGAAGGTTCAACTGTCCATCTTCTAGAAGGTACTGGAAGTTGCTTAACTTCAAATAGGTTACCAGGAACTCTCTAGCCAGTGGCACCACTCCTCCACTGCCAGCTTGATGGAAAAAATATCCTGCTTGCCTAAGTCATAATTTTGCTCCACCAAGGTGGAGGAGGAGTTTGCATGAGAAGGCAGCAAATGCATGGAGTTTTACTGGATCACCCTGTTGCTGAAATATCATGGCTCCTACTCTGGTAGAGTAAATCGGGATTAGGTTGGATGAGGATGGGACACTGGTTAAAGCATCCAACTTTGAAAGGCAGAGGAGGCTTTGGGCTTCCTGGAGAGAGACTTGGGCTTGGACTGAAGGAGAGGTGAATGAAACTGTGATCACAGAAGCTTCAGTAGAAGCTGAGAGGCCCCAGAAAAACTGTATGTATTTTGACAGTGGATAAAAGCGACCAGGACTGAACTGATTGTACCCGAGTCCATCTGCACCACCTCGAGTCTGATATTGTAGCTCAGGAATTGCACATGAGGTGGGTGGAAGTGACACTTCTCAGCTTTGAGGAACAGACAAGATTTTCACTTTTCTCAAGCAGCATGATCATACACTGATGCTGTCTTGTCAGATTGTGGGAGAAAATGAGGATATCAGTGTTAGCTGAAACAAACAACAACAATAACAAAAAACTCAGAAAACCTTGTTCATTAACTCTTGGAATATGGCAGGAGCATTGACTAGCCCATATAGGATGACCTGATACCTAAAGTGGCCTGCAGGTGTTACTTCAATTTATCTTTATTCTGTATTCTGACAAGTATATAAGTAAAGGTTGAGTTTTTCAACACTGTTGCTCCTCTCAGCAGTTCCAGGGTGGGTGAGATAAGAGAAAGAGGTATTTATACTTGACCGCAGTGCAATTGAGAGTGTGGTAATCAAGGCAAGGGCACAAGGCTCTGTCCTTCTTGGCCACACAAACTCCTCCTTTGAGTATCTGCATATATATAATTTAGTCTGAGATTTTGTTAGTTTGTTTAGTGTTGGTTGTGTAAACATTTATGAGACATTGGCAGTGTGAATTGGGCCTGAGAGAGCATGGGTACAGTCTCTCCCACCCAGTTATTTGCATCACCAGCATTTAAAGTGACACTAAGCAAATAGCATGTACAAATAAATAGTTCAGACCTTGTCTGTAAATTGTGAAATCTTAAAAATTCTCCAACCCTCATCCTGGTTACAGCCCTGATGAAGCATGAATGAAGGTACAACATTCATACTGTCAGATGTCCTTGAGTGTTAAAAGCACATCTATTTCCATTAAAACAAAGACTGTAAGATTACAAGAGCAGACATTTTTCTTTGAGATTTAATAGGGGAAGGGGTGACATGAATCTGAGTGAAATGGATGATAACCATTATTCTATAGACTAATTAGAAGGTTAAAAAAAGAAATGTATACATGACAAATATAAAGCTTCCTTTTAGTGTGTCATGTTTAGACTTGTCCTATCAGCAGTGGAGGTTTGTTAATAGATTAATCCCTAGAGAATGTTTCTTCAACATTTTTGTCAACATCTCCAGGGCTCAACACAACACGAGTCATTTATAATTGTAGATATAAGAGCAAGTATGATGCAAGTAGTTACTAGGTTTTTGTTACACTGAATTTTCCATCTATGCATCGAAAATTAGATCTTCCTTTCTTCAATATGCAACTATTTCCTTCAGAGCAGTGTTTCTCAATTGCAGTACCACTGCTCTGCACATTTTGTATGCCTCTCTTATCCGATGTCCTCGATTCAGTTATTGGTTCTCCCTCCTAATGATCTGATAATCTGAGTTAAATAAAAGTGCATACAAAACTGCTTTAGAGCTTTTAGCAAAACCAAACAAATCATGTGTTCATTCGCAATAAACATTCTCTATCAACTCAAAATTTTATCCACAGTTTATGATTAACTTCGGAACATGTGCACCTGAAAGTGTTTCATTTGCAGTGATCAGACAGTTACATGAAACATGAGTCTAAAAGAGGTTTAATTCACTACTTGTTATGGAAAATATAATGAAGTAAACATGCTTACAAGGTGAGAAAAAAATGCCACTACTGCCGCAAAAGTTCAAGAAAGCACCTATATATTTGCTACTATAAAAGCCTTCTCCCACTTCTCACTTTTGTGGAAGTAGTGGTGTTTTTTCTCACTAATATTTTTATCTGTGTTATCTATTCTACCTGATTTTTTTAGGCTTTTGTAATTTTAGCCAATTTTGTGTGTTCCATGCAGTTTAGAGTACACTACTGCTGAATATGTCAAACTGGAAATGCAAAGTCAGATGCATTGCATTGTGGGATACAGTATTCCACAGTGTGCTTCTGTTACAAGGTAATTAAAGTATTCCATGCATAGAGTATAAACACACTAATTTGAAACAGGTGTCAATAAATCAATTAAAGAGGTAAACTGCAGTATGGGACCCAAATGAAATCAAATAAATAAACCAGCAATAAAATAAATGGCACATTATAATCATAATCATGCAAACATTAAAAAAAATAACATTGTGTTGACAAAGACCATTCACTCATCAAGTTTATTTGCAAATGAATTGCAGAGAAGTTTAGTAGTCCATCCACCAGTGCTGCACTTCCACTCTAAACCATTGCTTATTTACACATTTTATATTTCAATTTTAAATCCCCAAACTAACTATTCCTTATATGCTCTCATGACATGATAAATGAGTTCTGAATATGGGAAATCATACAGCCGAGTGCAGTGAATTTACTCCTTTTGAGAAGTAAAAACAGCATTTCTACACAAACGGTTTAGGTTTGTTAACATACACGTCCACAATGACATATGTTCAGCACTTGTTTGTTTTAAATAGTCAAAGTATTAAACTTAAATAAATAGATGTGAAATTTCATGTATTTTAATGCTGCACACCTCAGCAACAGAAAGAAAAATTAATACTCACGTTTGTACATTAATGGAAAATGACACTTTGTCTTACACTGAGCACATAAAGGCATTCCCAGTATGAAATTACATTCAATTACAAATGACTAAATATGGCTCTCACAATTATTATTTGTGCCTCGAGTGTAGTTTTACCCTCCGTTCTCCATTTCTACATCCGTCGTATCAAAACAAATAACGTCTACTCTAGTCTGCACTCATAAAATCCACAACTATAACTGTAATGAAGGACTGTGACATGATGCATTAATATGACATCACAGCACACCGGAAACAACAAAATCAAAACGGATCTGTGTTCATCTAATGCTCTGATATTCAGCCCCATTCTGCTAGTCCTCCATCCAGAAGTCTTTCTTAATGCTTCAACTATCTACAGCGATGAATTAAAGGAGAGATTTCAAGATGAGTCGTAACAGAAACAATCAAAAGCAGACATTGTGCGGCTCTTCAGTGCATGTAGCTGCATTCGTTTAGCACCTGAATTTAGGAAAGCGCTAGTGCTCCGATAACCCTTCAGGAAAATATACATTCTCATCGACACTATGATGAAAGGGCACTATATGAAATCATCATGTGAGTTAATAAGTGTGTACTAATGTGATTAATAATGTTTTTGTGCTGTCTGTCCGTCTACTCATTCTGATATAATCTACATCGTGTTAATCATGTATAACAGTGTGGTGTGTACTGTATGAATCTTCATGACGAGCCCTTTGACTGCAGCAGTTCTGAACTCTCGTTGGCCGTCTGTCCGTCCGGTCAGAGTTCGTTGCAGGCGGAGTTTTCTGTGGTTTTGAACATTAAAATGGAGTTGTATATTTTGAGAGCCGGCCCTAGTTTAATGCTGAGGATCTTCACCAGGTCCACCTGAGTCAATAGCAGGAAGGCCTCGCCATCAATTTGCTGAAACCAAACAACAATAAATTAGCCGATAAACACACAGCTGTCTGTGCAGAAGACGCATTTCTCGTGCGGTTCTTTGATTCTGTGTGATTACAAGGTGTTTTGCTCGACCACAGTGACAAAACAAAAGGTCCTGAACTACTGCTTGCTGAAATTCATGTAATAGAACAAACATCTCAATTCTGTTCACGAACAGAGACATTTTGCCACTGAATTAAACTCAAAGGTGCTTCCTGTCATTTGATTATTTGTGACCCTGGAGCACAAAACCAGTCTTAAGTTGCACAGGTATATTTGTAGCAATAGCCAAAAATGGATATTAAGTAAAGTTCATGTTCCATGAAGATATTTTGTAAATTTTCTACCATAAATATATCAAAACTTAATTTTTGATTATTAATATGCATTGCTAAGAACTTCATTTGGACACATTTAAAGGTGATTTTTTTTTTTATTGCACACTCCAGATTTTTTTTTAATTTTTAAAATTGTATCTCAGGCAAACACTGTCCTATCCTAACAAACCATATATCAATGGAATCTTATTTGTTCAGCTTTAAGATTTCAAAAAAACCTTGACTCTTATGACATCTTATGGTTTTGTGGTTCAGGGTCACATTTTCCCTTCATATTTAGATCTTGATGGACACAATCCAAAAGACCAAATAATTAGGGTTTCACCGATATTTATATCCTGGCTTGATACAACAAATTGATTATTATTTTATACAGTATGTTACATCTGATAAACAATAATTGGACAATATTGAAATAATCATTTGTACATATGAAAAGTTCAGATGCAAAACCAGCTAAAGTCAAAAATGAGATAATGATACTGAATGAATGCTCTTGACACATTATACATCCATCAAATACTTTTACTTCAAACTCGCTAAAATCTCACCCTCAGCCCAATCAGAAGCACCAGTACTTACATAGAAACCTATACACTGAAGCCTGAAAAAAATGCATTTTTTAAAGAAAGATGTCAGATGGATTTAGAGGCTTTTGCATCTGAACTCTTCATATATATATATATATATATATATATCTCAATCATCACTATAATTCAAAAGTTTGGACACCCTCTCATTTAATGTTTTTTAAAGAAGTTTCTTATGCTTATCAAGGCTGTTTTCACTTGATCAAAAATACTGAAAACAAATTTATATTGTCATTTTTTTTCTATATTAATATACATTAAAATTAAATTTATATCTATAATTAAAGTTGAATTTCCAGAATCATTACTCCAGTCTTCAGTGTCACATGATCCTTCAGAAATCACTCTAATATGCTGATTTATTATCAGTGCTGGGAATAGTTGCGCTGATTAATATTTTTTTTGGAACCTGTGATACTTGTTTCAGGATTTTTTGATCAATAAAAGGGCAATAAAAGAGCAGCATTTATTTAAAATAGAAAGGTTTTCTAACAATATACACTACTGTTCAAAAGTTTGGGGTCGGTAAAATTGTTATTCTTTCTTTTTTTGAAAGAAATGAATACTTTTATTAATCAAGGATGTGTTCAATTAATAAAAATTGATAGCATAGATTTACATTGTTAGAAAAGATTTATATTTTGAATAAATGCTGTTCTTTTTAACTTGTTATTCATCAAAGAATCCTGAAAAAAGATACATGTACCACGGTATCAATAGCACTGCAGAATCTCTAGCAGTTTCCACATCTCTGCCACTGCATGGGATACACTGCACTGTTCCACTAACAGCACTATCCTGTGTGAAAGTGAAGCGTGTGAGATGATGTGGAAACGTACTCCAGGTGGCGATGACGTTAAAACTACGCAAACAGGATAACTCTCGTATTAGCCTATAATTAGTAACACAATTGCATCTGTTCTTCGCAATGACAAACCACATCCTCCCATTACAGCTCAGTAGAGCCTCGTTACAACTATGATTTCAGAAGATTTGAGCAGTGGTTTTAACTTAAAGGTCCAGTCGAGAAGAGCAAACAGATCACTTGATAGATCACTGCAATAAATCTAATTAGATCACAGCACAATGACTGAACGGAATGGGTGATTATTTGAGACTGCAATCTCAGTAAATCTTATAATCTTATAAGATCTTTTCTGATAAATGTTCATAGGGTTCAGAAGTCTAGGAGCACAAGGAAATAAACAACATGTTGGAAATTTGCACATATAATGGTTATGACTGACTGAAAAGAAAATGAAAAATTCAGTTTTACAAATCAAAAGTCCATGTCATGAAGTGCTGCTGTCATTGATGAAAAACTGGCGCATAATAATGCATGTGAAATTTTCAATTGGGCATTCAACTCAAACTGTTATGCTAATTATATATATTTTAAATGCAAAAAGTTGTCATTTAAAACATTTTCATAATTGTGTGTGTTGATATTCAGAGTGTGACACTGATTTTAACATTGACATTAACAAAAAATAAATGTACAGAACACAGTATTACCTGTTATTTTGCTTAAAGTTCATAAGCAAGAGATATGTGACCCTGGACCATATTTTTCGAAACTGAGATTCACAAATCATCTGACTAAATAAGCTTTCCACTGATGTATGGTTTGTTCGGTAGGACAACATTTGGAATATCTGGAATCTGAGGGTGCAAAAAAATCTAAATATTGAGAAAATAGTTTTTAAGGTAGTCCAAATCAAGGTTATTATAGTTTTGCATTTTTAAATTAGTTTTTATTATAATTTCGTTTTCAAATTTGCAATAAATTTTAGTTTAGTTTTAGTTAGTTTCATTAATGGTTTTGTTAGTTTTAGTTTAGTTTTTATTTTGTGAAAACATTTCTATTTCGTTTTTATATATTTAGTTTCAGTTTTAGTAATTATAGTTTAGCATAGTTAACAGAACACTTCCAGAGCACACACAAAAAAAGATATTTCAGCAATGTGTCAGAGGGAAATAAGGAGATTTTTAGAGTAACGAATTGTTACTAAACTAGTGTTTTCTGAGCCAGTGTGGCAAAGATGAAGTTGACGATCCTGACTCGCCATCTGCTCACTGGACGCAGATATATTTATCCTGACTGTAAGGTATTTTGTTTGTTTTCTTTATTTTTACATAAGCACAAGATTTTTTTAAATCATGAGTGCACGGAAATAAAATTAAACACTTTACAGTTCCGGATGATATACTATGCTTAACTTTATGAGCAAAGATTACGGCGTAGGCCTATTTTAATTTGTTTGCAAGGGATCGCGCTGGCGCCTCCATGTCCTGCAAAGCGCATTTAGCTTCCACTCTCCAACAAACGACTGTGCGTATAATAGCACGCATTTGTGTAAGTTTAACGTTTAAAATAACATTTTGATATGCTTGAAGATTTTATTTTAGACAAGTCCTGATGATTTGAGAAGGCAAAATTGATCAAACAGGCTGTAATCAACTCACTGACTGCCGCTGGCCGCTTGGTTGTGACTTTAAATAACAAAAGCTTTAATTTAACAAACAAAATGTTCATGTTCCAAACACATTTCTAAATTAACTTTATGAAGAACCGAAACGAAAAATAACCATGTTCCTATTAAAAACAAAAATTAGCAATTGTAATGGATGCAACAGTGTAATGAGGAAGAGAGAGAAAAGACACGGACTCCAGTCGGACTCGGTCGGTAATTTTGATGATGGGCTGGGCGAAGTTGTTACGAATTTATGACACAAATGTTTGTTTAATATTTACCATTCTTATTTTGGCTACTTTCTTATATAATTTCTTTGACCATTATTGTGGTGTTTTGTAGGCTGTGGGGTTTTCCCCTTAATTTCAACACCACGATGTGTGTTATTAAGCATAACAATACACTTACTTTTTCCAGTTTCAGAATTAAATTCGAAATAGTCCCAAACAGGGCTCTGTTGTTCCCTGCCGGCAGCCATCATTTATGTCCGTCTTCTTTATCACTTAACTGATGTTTGTTTCGCGCTGTCAGCCTCAACTGCATCATCATTCGCCACAAGTGATGCACGATTAAACACCCACGTCAAATTTTCCGCAGTTGGATGAATGCTTATTTAGGATAATTTATTTTCGCTCGTTTTTCAATAGTTGTTGCTAGTTTCGTTTAGTTTTAGTTTTTCATTTATTATGATTTTTTAAATTTTATTTCAGTTTACGAAAATGTTTTTTAACCAATCGTTTTCGTCTTAGTTTCAGTTTTCGTTTACGATAATAACCTTGGTCCAAATTGAGTTCTTAGCAATGCAAAAATTAAGTGATATAAATTTTGATATATTTGTATTACATTTACAAAATATCTTTATGGAACATGATCTTTGCTTAATATCCTAATGATTTTTGGCATAAAAGAAAAATCTATAATTTTGACCCATACAATGAATTTTTGACTATAGCTACAAACCTTTGCTACTAAGACTGGTTTTGTTGTCCAGGGTCACATATGTGAAACATCCCAGTGCTATTCTAAAAAATATCAGCATTTTATATTACAAAAGAAACTGTTATACAATATAAATAAGCAAAGTAGAAGAATGTGCTCTGAGAATGCTCTGAGACTTTACATCACAATTTATGACTGGACTCATTATTGCAGTTCCCATTTGCACATATAATTAGAAAACACAGGAGAAGACAGAGAAGAGAACATGAGGAGAGAGTTGGGAAATAAAGAAGAGCAGAAGAGCAGACAGACAGCATCTCAGAGAGCAGGATTATTTAAAGCAGCAGCCCTCTGGCCTCTTTAACATTCTTGTTAGCGGTAAACAGGCATGATGCTGTGACGTGGGATGACTTGACATGCCTATAAATGGTTTCAATGAGATCTTCTCACATATCCCATCATGCCCCATGCTCTCGTCCTTATGCATTATATGCTGTTCCTAAAATGCTTCAGCTAATCCATCTGCCAAACCTCATGATATAGGACTAGTTCAAAATTTCCCACAGGATTTAGTCATTCTGATTCCACTCGTGATTAAAGGGAATAATTTACCTCCTCTCTGAAGGTGCGCACTTGCTCCCTGCAGCCTGGGAGTCCTTGGATAAACTCAATCACCTACAGAATAACAATGAGGATTAGATGAGGTACAACAGCTGAAGCAATCCCAGCCCAAAACAAATAAAAAAACATGCATTAATTGGTCTTGAATTTGAATAGCATGTGGGAAACGCAGATTCACGTGGGAGCTCTGTGTACCTCTTCCACGCTCCACGCTGCCACTTTACTGGCCGTGATGCCTGCCACTGTTGGAAGGAGCTTGCTGTGCTGATCCCAGCAGTGAGGCATGCTGGGAGATGGGCTGGAACATGGCATGAATACAGACTGGTGCAAAGCCTGCTGTAGAGTCAGCTCTGGAAAAACAGAGAGAGGGAGTCAATTCCATAGTAAACAGCATCATTATGCCCTACTCAGGGCATCACCCTAGAGGAGGATACTGGGTATTGCAGACAATGCTTATAATAATATAATGATATTAATAATTACATAAATTAGGGTATAATTGATAACTAAAAAAAAACTTGTATAGAAACAATGTAAAGTGAGGTAAAAATATGCCTTTATAAGGAGATATTAAAACTATGGTTGGAATATAAATAACAGAGATATACAGTAACTAATAGATTTGAGTAATTGGTTAAGTATGGGATAGCTGCTTGGGGTATAGGCTGAAACAAAAATAGATAAACATGCGGTATAATATGAACATCTGGAGCCCACAGAAATGAAAACAACAAATAAAAGACTTGATTTCAGGCACTAGGTAAGCATTTGCACCTCAAAACAAAAAAAAACCCAAAAAAAACCAAGTGAATTCAGAGCTGAAATAGGTTTATTATGCATTTCTAAGTAACATTAATGCACTGTAAACTTAACTCAAAATAATTTGTTATCTGGCGTAAAATTTTAGGTTCAGTCAATTCGAAAAAGTTATAATATTACGTTTTACTAAGTGACAACTTAGATATTTGAGTTGATTCAATGTAAAATTTTAAGGCAGCCGATTAACAAACACAGCTGTTAAGTTAAACAAAACATTTTTTAGTTTAGTCAACTCAAATATCTAAGTTGTCACTTAATACAACTTAACATTTCAACTTGAATAAACTTATTTGAATTGACTGAACTTTTTTTTGAAAATTGTGTTTTTTGTTTTTAATTTCTTTTGTCAAGTAATGAACTTTGTCAAGTAATGAAATATTTAATGAATATTTTTTATAATACTGCGCTGTTTTATAAAGCTGCAGTATTAGAGGATGCTATCATTATTATAGCTTTGTCTCGATTAGACTGAATTAGTCAACGGTTAAATATAAAAGATACTAATAATCAACATACATTAATATTCACAATACCTAATACAGCCACAATATACTAAACATAAACAGGTTTGCAAAATATTTTGCACAAAGCACAAAATCTATTTGTGTCTTATGGTACATGTATGTTGCAGACCAACTCTGACAGCTCTATTGTAAGTTACTTTGAATAAAAGCATGTGTTTATTTATTAATGTAATGTATAAATGTAAATGTAGGTATACTCCTACGCACTCTTTATATAAGGGTTTTGCTCATCAGAACTAATGAATGTAATCTCCATGAAATCATAAACAATGTAAGCAATTTATGTTTAATCACACTGATTTGCAGACACAAAGAATCATTTCAAGCAAAGTTAACAAAATACCAATCCAAGTAGTAATACCAGAAAAACACAATTTAAAACCAATACAAAACTATGTAGTGACATAGTTTTTAACCAACTACTACAAAATGTTTTTCCAGAAAAGAGCAGTAGGTGATTTTTCAAGTAATAGTAAATTCCCCTCGGAATCGTCACCTTATTAGAAAATCACTTCTTTTGTACACTTCACCTTGTTGAAGTTGCACTTTTTAGCTTTTTTGTTCAGAAGGGTCCTATGAATAGAGTGGCCTTCCAGCTGAGGCCTTCAAGAGTGCAAAAAGCCATTTAAATTCAGAGAGAGAGCGTCACATTCTCAATAGATTTTGGTAAAACTGGTTCAGAGTCCATTTTAGAGTGGCATGCACAGCGTTGACAAGCTGTTGTGCTCCGCGCCGGAGGCCAGACACTGAGATAACACCCTTCCCCACTGTCTGCCTTTCTTACTAATTTACTCTGACAGACCCCTTCTTTGAAGTGCGAACAAAAAGAAACAGAACACTTTAAGAACGTGTTTTTCAATACAATGCCAATAAAGGAAAATTTGA
Organism: Cirrhinus molitorella; assembly: GCA_033026305.1. Lineage (NCBI taxonomy): Eukaryota > Metazoa > Chordata > Actinopteri > Cypriniformes > Cyprinidae > Cirrhinus > Cirrhinus molitorella. The sequence goes on from CM065133.1 coordinate 1,609,764, forward strand.
TCTACAAACAGGTTCAGTATACATCACATACATCAAATAATAATTCAATTGTGAGGTTCTGAAAATTAGCCAAGGTGTGGTTATACAATATTACAGAGATGTTAACACATGTAAGGAGGTTAAGCAAAATATGAACCCTCCTAACTTTGGCAAAATACTCAAGTGCATGGCCTTGAGTAGCTTATTGCTTTTATAGCAGCCATGGTTGGACAAGAGACTCTAAACATATCATTTGGGTCCTGTTCTGGATGCTGTGCTTCTAGTCTGTAGGAGCTTTGTATGCTTGTATTTTTGTCTTCTCGGAAGCACACCTTCACTATATTACGACTGAGATAGCCCTGAAATTGGTAGGACTTGATGTAAACAGGTGTGACAAACAACCAATGACCCTCTCAGATTTCTGTACCAAGTCTGGGGTGGCAAAGCATTAAGATGGAAAGCAAATGTGTAATGTTGAGGGACTCCAGGAATGTAGTTGGGAACCACTGCCTTATGGGGTAATTTTTGTTTGTTTTTGTTTTATTTTGCAGCCTACTATTTCTGTTTTGGCCATGGAAGCAGTCCCAGAATCCGTTCCAGTGCTGGAGTTCAGATTCTGCCATCCTACCTAGTTATCTTCCAGATTCCTGGTCTGCTGGTGCTATTCTGCTCACCCCAGAACTCCGCTGGGGTTCCAGACCCACCACAGCCTCTCTAGTTCATCCCTCCAGCTCCACTCTGGCCATCCACTAGGTCTCCCAACCCACTGGATTCTCCCTGGTCCCTCCCACCAACACCACCTTAGCCATCTGCCGGTGTGTTTGAGTTGTCGGGTCTCTGGTCCATGTGATATGTTGTGTGCGGAGAGTGGTGTTTGGACCCCAGCACTCCTGTCTAGTTTTGTTTTAGTTTAGTCTTAGGGTTTAGGGTCCTGACATACCGTGCCTTGCCAGAGTATTCCCTCTTACAGAGTAGTTTATGTTTTATTTTGCAGCTGTACCTGTTTTGGCCATGGAAACAGTCCTAGAATCTGTTCCAGTGCTGGAGTTCAGGTTCTGCCCTCCTACCCAGTTATCTTCCAGGTTCCTGGTCTGCTGGTGCTATTCTGCTCACCCCAGAACTCCGCTGGGGTTCCAGACCCACCAGAGCCTCTCAAGTTCATCCCTCCAGCTCCACTCTGGCCATCCACTAGGTCTCCCAACCCACTGGATTCTCCCTGGTCCCTCCCACCAACACCACTTCAACCATCTGCTGGTGTGTTTAAGTTGTCTGGTCTCTGGTTCGTGTGATATGTTGTGTGCAGAGAGTGGTGTTTTGACCCCAGCACTCCTGTCTAGTTTAGTTTTAGTTTAGTCTCATGGTTCGGAGTAAAGTTTCCAAGGTCCTGTTAGTTCCCAGTTGTGTCGTATCCTGTCCTGACATACCGTGCCTTGTCAGAGTATTCCCTCTTACAGAGTAGTTTATGTTTTATTTTGCAGCTGTACCTGTTTTGACCACGGAGTCAGTCACAGAATCTGTTCCAGGTGTTCAGCCCCGTTTCTGCCCTCCTTCGGCTTCGCCCTGGACATCCGTTCCTGATCGACTGGAGACTTCCTGTTCTGTCCCACTGGCACCACCCTGGACCCACTGTAGACTCCATGGAGTGCCAACCTGGCAGATTCTCCCTGGTCCTTCCCATGACACCACCTTAGCCATCTGCCACTGTGCTTGGGCTGTGTGCTCTACGGTCCACAGACCTCAGCAATCCTATCTAGTTTAGTTTTGGTTCAGTGTCAGGGTTCGGTTTAATGTTCCTGAGGTCTTGCTGGTTCCCGTTTTTGTTGTGTCCAGTCCTGCTGTATCCATCCTTGCTGGAGTGTGTTCCCTCATGTTGCAGTTTTTGTTTAATTTTACAGCCTGCTCTTCCTGTCTCAGCCATGGAGTCAGTCCCAGAATCTGTTCCAGCCCTGGAGCCTCCACATTCCAGGTTCTGCCCTCTTTTGGCTCTGCCCTGGGTTACTGATCTGCCAAAGTCATCCTGGTCTTTCCTGCCAGCACCACCCTTGGCACTACACTGGGATTCTTGACCCACTGGAGTCTTCCTGGTCTGTCACTATGCTTTTATCCTGGCTGTCCACAAGGACTCCCAACCCACCGGATTCCCCCTGGTCCCTCCCACAACACTACTTCAGCCAGCCGGTGTACTGGACTATGTGCTCTTTGATCCGTGTGATATGTTGTATGAGCAGAGCGTGGTGTTCAAACTCACATGTCTTGTTTATTTTTGGTTTAGTGACAGGGTTTAAACTAATGTTCCCCAGATCAGGACAGGATCCCATTTGTGTTGTGTTCGGTCCTGCCATATCCAGTCTTTTTGTTTAATTTTATAGCCTGCTCTCCCCGTCTCAACCATGGTCCAGGTCCAACCCTCATCCGACTTTGCCCTGGCCATCTGGAGGTTTCTGATCTGCTGGAGTCACCCTGGTCTTTTTCGCTGGCACCAACTTTGGCATTACACTGGGGTTGCCAACCCACCGGAGCATCTCTAGTCTCTCCCTCCATTCTGGCTGTCCACTAAGACTCCCAATGCTCCAGATCGCCGGAAATTGTTGCATGAAGTTGTTATTTTTGTTTTCTTTGTGCACAAAAAGTATTCTCGTAGCTTCATAACATTACGTTTGAACCGCTGACTATTTTTATGTCCTTACTATCTTTCTGGACCTTGAACATGGTAGTTGTGTACCATGTTCAGGGTTAGAAGGGTTAGAATGTTTTTGGATTTCACAAAAAATGTCTTAATTTGTTTCCTGAAGATAGATGAAGGTATTCTAGGTTTGGAATGACATGAGTTTGAGTAATTAATTAATTTTTGGGTGAACTATCCTTTTAATGTTCCTAAGGTCCTGTTGGTTTCTAGTTGGCAGTTTCCTGCATCTCCTGGCTTGCTTTTCTGGAGAATTCCCATCAGTGTAGTTTTAGTTTTTTATTTAATAAAAGCCCTTAGGGGAGGGGGAGCAATCAAACTTGGGCTCAGACCAAGTGTGACAGCACCCTTATATTCAGTTCTCATAACTTTTCAAGAAAACATGCCTGTACTTAAGTGTGAGAAGCATTCCCTAAATGACACTGTGGTGAGCCAGAGAAGTTCATGCTGAATATTCACTACAGAATTACGAGGCTATTGCTGCTCACTTTCTGACATTAATTAGTGGAGCACATAGCCAGTGGGCACCATCTGATGCCTGTTATATAAACACCATAATCGTCTCTGATAATGGCTCTATCCATGTCATTAGCTGTCATAAAACCTCTTCCTCAAGGGAATTCATAAAAATATGATGTTGAGTACATCTAGATATCTAAGTGGCAATACCATGTTTGCCTATGCAGACTTTAAGACCTGGATCAAATTCTCATAAATCACCCTCTATTCCAATGTATTCCAATGAAAAACTCACTCGCAGAGCTCAACAAGACAAATGAAGCAGCAACGAGAATGCAGATGTCAGATACTGTCTCTGCAGTGTGTTTATTTCATATAACTACGTTATTGAGGGAAGAGTATCTGTACTATGCTTTTTCATTCCCAGCACTGATTTCATTAAGGGATGCCAGCGCAAAAGTCAAAACACATCACTTGTATAGAGCTTTATACAGTACAGTCTGTTTCAAAGCATCTTCACAGGAAGAAAACAGTGTTAATGTGAAATTGATCAATTATGAAACAAATTCAGTCTACAGAAGATAATAGTGTCATTTTGCAGCTCACTTTAGTTCAATGTTCATTCAGTTCAGTTCACTAACAATGCCGATGCTGCTGAGTTAGTGTCATTATCTAGCTCAATTCAGTTTAAATTTAGTACACATCCAAGAGGAATACGCAAGTGAAATTGATAATATTACTGAATATCAGTGTTGGGGAATGTTACTTTTAAAAGTAATGCATTACAATATTGAGTTACTCCCTAAAAAAGTAACGTTAGTTACTTTTTATGGAAAGTAATGTGTTACATTACTTTTGCATTACTTTTTAAATCTGGGCAGGGCTTGCTTGTTTGTTCTCAATATAAAAAGTTCTATTTTTGCTAAATGTAAAAGCCTTTTCACACCAAAAGCCTCAGACTTAGAGAAAAGTAAATTCATGTCTATACAGTAGACCGCAGAAGAAAAAAAGTCAAATGTCAAAAAAGGAAAACAAATGTTAGATTATCTTGAGTAATTTTTGCTTATTAGTATGAATTGGATCATCGAAGGTCGGCAGCAAAGACAGTGGTTAATAAAATGGGATTAGATACATAACAGAAATTTGTATTAACATACTTAATTATTGCTAGTTTGCATCAATAGTTGAGTTTCACTGTTTTTATTCATTTTGAGGAATACTGGATAGCTTTTTTTGTGAGTGAGATGAATTAATGCATGTTCATATCTCATCTCATCTTACTTCTCTTAACATGGGAACAGGAAAGCTTTTAATCAATACGTGGGGGGGAAAAAGTAACTGGTGTTACTTATTTAAAAAAATGACTTTTCTTGTCAATTGTCAATGCGTTACTTTACTACTTACTTAGAAAATGTAATATTATTATGTAACTCACATTACATGTAATGCATTACCCCCAGCACTGCTGAATATTATCAGAATTTTCATTTTTGGGTAAACTATGTTTTTAAATTCACCCTGAGGCTCATTTAATTGTGATTTTGTGCTAAAAGAAAATATGTAAAAAAAATGATGAGTTTAACATCTTATTGCAATATATATTAAGGCATATATAATGGCTGTGAGAGCCCTCAATTCCAGCCACCTTGTCCCCCCTCTTATCCAAATGTAAACTGTTGAAAAACTCAAAACACTGCAATTCTGAGTGTGCTACACACAGGTGAGTGGGCTGAACAAACCACCTGTAGAAACACTCTTCTCTCTACATGCACCAGACACTTTCCTATTAACATTTCATGTTACAAGGACTTAACAAATGTTTATTTGCCAATGCACCACAAATCATATTGTACTCTCTTTTGCACAATATCACGCATAATTATTATGTAAAGTACTTATGTAGTCTGCCTTATGTTATGTGTATGTATAGTCGATTATTTATGGTATATGTATAGTTAGATTGCCGCTTTCAGTAGGTTAGCTATGTATAGGCTTAAAAGTTGTTCCTACGTCTGGTGTTGTATGTATATATTTGTTTATTTATGTAGCACTGTGGTCCTTCGTTCCACTGTATGTCCACATATGTAGCGGAATGACAATAAAGCTCGACTTGACTTGACTAGAGTGTACTGCATAGTGGGAATGACCCATTTACTCAGTAACTCCCACAGTCTCACCTAACTCCAGGGCAGGGCTGGATTAACTGCATGGATATTCAATCATACCCATGTGCACACATATCAATATTCTTACACGTGTACACAGTCTCCTGCTCCAGGCCAGTTCAGTCCAAATATTTTTGGCCAGCACTCACATCGTCAACACATCTGTCCTCGATGGCATTTTTCCCCAAAACACTCAATCAGGCTCGAGTAACTCCTCTGCTTTAAACCCACTCTAAACCTACACACAATCCCTGAGGCTTGCAGGAGCTGCCTCCAAACCGTCTGTCCTCATTCTGTGGATCCATCAACAGCTCGCAGCACCATTAATCACCAGATCCTCCTATCACCGGACATCACAGCAACTGCGCTCTGTCTCAGAGTCCTTCTTCACAGGTAGATCCTTCAGGGTATCCAGTCAAAGTCACATCAGCCAGTCACAAGCCACAAGCCCTGCAGGCCCAGTCATGCTTATTTGCATTATTTAACATCAAAAAGATCAGAACCCTCGTCTGGGATCTTGTCATCTCTAGCCTGCATTATTACAATATCTTCAAGCGAACCTCGGCAAATGATCCAAAATGCAGCAGTGCTTTTGGTCTTTAATGAACCCAACGCACACGTCACCTCTTTTCTCTTTATGCATATAAAAAACCTTTATTACTGCCCCCTCAGGATGAAACGCTTGTTTTTATTCCTCATTTGCAAGTCACTTAAATAAAAGCACCCGATAAATGAATAAATGAAAAAACGCTAGATAAAATGTGATTCCACTTGTCTGCTTTGTACTTTATCACTGCTAGGCTGCAATAAATTTCCTCTCCGTTGAGATCTTCAACGTCCTCGTCATATTTTCTTCCGTTACAATTATCCATGGCTCATGCCCCGGTAGATTACCACTCGCGACGCCCACGACGCATCCAAGTACAGAGGTTCTCACATCTTTCACTCTCAGACTGCCTTTGTCGCCTGTGACCAGGCCGAGTTATAAAGCTTTTAAGCTGAGGAACAAAGAACCTGCGGTTTGAATCCAACCCTCTTCCTCATTAGTGACTGCCACTAAACCTTTAGAGAACCAGCCAGAAGGAGAGACCAATTTTTCTGGAAAGAGACACAATCCCAGCAAGAAACAGGAAGGCAGAGGGAGAGAAGGAGTGAGTCATCACCGAAAGAAATAGAGCAGTTGTGATGAACTGAAATGATTTTAGCTCATCTGTGAATCACAACATTGAGTTTCACATGCTTCAGAAACTGATTCTGAAGGCGTTTTTCACACTCTGTATAAAGTGGTAATCTGCAGTTAAAAATTAGTTTTGTTGGTACGGATGTATTTAGGTTGACTGGGTATATATATAATTCACCACTTTTTTCAATGCAGCACTACCTTAAACTTTACGTATGTTCCTATATGACACCTGTTTGACCCCTTCTTGATATTATTGTATCTTCTCATAAAACAGTCATAAGGGTCATTTTTTTAATATATATATATTTTTATTTAATAAATAGGCTTTCCATTGATGTATGGTTTGTTAGAATTGGACATTATTTGGCCGAGATACACCTACTTGAAAATCAGAAATCTAACAGTGCAAAAAAAATCAAAATATTGAGAAAATCACCTTTAAAGTTGTCCAAATGAAGTTCTTAGCAATGCATATTACTTATCAAAAATTAAGGTTTAATATATTTACAGTAGGAAATTTACTAAATATCTTTATTGAACATGATCTTTACTGAATATCCTAATGATTTTTGGCATAAAAGAAAAATCGATAATTTTGACCCATACAATACGAGATTTCACTTTCACTTTTGAGACCGGCTTGGATGACATTTAGTGTTTCAGCCAGCAGCAGTGCCTTCAGCGCAGCTGGAAGAGATCCGCGTTCAAGTCAAGGATGTGTCGGGGGAAAAATGTAATTATTTATTAATAAACTAGTGTCGCAAAGATCCTAACTCACAATCGGCTCTTTGAACGCACCTTTAGAGAGAAATGCATCTTTATGGATGCATTTTTATTTTCAATTTATTGTATTTAATTAAGTAATAATTTAAAGCTTTCTCTATATATATTTAACATGTTTGTGAGGCATGTATTCGCTGAGTTTTGGTAAATTTTTGTGAAGCGCTCTTGATTCAAGAACGAGACGGCAGAAAGCGCATTATGTTTGTTTTCTTTATTTTATAAAAGCACTGTTTGTAATGTTTTGTTGATACTGTGAGTGCACACAAATAAAGGTAGACTCTTTTTCTGAATGATGTATTCCTCTTACCTCTGTGAGCAAAAATGACGGGTAATTTTAAATTAAGATGGCGTCTCCATTTCCTGCAAAGTGGCTTCAGCTTCCACTCTCCGCACAAATGGCTGGATATGCACCTAATAGCTCACATTTATCTAGGGTTAACGTTTAAACTAACATTGTTTTATACTTGAACTGTTTTATATCTAAAGATTTTATTTTAGGCAAGTCATGATGATTTGAAAAGGCAAATTGATCAAACAGACTATGAACAGTCCTCCGCTGGCCACTGTTTGTTACTATAAAAAAAACAAAAACTTATATTTAACAACAACAAAAAAAAAATGCTCCAAACATTTTTTAAATTTACGTAATAAAAAACAAAATTAAATATAATCACTTTGCATACAAAAACAACTATTTTAATAGCTGTTTTGTGTGAACTGGGTCAGACTCGGGCCAAGGATTTTGATTTTCGGGTCGGGCAAGGGCTCTAGTCCAGGGTCACATTTATTAGAACCACTTTAAATAACATTGCTCCTTTATATTATTTCTGTTTTTCTCTCTTCTCACTCTCATAATGTTCCTATTCACTTGTTTTACTTTTTCACTATCTGTGTATTGTTGTTTACTGCAGTTGCTGCAGTTGTTGAAGCTTCTTCTGTCACAAAGATAAATTTCTTGTGTGTAAACATGCTTTGCAGCATATCTCATTTAGTCAAACAGGATCGTAGTTCTTGTTTTCATTTCAAGGCTCAATACTGACATGCATATGCAACATGAACATACAGGTGTAGACCTACCTTTGGTTTCGGTGACTGATGACACCTCACTCTCCACTTCCTCTTCCTGCGGCGGCTCCTCGACCTTCCGGACTTTACAGGGCCGACCAACCCTGAGGGAGAGCACCATCAGGTGATCATGACATTATCAGAGCGAGACACACAGACAGATGGGGTATGTGACAGAATAGTGTTTAGAATAGCATACTACTCTTACTATAATATAAGTCAAGGATGTGTCGGGGGAAAAATTTAATTATTTATTAATAAACTAGTGTCGCAAAGATCCTAACTCACAATCGGCTCTCTGAATGCACCTTTAGAGAGAAATGCATCTTTATGGATGCATTTTTGTTTTCAACTTATTTTATTTCATTAAGTAATAATTTAAAGCTTTCTCTGTATATACTTAACTTGTCTGTGAGGCATGTATTCGCTGAGTTTTGGTAAATGTTTGTGAAGCGCTCTTGATTCAAGAACGAGACGGCAGAAAGCGCATTATGTTTGTTCTCTTTATTTTATAAAAGCACTGTTTGTAACGTTTTATTGATATTGTGAGTGCACACAAATAAAAGTAGACTCTTTTCCGAATGATGTATTCCTCTTACCTCTGTGAGCAAAAATGAGGGGTCATTTTAAATTGCGCTGGAAAGTGGCTTCAGCTTCCACTCTCCGCACAAACGACTGGATATGCGCCTAATAGCGCACATTTATCTAGGGTTAATGTTTAAACTAACATTGTTTTATACTTAAACTGTTTTATATCTATAGATTTTATTTTAGGCAAGTCATGATGATTTGAGAAGGCAAACTGATCAAACAGACTAAGAACAGTTTTCCGCTGGCCACTGTTTGTTACTTAAAAAAAAACAAAAACTTATATTTAACAAAAAAAATGCTCCAAACTTTTTTCAATTTATTTAATAAAAAACGAAACAAAATATAATCACTTTGTATACAAAGGCAACTATTTTAAAATAGTTGCAATTTAAAATTGCATAGTTTGCACACTACAGCTTTACTACAACAGTGAGAACAGCTGATTTTATTTCTGAGATGAAAACTGCACACCACTCAACAAATTAAACATGCTACATGGGAAAGTCATGTGATATCAGATTGTGTAGGTGGCATAAAGCATATACTGCACAGTATGCATAATGCTACTCTTCCATTTCAAACAGCCACAGTTTTGAATGCCTTACTACAAAGTGTGTCTGCCTCCTATACTGTAAGAATCATCTATGCTGTGTGCGCTGATCTGTTTTGCACAGGTATGATTCTGCATATATTTCTTGTGTACTATAAAGCTCATTATGCAAATCCTTTCAATAAAGTAGAGAGAAATTTCTCAGGGCTATTTGTGAACAGCTGAACAGGAAAAATGCAATCTCGAAATGAATTAAAGTGCATCTTCAGAGATGTTGTTAAAAGCATCTCTGTCATGACACAGTGAGCGATGGCACGGACCTCACTGCGTAAGTCATCGCAACAGTTTCCAGCAACATGTTTGGCTGAAAGTGAAGCTTGTTGACTAACAGGTCATTATGTCAACAGCACAACTGAGAAGGATCATTTTACTCTGAGTAAACAATGAATCAGCCTGTTAGACAGAGTCAAGGACAGCTGTTTGTGTTGATCGGCATGTTTGCGTGTGTCAGAGTACAGATGAATCTGTTCAGAACTGATGTTTTTTTGTTTGTTTTGCATGGAAGTCTTTGTTAGGATGTTAGAATTTAACACATTTTCCACTAACATTCTCATTACTGTAATACATAGTTACTTTTTCTTACAATTACAACTTTTCCTCCCATTGACAGCCTCGGAAAAAAGCAATAGATTTAAAATGCATTTTTATAATTTAAGTATAGTTCAAGTCTATTAACATATTTGCTGACATATCATTTGAGACTGATACAAAAATTGTAATTAAACTTTATTTGGAGTACTACTTGTGCACAATGCACATTTATTAATATTAAGCCTAAAATATGTTTTAAAGTCACTATTGATGAGGATTGTACGATCTTTATATAATATATTTAAATGCTAAATATTTAAGGTGTACCTAAAGTATACCTGGTTCCACTTTAGAACAATCAAATATACTTAAGTATATCTTTATTTGAACTTCAGCACTACTTCCACACAATTAAATTAATTTTACCAGGACAACCAGGCACAGGAACAGTTTCTTCCCCCAGGCAATCCACCTTATGAACAGCTAAATGTTTCCCCATTGTGCTATAAAATATGTGCAATAACCTCATATTTATTTGTTACCACCTCCATCCTAATACATTCCTGCATCTGTTTCCATTCTATTCTATTCTATTCTATTGCACAACTGTACATACCACTTATTTATTTCTCAATTTTTCTATATACTTTTGTCTATTTATATTTACATATGTGTATTTTTTTAATTGTCATCTTATTTTTATTGTCTCTGTTGTTGTTGTCTCTGTATACTGGAAGCTAATGTCACAAAAACAAATGCCTTGTATATTTGGCAATAAAGCCCTTTCTGATTCTGAAGTACAAAATTATTTGTTGACTTTATACCAGTGTAGTATACTAAAAGTACAATTGCAGGTTATTTTTTTTATTAATAAAAAATATGTAAATATATATGTAGTATACTAAAAAATATATTTTAAGTACATTTTAGTATATTTTTCACAAGGAAGAAATTTTCTGGCTTTCTGCGTTTTCACTGTTCTGGATATAATATAGAGAATAATATCAAGAAGGAGGCATTATGTGCATTACAAATCTTCTGAAAAAATACACAATCTCTGGATCAAAACACAGGAAAAAAAGCAGAAACAAACTACTGCATATGTAAGCAGATGCATATTTAAAATAATATGATGAAGTGGTTTAGGACTGTGAAGTTTTGGGGCTGTTGATGGACGTGATCTACTCTATTTATGTTTTGATCATCGATTTAAATCCAATCCAGATGAAGTCTTTGACAAAAATTACATTTTCTAAATTTTTTTTAATCAAAATGTTGCTTTTTTATGAAACTTAAGAATGCATGAAGCTAGAATAATTTTAATTTAAAAGTAGAGGTTCTGTTTTTTCTTTTAACATATTCTGGGGGCCATGAAAATTGTCTAAAAATGATCAAAAATTCAACCGGTGGCTAGCAACTTAAAAAAAAAATGCTGGTGAGGAAAGGGTTAATAAAATTCCCTTTATTACATTAATGAGAGTAGCAATATAAATGTTTATTTTTATTACACCAAATGAATCATCAAGAGTGACAGAACCTAACCTTCGCTTGGTCTCTGTGCCAACGGGCTTCTTTACCGGCGTTTCCATGGCAGCAGTTGCCGTGCTGGGTTTATCCGGGTGTGATGGGGCAGAGGTGATGGGTTTGCTAGAGAAACAGAGGCGAGACATTGATAAATGAACACATCGGTGAAGGTGCGAAAGAGGCCAGACGTGGCAAAGTCCTCCGTTTTATCTCAAAAAACACAGGTGTGCTGTTCAGGGCCTGACAGGATATGATAAGCAAATCAAGTGCAAATATGCTAATTTATGCTCATTTATTTACAAGAGCAAGTGTTATTTTTTACTGAGCTCACCTTAAAATAAAAAATAAATAAACCGATTCAAATTCAAATTCCAGATTATGATTTGAGTGGCTATTTTATACACTTCCATTTTGATTTTAACTTGACTTTTACTGCAACCACATTTGGTCTTTTCTCATCAAACAATTAGACAACGAATGGCTCCGCACAACTCATAGTGAGGCAGAGCAGGGCTTACTTCAGTGTGCTATTCTATCAGGGAGTTTTATCATGAAACATAATTCAAAAGTAACTTATATAATGCATTTCACATCAAATAATCTTAATGTAGTAGACTGTTAAAATATGCAAGATGTTCAGGGAGACCAAAGCAGCGCATTCTGTTGTGTTCTTCATTTTTCAAAGAGATGATTTTTTTGAATTTTTTCTTTTTCAATTTCGAATAATGTCCTGCTGTTATCTGTATGACTATAAATGACAGATTATGATGTTTTTTCCACTGCTGAGGAAAGACATTCAAGCGATCATGTGCTCACAACCTATCAGTGCACTGTTCATTATCAAAGTAAAACCCAGTCAACCAAACATATGAAAAAGTTATTTTGCTTAATTTCATTTGTCTGTTGTACAATATAAGTGTATCATCACTTGCCTAGTTGCTGTTATTCTAAATGCATTTTTAAAGGGTGCTGATTTACTACTGGGACCCGACTGAAGTATTAAGCCTTTGTTACAAAAATATTTTAGCAGGTAAATGTTAAATCGCAAATAGTCTGGAAATTTTGCACTAAATGAGAGATGCACAAGCCCAATGTCTGTGCAGTTTCAGTTTTTATACACATAAATGCATAGGTTTGGGGTTTAAATAAATGTTTGTAACTGCACTATTTTTATATAGGCTAGCATATTAATATATGGCTTCTTATATTTTTTTCATTCTTGTTTGTTTTCTGAATACCAAAATCAAGGATTTGCCATGGAGTGAGTAAAGTAAATGTTAATAGTTTTTATAATGTGTGGAGAGAACGAACAATGACTTGCTTTGAAGGTTTAGCTGGCAGAGAAAACACAGCTTTTGACATCAGTTAAAACAAAATAAACTTGACTGTAGGGTTTTTTTCCTGCTTAAAGTTTAACGCATTGCAACGTATTGAAACGGTGTGAACTATACAACTAGACTACTCACCTTGATGTTATTATCTGATTTTCTTCAAATTAATAATTATTATTTTGGAATAAAAATGAAATAAAAAATGTTCTGCTTGCACTTGCCCTTTTGATGGTATAGAATCATGACTTTCAATTTTTTTTAATGTGTCATAAATTAATCAAAATCGTGCCGAAGTATCTCAAAGGAGTCTAAGGGCATACTGGAGAGTTTGGTGAGAAATTCATTTGGTTGTTTGATGATAAAAAGATTAAATGTTATTCTTCATGAAACAGTTTAATCTTCAGCTGGCCAATCAGCAGAAAGGGGCAATTCGTTCCCATGTGTAGAAATCGAATATTCAAGCTGTTTATTCATTTTTCCACCCCTGAACGAAAAAACTAGAAATCAAGCTGATTTCTTGTTTTTCGTTTTTGTAGAAAAAATTAAAAAAGGAGCCATTTTCTCATGTTTCTTTCAATATTAAATAAAAAAATGAAAGAACAAATGATACACGGATTATTTAGCAATTTAGCTGAATGTGTTTTTGCATGTTTGCCTACAAAATATGGGAAATATGAATGTACAGTTGCTGATCTGAATTGCTTTCAGGCACTAAAAAGAGAAGATATGTAACCCTGGACCACAAAACCAGTCATAAGTGTCAATTTTTCAAAATTGCGATTTATATATCATCTGAAAGCTGAATAAATAGCTTTCCATTGATATATGGTTTGTTAGGATAAGGACAATATTTGGCTGAGATACAACTATTTGAAAATCTGGAATCTGAGGGTGCAAAAAAATACATATATTGAGAAAATCAAAACAAGTTGTCCAAATGAAGTTCTCAGCAATAAATATTACTTATCAAAAATTAAGTTTCGATACATTTGTGGTTCAAAATGTACAAAAAATCTTAATAGAACATGATTTTTACTTAATATCCTAATGATTTTTGGCATAAATTTTTTTTTCATAATTTTGACCCATGCAATGTATTTTTGGCTATTGCTACAAATTTACCCCAGCGACTTAAGACTGGTTTTGTGGTCCAGGGTCACATATGTGCGCCAAACAGATGTGTATGGAGACTGATGTTGACAAAGTGCACACCATTGAAATAATCAGTGCTTATTCATTTGAGAGAGATAAAACTATTTTCTTATGCGTTTCTAATGCAGTTCGTTGCATAACTTGCTTTATCTTTCATGCTGACCCTGAATGAATGATGAACAGTCTGGCTGCACAGCGGTCTGTTATTGTATAACAATTTACATGTCATTCAGACAACCTCTTCTCACCTAACTGGCGCTTCTTGGCCAGTTGAAATAGCTATAGAGACCAAACCATATGCTCTCCGTCAAAAATCTGGCAACATGAGACTACCTGGCTCTCATAGAGACTATGATCTTCAGTCATTTAGTGCATGATGCCCAGTTTTTCCTTTGTAACCATTTACAAAGTCAGCAAATCAATGATGCCTAGTGTTTTAAAATCTGCTCAGATTTGAAACCTCCTTTATTTCTTTAGTTTCTATCTCTGCCATGGCTTGCAAAATAAACAGCCATTAAGATTAGTAGGCCAGGAACATCATGAGCTGACTTTGAAGTGATAAACAAGACATTTACTGAAATAGGCTGTCTGTAAACTAAAGGCACAGCGTGAGAGAGCAGACAGCTTCATTAATTATAAAGGGAGTCATTTAGTTTTAATGCATCCAAAATGCCATCCACATCTGCTGTAAACGAATGAAACGGCTTGTTTTTGCTACTGTACTTTTAAAACTATGTAAATAAACTCTGTAATGATTGGCTAAACTTTTTACCACTTTTAATCACATTACTGAACACTGAACAGGTGTTAATGTGGTCGATCGTATAGCGTTAGCTGCATAATTTTGCATAGTATACCATAAATTTGCATGGTATTCCCAGTTTAAAACCTTTTGCAGAATTGATGCAAATATAAAAGATTCAAGTTTACACCCCAGGCTCTTGATGCACTGCACTGCCTTCATTAACATCAATGAATGTTTGGAGCTTTTGTAATAAATGCGTATGAGTCACTTAATTGTCCTCAGTGTGAAAAGATGGCTCTCAATATCACACAGTCATGGTTGTGGTGTGATGATCATTAATATTTCCCAGTCACATCCGCAGTTTGGGATTGCTGAAACGCCCAGTAGTGGGATTGCATGACACCCAGTAGTGTACTAAACTATTACTAAAGGGTTTTCCATCATATTAGCGTTTTAAATATTTAAAGCAAATCCCATCAGAGAAATGAACACTCACTCATTAGCGTCAGCTGAAATCTCTGCGCTTGGTTCTGCTCTGCGTGGCCGACCCACTCCGCTTCCCGGCATCTCTCCGCTCAAGCGGTCTGGCAGAACCGAGTCCTTATTCAAGTTGATATCAGAGTACGGGCAACCCACGGCACTGAAAAGGCAGAAAACACAGGTCAATTTACAAACATAATTAGCATTGTAGTTCAGCAGCTGCTTTTTATCGAAAGTCTGAATTCGTACTTCCACAAATTAAGGCCTTAAACTGGAGCAGAAAGTCTTAAATTCACAAAATCATGGCATTAAATTATGCATGTACTTGCTATCGTTTATTCTGCGTATGCTCAGGGCAGTGTTTCCTGATGAAAAGTTAATAATTAATTATAGCAAGTGTCAAATTAAAATAAATGGGGCTATGCGATAATCGCCATTATGTCTCAGTATGATTATCAAATCAAAGCCTGTGATTTAATCAAATAACTGTAAAGTCTGCTGAGCCGTGTCTTTGTGTGAAACACAGCATTGTGTGATGATCTGCCGTTTTTTTCGTGATATGTGATGCACTCCATTTTTGCATGTGCTCTGACTTTAACATTTACACATTCACATAATTTGCAACATTGCATGAACTTCAGGATTACATTAGTATCTGCCAAAATAAAAAAAAGCCAAAAGCTTGATTGTTTAGAAGGAATTTCAAACCATATTAGTACTGCAACTTGTAATGTTAGGAAAACTATTTTTATTACAAATATTAATATATATATATTTTATTTTACAGTATGATTGTAATTTACAGTAATACATTTTCTGTCTTCAATTCATCATCATTGAATTTAAAAGGGTCGTTAAAAGACAAGTAATGTAATGACAAAAAGTTAATCTACAAAGTCAAAATAAAAGACTAAAAAAATAATCAATCCTAAATCAAAACATTGAATTTTCTTTTATTAATAAGATGTAATATAAATATAATATATTTTAAACATTTAAAATAACAATTATTATTCATTAAGAATTACATTTTAGTATGCAATAAATGTTTTTGTCATAATTTGTTCAATTTAAACCAGACTTTTATTTTGTTGGTTTCTGCTGAAGATCTTTCCATTTCACAGTGTGTATTTGATGGTGGTTTTTCTCAAAGTAAATGTTTTAAATTTTGTGAAGTGACTCTCAAAGCAGCTCTGGAGATGAAGTTCATGTGTTCACGTCTCGTATATTGAGACGCAGATGTCGCATGTGTTTGAGTTTGTGCATCTTATTAAATCATGCCACGCAGAACATGCAAAATTAACCTTTTAGCCAGGAGCACTGACTGCCTGTTATCACATTTATTTCTGCTGTTAGATTAATCCATATTGTGTTAAAATGTGTTCAAGGCTTTTCACACGTGCCTACTTAAACCAATGTCACGCAAGCATATTTTAGCTTTTGTTTACCTTATTAGATGAGCTCTATGTATGCGTGCCGTGCTGATCAATCTTTATATGTGAATAAAAGAATAAATTAAATCTGTTCATCATTTTAAGCATTTAAAAGCTCTTCAGAAGACTTGAGTTAAACCGCTCCATTTACATGGAGTATAATGTCTTTATAAAAATGATGGTTGCATGGTTGTTTAATGGGGGGACCAAAAAGATTAGAGAATATTAAAGACACATTTGTGTCTTATGAATTTGGAAGAACACATGGGTGAGAAAATGATGACAGAAATGTCATGTTTGGGCAAACCGGGTTGTTTGAACTGGGAGGACTTCTAACAAAGCATTCACTCCTATGTAAGTGCAGTACTGTACACGTGGTTTTTCAATGCAGAGTTGAAATAATTTTCTGTAATAGCAGTATATCACAGACTGCAGCCATAAATCTTGTATTGAAAGCAGAACACTGAAAATCATGCTTTTCTCATGTAACACAATAATGACTTTAAACGATCTTTTAAGGGTAATTTCTCAACCAAATATGTGTGATCAATATGCTATTACTTAATCACCACATTGTGTAGATATTTTAATTGGTTAACAGCCCTAATATATATAAGGTATTTATTTATTCATTCATACACACACATATTCACACTGACCTGTGGTGTCCAGAGTAGCGGGCTCCTTTGATGTGCCCCACTCCTTTACAGCCTGGCGTAGGACAGCCACCCTGCTCAGACGTCTCAAACATGTCCTGAGGAGCTATGAAGACACACACACAGAAACACATCACACATTATACATCCTCCTCACTGTGAAAACCAGAATATGTTTACACATAGAGTTCAATATAATATCAAACCGTTCGGTACAACATCCACGGTTCAATATGCGCTTGTGAATTGCGTTTTTTTGTTTTCTAAATAATTTCTTTGTTCTATTTCTTTTAGAATTTGCTGTGTGTGCCTGTGATTCATGTGCTGAGATGAGGAAATGCTTCCCCACTTATATTTTTTTAAAAAGCAACACACGCAGAGCATCTTCCCTTCTAATGGCATGCAATGATGAGCCTTTCTAAACCTGCTCTCCAACCAAAAATTATAAAAACAAAAGTCATAGAAGACATTCTAACTTTTTTTTAATTCACAACGTCAGTGTTTGAAATAACTTCCTTTTGTGATCCGATGTGGCTTCGATTGTGATGTCTTTATCCATATTAGAGATTTCCTGGTTGGAACAGAACGTATTCAGTGTTACTTCTTTAATGCATATGTGGATTTTCTGCACGAGGGCGCCCTCTGGCGTACAGTATGACTGAAACCCATCCTATTTTGTGTAAAAATAAAAAAAATAATACCCCTCTCAAAAGAAATATTCAGCAGACATAATAATCTACGTTTTTCCAGTGTACAGAGGTTTACAGGAGTATTTAGCTTCTAATTTGTTGCAAAAAACAAATCAGAAACAAAGAAACAAACCGAACCGAAAACCGTGGCTAAAAACCGAGGTACAAATTGAACCGGGAACTGTATTGTTGCATCCCTAATGCTTACGATGTGAAACAGGTGTTAAAGACATTCAAATCTGCATTCATGCTGCTGCTAATCCAGAAAGAGCAACACAGTCTTTTTAACCACATAATGATCATTGTTTCTTCCAATAGTGAAACAATTCTTTATTAATTGAGACACTGATTTTTATCTCCATCTTAAATTTTGATAGAATTCATATTTTTTTTAAATTCTTAAACAATGAACATTGTGTCAGAACCACTAGTAAATTACGTTATTTTGTTTAGATTTCTAATCTTTCTTTTTCTTCAGAATCATGATCTTCAGTTTATCCAGAATCATGCAGCTTTAGTTTACGTGTTTATTACTGCATATAATTCATTAAAATAGAAGTTTAATTTCATAAAGTACAACTTCATATCAACATGCACCTACATTTTTTAGCATTTTTGTTTTTTCAGTTGAATAAAATACTATTTTTCCATATATATTTCTTTAAAAAGGTTTAACAACCTCGTTATGTCTCGTGGGATAAGTGTCAAGTGTTACACCCCTACTTTTATGTCCAAGGGCTTGATTTGTCTTCAAATTGACAGTATTAGAATGAGTTCTTTTCATTGTATGACGGTCATATTAGTTTAAAAAGAACAATGTTTCCATGATTTATTTTCCTTATTTTATTGTTTTAGATGTAATTGTTTTAGCCTTCAAAGTGTTGACACTTTCATATCTTCAATAAAGATGTGAAATCCATTATAAAAACAATAACAATCCAAACATATCCAAAATTTTTGCCCCAGTAAGATTTAATCACAAGTTCACTTGTTTACCGAGGAGACACCTGTGTCAGTAAAGATACAGATTTATATAAAGAGTGTATACAGACTCATATCCTAGAAATCCATATATAGAAAATATATAGAGTATATATAGATTCTGATGGATACATTCTCTTTGCCTGGTTTTCTCTCTCTTTTCTTACACTCGTTTTGTTTCACTCTCTCTCTCAGTAAGTCGGTCACATCCTGATGCCAGTTGCTGATTTCTAAACATTGCTCCGATCCGTTTCCATGGACACAGAGGAAGGGAACGAGAACGAGAAGAAGATTATCAGCAAGACTGACTGGAGAAAAGCTCATTGTTCAGGAGCATTTTCCCAGCATCCTCTGGAGCTAATAGAAGATATTGACATGAGAGGAAGAGAGACGACTGTTAGATGCTCCATCCCTCTTTTATATTCACATAATTCCTTTTCTCTCGGCTGCAATTTTCCAAGAAACGACGATGAAAATGGCTGTCATTTTGAGGGTCTGAGGCAGTCTGTTTACAGATGATACAGAATGCTGTTTGACTGGCCATTAACTAAAATTTAGAGCTAGGATTATAGTACGGTTTGACTGAATGACTGAAACATCTTGTTGGAGCACTGTCAATACCATATCTCTTTCTTAAAACAAAACAAAACAAAACAAAAAACCCTAGTGTTAAAACATCTGTGTAAAACACATTTGCATTATACATTCTGCCTAGTTTCTTGTTTTGCTTTACAGAAAAATGACCATTACATTAAATAGAAGCATTTCAATGTCACACAAATAGTAAATGAGATGAACAATAAATTCCAACAGCATCAGATGTTAGCAAGTTGCACAATATGTAATGGGTATATAAAACAACTGTGCATTTTAAGTAGATGCAAATATTTGCAGGCCTAAATATAAGTTTTTTCTTTGCCTGTCTTATCCACAAGAATATATGTGATGCTACCTTTAAATTTGGCTAAAGCCAAATGTCTTTGAAGCTCTCAAGATTTGCTGCTTAACATCGACTAACGACTGCCGTGAGAAGTACACTGGTTCTGTGAAATCTGTCTGTACTCACTGATGGGCGGCTGCAGTGGATGTCCGGTTTTAGCGCACCACCCGGCGGGATGAATATCTGGGCTGTCTGCATCGATCCAGTAATCATATTCATCTGTCCAGCCATCAAAATGGATCTAAAAGAGAAAAGCAGATGACTTTATTACAATGCAAAAAACAAATATGAACTTATACATTATGTACTTATGCATTATACAAATATATCTTAAAATCTTAAAGTTCTGGTTAAAATCTATTATTAATTGTTGTTTTCAACATAAGCCTCACTGAATTTAGTGAATTTAGAATATTTCTAGATTTACTAACATTTTGCACCAGCTCAAAACCCTCTTTTGGTGTTAAAAAACTACTGTCAGGATTCACTAAAGACACTCAGTGAAACATTAGCAATGAAAAGGTGTGAACAGGCGTTTTTGCGGCTCATCTCACAGCATATGCATTTCTAGAAGTTTTCCTCTAAGACAACATTTTTGGAAGGAGAGTATTTAAATGAAGGATGTCAAAACATACTTTGTGTTACAATTACATTAATAATAACAAACTACAATATAATTTACAAGAAAACAAGGAAAACATTTTTTCAAAGATCATTTATCATTAATAAATGAACGTAACACTATTAGCCACAGTAGGTGTCCGCAAGTCTCCGTCTTAATGAGTGATTCACTGATTCATTCATTCAAAAGATTTGTTCAAAATGGTTGGATCATTTAGAAACTAAGCTAGTGACTTGTCTTTATGAATGGAAAACTGAATCACTGACTCAAAAACACTGATTCATTCAGTAATAAGACATACAAATGCCTACTTTGGCTTTGTTAAAAACAATTTTTGTTGCCAAACGAGAGTTAAAACAGACAACACTGTCTAATCTGTAGCTCTTTTAAAACAAAGACTTTATATATAGGAAGACTGTGCACTCCTGTTATTTATGAATGAGAGAAATTATAAGGCCCAATATGGCGAATAACCCCTGCCTTCTAAATAAAAGAGCCAATCGTTGATTAGTTAAGTCATCGCATTACTACAGCTGCTGTTAGAAGCTTCGGTTCCTATAGAAACAGGCAGTCTTCGCAAACTCACGCTCATGACTGCCCTCATGACTGCGCTCATGACTGAGCATGCGCACTAGCTGGTCTAGCATCAAAAACAAGCTTTTTTTTATCGCTACTGGAGCATAAGAAACAACATTTATGAGGCAGGTGTTGTCAGATTTGGAGAATTTGATGTTTCCCCATTCAAAGATATAGGAGCTGCACTTGAAATAACTTGTCTGAAAGAGACTTTGCTTAAAACTAACATCTTGTTTCTGCACTGTTGTATAAATTCAATGTATTTGCAATTGTGCTGATATTCGGGAAAACACTCTTGCCCGTGTGACATTACTTAACTATATCATGACATAAATATAAAAAACAACAACTCTTACATTTTTGCCTATAATAGGCTTCTCCCCACAGTGATGTCTCAGGATGTGTTTTTGTTTGTTTTTTGCACAGTGAGTTACATAATGTCAGCTTGCGCATCATTAAAACAACCATTATGATCATAGTAGATGATAAATATGGCACACCCCTAGCTTATTTACTTTTTCTATCCTATACTATCCAGTGAGTCTCATAGTGTTGTTTAATATCGCAAACTTTTAATCACAGGCTGTGATTACACTTAGCTCACAGAACAAATACCTTTCTTTCTGAAATATCCACCATCTTTTAAAATCACAAGTTGCCACACAAGCATCATTACAACGCATCTATCATCTGATTTAAATAAATACAAAGTGATTTACTAAGGCTTGTTGTAGTAAATTCACTAGTATGTCTTATTATTTAACTTCTTAACCTATTGGCCATTATGGATATGATCTGGTTGCACCTGTGTTCTTTAATGTGTGCATTGTTAGTAGATCAGCCGCAGAACTTTCCACTCCCATCTGCACTTTTATGTGGCCCACAGCATGACATCTGAAGGAAAAACATGGGTTTTGTGGTAAAGTGGTTTAGTATTGTAACTGGTGGCTGGATTGATCCTCACATGAACAAGTCATGAGTTGTCAAAGTTGTGCCCTTAATCAAGACACCTGAGCCCTGGAGGAATTGTTCCTGTAGGGTCACAGTGTGTTTCTCTTGGCTGTGTGAACGTCATTACAAATCCCAACAGAGCTGGCTGTATGGTGATAAACAGAGATTTTATTATTACACAAGGTACAAAACACCCCACGGCACTTCCGATGAAAGCAGGAACAGCTTGGCTAGTAGCATTTCAAGGTCCCTCGAGAAGATTATCTTCATATTGCAATGCGCATCTCCAGAGACGTTAACGTTCAAACAGGAATCTTAAAGGAAACGTTGGCAGCGATCAGACGGCTGGCAGGGTGATTCGGTCATACTGTGATTTAGACTCTCAGAACTGTTTGAAAAGAGCTGCTGCAATCACAACAATGAGAAGAAAAGAGCAACGGCCCTTAAATGACAGCCTGTCTCCAGGACTTCGATAAAACGGGTTCCTGGGAAATCAGCCGGACAGCAGGAACAGGGACAAACTAAAAAGGCGAGCGCTGTTTTTAGTGGTGTTCACAGCACAGCTGACAGTCATTATGTGGAGGCCGAGTGGACAGGCTTTGTGCCGCCCATCCAGGCCAGACTGGCTTTTGTGATTCACTGCGTGACAGTTTGAGATAAAGTAATGTTTCATTTGCATTCTTTTCATCAGTCTCGCTCTCTTTTAATCTCCTTCCAGTTTGCGTGCGTCCAATCTCTCCATCTCGTTCTCCTTGAGCTTTGTTCACCATCAGTGCTATTTCAGTATCATTGATGTAATGACGAGCTGATCCTTCTTCCGTTCTTTGCCATTTCCACAGAGGTATTGCACAAAGGATTTTGTAATTTGACTTCAAATTTGTCTAGCACAAAACCAATCGTTTTCCTTATTCTTCTTCAAATTTTTATGCATAGAAAATAACCAGAAAACCAAAAAAATAAATGTTAAATAATAAAATCAATTCCAAACTCCATTGCCAATCCTCTCAGGATACCTGGAATCAGTGTTACAAGTACCTCAGGCCCATTGTTTATTATTTTTTGTAGCACAAACACCATTAAAACGACAAGAGCCTCGGATCTACCAATGATTCCCAATGGCGCTGAAACCTACAGATGTCCATCTCCATGCTCTTTAGACTAATCAGACCAAGTGTGCTATATCTTTTCTAACTGATCGGACTTACGATTTTCCTAAAAATAACGATTAAAACTGGGAAAAATCGACTTACATTGACGGAATGTTCAAATGAGCCAAGACTATTCAAACTCCAACTGTCAAAACTCCCAGAATCCCCTAAGACTCAATCTAGCTTCCCTTCTATGTACCATTTCTAATCCAGTCAAACTTATTCAAACTAACTTGCTAGTCATGCTAACAATATGCTAGTGACATACTAATCATGTTAGAATCATGCTAGTAACATGCTAGTAACTGGCTAATCATTCTAGCACCATGCTAGTAACTGGCTAATCGTGCTAGAATCATGCTAGCAAACTTGCTAATCATGCTAGAGTCATGCTAGCAACTTGCTACTCATACTAGAAATATGCTACTTACGTTAGAAATATAACAACTTGGTAATCATGCTAGAAACATGCTAGCGACATGCTATCAACTTGCTAATCATGCTAAAAATGTGCTAACATGATAGAAACAGGCTAACAACTTGCTAATCATGCTAGAAACATGCTAGCAACTTGCTAATCATGCTAGCAACATGCTAGCAACTTGCTAATCATGCTAGCAACATGCTAATAGCATGCTAATCATGTTAGATTCATGCTAACAACATGCTAGCAACTGGCTAATCATGCTAGAATCATGCTAGCAAACTTTCTAATCATGCTAGAGTCATGCTAACAACTTGCTATTCATGCTAGAAATATGCTACTTACACTAGAAACATAATAACAACTTGCTAATCATGCTAGAAACATGCTAGCGACATGCTATCAACCTGCTAATCATCCTAGAAATGTGCTAACAATGTGATAATCATGATAGAAACAGGCTAACAACTTGCTAATCATGCTAGTAACATGCTAATAGCATGCTAATCATGCTAGATTCATGCTAGCAACATGCTAGTCATGTTAGAAATGTGCTAACAACATGCTAGTAACTTGCTAATCATGCTAACAACATGCTAGTAATTTGCTAATCATGTTAAGAACATGCTAGTAACTTGCTAATCTATCAAACATGAAGCTTTTAAAAGTACTTTAAATCTAAAACTTTTAAAACTTTTGGACTTTTGAACTTTTAAACTCTTTAAACTTTATAAACTTTTAAAACTTTCTGGTCTGGCTTTCTCAAGCCAACCTAAAGTTTGTCTTGACAAACTTTTTTATCTAGTTCACATTTAACTTTTTATGTATGTATGTATTTATGTTTTACATTTTGATGCTTGAGATCTACTGATTCTGTGGTGTTTTTTTTTTTTTTTTAAACGAAGACTTCCAAAACAATTATTAGGCTTCGTTCTATGCAATTCAAGTAAATTTTCATAAATCTGTGGATTTAATGTGGATTTAATACTTTTTAAAATACTATCAAATAAATTATTCCACAGACACCCTGCAAACAGGTTTGATTCAAACATGCCCCCAAAAAATCAACCCTTTAGTCTATGTCCTTTGGGAAAGTCGAGGGCGTTATAGAGAACCATCAAAGACCTGAACGTAAAGGTCTTTTCCCTCCAAGTCAATTACAGCTGCTTCAGGAAATATTGATGGGGGATTTTAAAACGCAGTGGGAACCCAACAAATCCATCTGGTGCATGGCACTGAGCTCCGGTGAATGTCAGCGAACAGAGGTGATGAGAGAGAGCAGGAACGGAGGTGGAGGTCGTGCACTATGCGGCTCGAACACATGAACAAGACGGACACGTGTAAACCAAGTATTGATTGGGTGTTTAAGAGAGAGACTGAAGGACCTCTGCTCGCTCTCTCTCTCTCTGTGGAGGATCATGAATGACGGCTGAGCAGACAGACAGCGTGAGCGGAGAAGAGGCAGATCTGACAGCTCTCCGTGTGAGTGTGAGACAGACAGTGACATCTGTTATTTCTCACGGTCTGTGTGAATGATGTGTGTGGATTCTGCTGCCCTCTTGGATCCAACATGTGCAATTACAGCTACATTCGACACCTCACACGGACTGCTAACCGCCTGTTGCACGCTGCACTCGAAAATGTCGAGAGCTGACTGAAATCGCCTTTCACTTTGGTTTGTGCAACATCTGGGAATGAGGCCTGCTGGCTGATCGTAGGTGTTTCTAATCAACTGCTGCGTAACGTCTACATACCCAATGGAAGACGGCACATCGGTCACGACTCAACTTTGTTGAACTGCCAGCAATCAATCATGTTGCCTCAAACAACCAAATCTCATTAAAAATGAATGTTTTCAAGTGGCTTTGTTGCTCACTCAGTGTGAACAGCTGTGCATGCTTGGCCTTGGCAATCTCTAGTATAAACTGAGTCTTGCTCTCTCTTTCCATTTTGGAAAACACTGCAGTTTCAAATATATATATATATATAATGTAAATTTATAATTCAATAAGGTTTATGTAATGCAATTAATGTCAAGTACGCAAAACATGTGCTAAGTGCATACATTTTGGTTTGTGCCAAATGAAAGAGGTACAGTAAAATGTATTTGCATAGTGCATTTCTTTAAGTTTTGCATTAAATAATTTTGTTTAGGCTTGGGGTTTATAACAAATATTATTAATTAGGGATCTAATGATGTCAAAATCTCACGATATGACAATATATCGATATGAAGTCCACAATGTGATATTTATTGCAATATTTAAAAAAAAAGACAAATGAAGACTTGGAAAAAAAAATGTGGGCATTTTAAAGTTAATCATTTTTTTTAATGCACTTCAAAATTAAGAGCTCCAACTCATGTTCTTAACTAAGAAAAATGAAGTCAGAAAAAAGTCAGTGAATTGAACTTTAAAGAGGACTCAGCTCTTTCTAAATTTGTGGCATACTGCCTCAGTCTAAATTACATTCACATTGGTGTTTTAGGAAGCCAAACTAACACAAAGAGATATTGAAAAAGATATTTCGAGTTTGGACTGCAGTAACGTTACCCATATAAACTGCTAGCTGTCAGCAATTCATACTGCACTTTTAAGCGTTTATTTTGATGGAAACGTCAGAGCTTTGATTTTAATGAAAAACTCCAGCTTCAGTGGAAACAGGCTTAGAAAACATGTCTCACTGCAAATCTAGTGAAATGCTGTAATCATCTGCTATGAAAATAAAGCATAACCAATGACTGTTGAAATGCAGCGAAAACTGAATTGCTGAAAGGATTAAGCCATATTATTATGCTTTCAGTTTTAGTTTGTTTGACAGATACTGTGCCAAATCATAATGGCCCAAAAACACAACTTTAAAGACATTTTATGTTAGAATAAGAAGTTTAAATATATTTTAAAAATGATACTTTTTGCTCTGAAAATCTGTGTATCATTCGTTCCTTCGTTTTTTGATTTACTATTGAAAGAAGAAAGATGAGAAAATGGCTCCTTTTTCATTTTTTCATAAAAACAAAATTCAAGAATTCAGCTTGATTTCTTGTTTTTTTTCATTCAGGGGTGGAAAAATGAATAAACAGCTTGAATATTTGATTTCTACACATGGGTGGGAAATGCCCCTTTCTGATGATTGGTCAGCCAAAGATTAAACCGTGCCATCATTGGTTCTTTCTCACTTTCATGTAGAATAACATTTAATCTTTTTCTCATCAAACAACCAGACCAACGAATTTCTCACTATGGCACAATTTAGATTATTTTATGACACATTAAAAAAATTGAAAGTCATGATTCTATGCCATTAAAAGGGCAAATGCATTTTAGTGCATAAAAACGTATTTTTATTACAAAATAATAACAATAATAACAATAATAATAATACATCTATAAAAAAAAAAAAAAATCTCATAATAACATCAAGGTGAGTAGCCTAGTTGTATAGTTCACACAGTTTCAATAAGTTGCAATGGGTTAAACTTTAAGCAGATAAACGCCCCTACAGTCAAGTTTATTTCATTAATAATGGGTTTTAATTGTAGAAATCTGTAGATATTGAATATTCAAGCGGTTTAGAAATGTTTCCAACGTTTAACGAAAACGATTAATGAAAAACGAGAAATCAAGCTGAATTTTCTAGAAAAAAAAAAAAAGGACCCTTTTGTTTCTTCTTTTAATATAAAAAAAAAAAAAAAAAAAAAACTAAAGAATGAATGATACACGGATTCGGAAGACCTATCAGTTCTTATTGTCATGTGACCATGATGATATTGAGATATTGAAAACACCGTTACATCCCTATTATTAATAAAAAGTGACTTATACACTGAATTATCCATGTTGTTTTCATTGCAGCTTATTTTTCAGAAAATGCTCCTCACCAGTTATGCCATTTTTCACTACTATGAATTGAATGCATTGTTGGCGTGAATCGAGATGTGTTGAACTGAAACGTAGCAAAGAAGTGACAACTGAACACTTCTGCATTGAAACGGCTCTGGTACAAACTCCACGCATCACATGCATTCATGTGCATGAAGAGCAGCCGTTTATCAGCCGGGGGACTGACAGATCATGTTCAAAAGATGATTTCTATATGGAGCAGTGCTTCCCTGCAGCCCACACGAAAGGAAAAGCACAGATGACTCATCCTGATCGCTTCTAAACTCCCAAACAGACGGTTGAGAGATCAGATGCTGTCATGGGTTCACCGTCAGCTGAATCAGCACTGCATCGCTGGATCTTCACTGACAATTAGGGTGATTATGCTGGGAAACTGCACAACACAATGGGCAAGAAATCTGAGATGAAACGCTTTGATCCGAAGTGGATTTGATGGATACGTGAGCAAGAAGCAGATCGTATTTAGGCCCTATGTAGGACACAATCTGATTCAGCACTATGACGAGGTACAGGACATATGAAGCGATGACTAATAAAATCAAAATGTCTTTTAAAATGAGCTCCATATTCTCACCATCATACTATACGAGCCATAAAAGCCTGATGTACAAATTGGAAGCTATGTCACATGTCCTGCATTTCAATTACACTACTATTTTCTTTCTTCCCTCAAATCATGATCCACTATAAGAAATACAGTAATAAAAAATATGATTGTCACTTAAAAATCCATTTTTCCTGCTAGAGCAAGAAAATAACCAACCAACGCATTCATAGAGAGGAATTTTTCCACTGATGACAACTGGATGGAGCAAAAAGATTTATTGTGGGCCTCATCAAAAACTCACTAAATACAGCTACATCAGCCAGATGTTATCTAGACATGTACCAAATAAGAACATCCTGATTAAAGCTGCCAAAAAACACAAGTTCAAGATGCACTGAATCTGGTAAAATGCATTTAATGTTTGCATAGTCTAAAAAAAGAACATAGAAACTAGTCCCTACTTTAATTTATTTTAGCACAAAATGTGATTTTTACCAACTAGCCTGTAATCAGAGGTGTAAACAGTGCTTGAAAATCATACTTAAGTAAAAAGCACAGACACTTCACAGCAAAAATTATTCCAAGTTACAAGTCACCAATTCCAATATGGAGTAAAAGTCTTCAAAGTTCACAGCCAGGATTAGGCAGTTGTTCAATTCGGACATTAAAGTCATTTTAATAAACACGCCTTAGAAAAATACATTACTGGTGTGCATCTTGAGACAAAACAAAGCCACTGATATATTTTAAGATCAGTCAGTGCAAGTTTCTTTTAGTTGAAACAGCTCAGACTTGCATTTTAGGCTTAAGCCCTGTCTGTGAAAACGGGGGTTAGAGTATCTTTATTTTAATCATACAACTATTTTACTTAAACTAAATATAGGCTCAAAGATGTACTAGTCCTCAACACCTAAGAGAAAGGCCTTTAGACTTGTGGGGTGAGCAAACACGTTTTTATTTTCCAAAATCAAAATAAAACCGAACTCCTCAAAACTGTAATAAATTAAGGTTGGCGCAAACTCCTCTTTTAGCTCAAACACAAAAACAAAAAAAGGTCACAAGTAAACCAATATCCTTCAAAGTTATAGGGGTCAATTTTTCAAAACTGTGATCATCTGAAAGCTGAAAGAATGCAGCAATTATCTGAAAGATCTGCAGTAATAAAAAATATGATTAAAAATCCATCTGAACAGCCGTCATGTTGTGGCTAGAGCAAGAAAATAAGCAACCAACGCATTCATAGAGAGGATTTTTTCCACTGATGATGACTGGATGGAGTAAAAGATTCAGATCTCATTTAGACACACACCAAATAAGAACAACCTGAAAGATTAAAGCTGCCAGATCCAACAAAAACACAAGTTCATGATGCACTGAATCTGGAAAAATGCATTTAATGTTTGCATAGTCTAAAAAAAACATAAACTAGTCCCTACTTAAAGGAATTTATTTTAGCACAAAACGTTATTTTTAGCATCTAGCCTGTGATCAGAGATGTAAAGAGTGCTTGAAAACCATACTTAAGTAAAAGCACAGATACTTTACAGCAAAAGTTATTCCAAGTTACAAGTCACCAATTCCAATATAACTGAAATTGAAAAAAGTCTTACGCCTGGTTTCACAATTAAATTTTATTTATTTGGAATTATTGATTTATTTCCTTCAAGCAAAATTATTTACAGTTTCTTTTGCATTAATATTATATTACCTTCCTATTTGATAATGTAAAGTTGCTTTGACACAATCTGTATTGTAAAAAGTGCTATATAAATAAAGGTGACTTGACTTGACCACCTATAGTTAGGCTATAGTTCAATTAAGACATTAAAGTCATTTTAATAAACACGCCTTAGAAAAAAAACATTACTGGTGTGCATCTTCAGACAAAACAAAGCCATTGATATATTTTAAGATCAGTCAGAGCAAGCTTCTTTTAGTTGAAACATCTCAGACTTACATTTTAGTCTGGGACTAGGCTTAAGCCCTGTCTGTGAAACCGAGGGTAAGAGTATCTGATTTTAATCATACTTAACTATTTTACTTAAACTAAATGTAGGCTCAAAGATGCACTAGTCCTCAACACCTAAGAGAAAAGCCTTTAAATTTGTGGGGTGAGCAAATACATTTTTATTTTCTAAAATCGTAATAAAACCGAACACCTCAAAACTGTAATAAATTAGACACAAAAGCCTCTTAAACATCTACAAAGTCTAAAAGTTTCAGTTAAGCTCAAACACTCGGAAAAGGTCACAAGTAAAGTAGTCATAAGGGTCAAAATTGAAATAATCTGAATGCTGAATAAATAAACTTTCCACTGTATGGTTTGTTATAATATGACAATATTTAGCTGAGATACAACTATTTGAAAATCTGCAGTCTGAGGGTGCAAAAAAAATTAAATGTTGAGAAAATTGCCTTTATATGCATATATTAAAGCTTTGACATATTTACGGTAGGAAATGTACAAAATAACTTCATGGAACATGATCTTTACTTAATATTCTAATGATTTTTGGCATAAAAGAAAAAAATCAATAATTTATTGACCCAATAATTTTGCTACAACTATACCCCCTCAACTTATGACTGGTTTTGTGGTCCAGGGTCACAAATATGCGATTCACGACTAACTGGTAATGCACTCAAATTTACTTTAAGCAGCTTTGTTGACAAGTTTAGGTGAGTAAGGACAAAACACACAAGATGCAGTACCTTCAACAACCTGCAGATGGCGATATCCCTTATTTTGTAGCAGAAATAAACACTGAACTGCCAAAAAGGTTCCCCACAAATGTATTGGAGTAGAGCACATTGAGACAGCATTATGTGTGCAAAATGCAGTTTCTCACCCGCAGTCGATGCTCATCCGTATCAACCACCGTTGCCACTCGCATCAGAGCAGGATTCCTCTTGTCGACCACCTCCAACTTCATATTGAGCTGGAAACTGTGAGGAGGTTTCTGCAGAGAGACAGAGGCCGAGAGAGGCTTGTTCAGGCAGATGTCGCAGCCACAGCGTCCTCAGCGCTTCGAGTCTCTCACGGGGCTGGAGACGTTTGGCGATAAGCACATGCACTCACCACTTTGAAGGCTCGAGCAGGAGCTGGTAATGAGTTGGTCTCTGCCAAGTATTTCTCCCAGGAGAAGCTCTTCACTTCAGGGTATCCTACAGCACATGAGAGTGAGGTTTGAGAGAATGATGAAAACATGGTATTTCCCTATGCTCACTGGTTTCTATGGCGTATTATGAGATAATTATGAAAATGGGACAATCGTAAAGGTGGACTTTGTGGCTGGTCCTACTGAACACTACTGAACTAAGCTGATGGAGACACAACATTAAACATTGTTTAATAAAAATAAACTACTCAGAAATTATGTTAAATACAACTGGGTTTATGCAAGTTTTCCAAATGTAAGACTTTTAAAGCCCTTTTAAGACCAGTTAAAGAAAATGTAAAGGGAACACAACATGCCAATATGGTCTCTAAACGTAAATGTCTGAGGGTCTTTCCTTAGATTCGGTTCATTTTTAACTTGGATATACACTAGCAGTCAAAAGTTTGGACACACCCTCTCATTTGATGTTTTTTAAAGAAGTTTCTTATGCTTATCAAGGCTGTTTTCACTTGATCAAAAATACAGAAACAAAATGTAGTATTGTGCAATATTATTACAATGTAATTCAATGTTTTTCTATATTAATATACACTAAAATGTAATTTATATCTGTAATTAAAGTTGTATTTCCAGAATCATTACTCCATTATTCAGTGTCACATGATCCTTCAAAAATCATTCTAATATGCTGATTTATTATCAGAGCTGGAACCTGTGATACTTTTTTCAGGATATTTTGATCAATAAAAGGTTCAAAAAGAACAGCATTTATTTAAAATAGAAAGGTTTTCTAACAATATACACTAATGTTCAAAAGTTTGGGGTCAGTAAAATTGTTCTTCTTTTTTTTTTTTTGAAAGAAATTAATACTTTTATTCACCAAGGATGTGTTCAATTAATAAAAAAGTGATAGCATAGATTTCCATTGTTAGAAAAGATTTAGATTTTGAATAAATGCTGTTCTTTTTAACTTGTTATTCATCAAAGAATCCTGAATAAAGAATCACAGGTTGCAAACAAATATTTGGCAGCACAACTGTTTCCAACATTGATAATTCTAATAATAAATCAGCATATTAGAATGATTTCTGAAGGATCATGAGACTGGAGTAACAGCTGATAAAAATTCAGCTTTGCATCACAGGAATAAATTATATTGTAAAGTATATTAAAATAAGAAATACTATTTTATATTGTAATAACATTGTGCAATATTACATTTTTTTTCTGTATTTTTAATCAAATAAATGCAGCCTTGATGAGCAGAAAGGACTTCTTTACAAAACATTAAATGAGAGGGTGTGTCCAGACTTTTGACTGCTAGTGTACATGCTTTTCAGTTATATTTGATTCAACTTCTAAATACCCCACATCATTAGGCACATATCAAACCTTCAAAAAATCATATTTTCTCACCTCAGCCATTAAAGACCTTTTATTATTTTCAGTTGTTTTCAGCTTTTTTCTCCACCCCATAACGGACAAAATGGGAAATTACACCTACTGCTCATGTGTCCCTGACAACAATTTAATGGTACAAAAAAAATTAACATTTATCATCTTTTTCTCATTTTTATAAGACTGAAGCCAAAGTCTCTTTATTTTTGTAAAACATATTTGTAATTTCAACTTAAACCACTTTTTTATTGTTTTAGCCCTTAACATGTCAGATGGTAATCAGTAAGAAATATTTTTGTTCTTAATTGTCTTCCCAAAATTTTTTTTAAAATATTAATGTGACGGGGTTGAAGACTGTAACACATTTGAAGGGATACATTGCCTTACATTTTTGGTTTTGTTTCTCTCTTAAATTATCCCCTTGTTTCTGGGTCAACATATCTGTGTGGCTGCAATTTCTGTTGTATGATGCTTGTCAACGTTTAAGTGGACATGCTACACGAAAAATTAAATTTAATGCAAATATATATTTTGAAGTATATATATTTACTGAAACCATGACTATTTTTGATTTTTTAAATTAAATTTATTAATAAATGTAGCAAATAACTCCACCCCCTCACAAGTTTACAACCCCATAACAATGAGAAATCCATATATTTGTGACGGGGTTGTGGTTTTTCTGCTCCTCATGTAGTGTAGCAGAGTAGATCATATATGGCAGCAATAAAATAAGTACATTGTATATAATTATGGATTAAAATAAATGTTGAAAAAGTAATAATTTATCTTAATTTTATGTGACGGGGTTGAGTTGTTAAGCTTGACAGGACCCTCCCTGACTATAACATGCCTCAAAATATGAATAGAAAGTATGATTATACTAACCATTTTCTGCATCATTATTAAAGAGACCTGGATGATGTCATTTCTGGTAAATGATGTCATATAAGAGTGGAGTCTAAATTATTAAAAGCTTAAAATAGTTAGTGTGATGGGGTTGAGTTCATACTGAGGGACATAACTTCAAAGTTATGTAAAATAAAAAATATTTAGCAATTTTTCAGAAAATATTTTTTATAAGAAAGGAACACAAATGCTTACACTGTTGCCAAAAATCACAGACACTATGCACATTTCGTTAATAAAAGTATAAACTCAGGGACATGACAAAATGCTTGGTTTAAGATAGATATAAGACATTATTTTATGCTAAAAAATATATAAATGCAATAATTATTTTTATTCATTATAATGAAATATATCCGAATGCCAGGAATGACCCCTAAGCACTTCAAAGCTTAACTTACCTTTCAACCGTTCTACATTACTTTTTAATTAAATTTACACAAAAGTCAGAAAATGAAGTGAATTTATGATTAAAAAAGGACAAATACTTGCCAGTGGCCTTAGAAAAATCAACTTAATTCAAAGAGAGAACACATTTTGTACCCCACTGATATTTGTTCTTGTTTTAAACATAATCTCACTTCATTTTGTTTGGTTTCCTTAAGAACAAGACTTTATATCTCCACTTTGCATCTCAAATAAATGTGTCTTGATTTGAGGATGTTTTGAAAACAACATAATAGAGAAAATCTAAACTATTTTTTGCAGCACAAGCAACATTTAATGCCATTGATTTACAAATTTAAGACATTCTGCTCCAATTTAAGGTCTTAATTTGTGGAAGGGTAAATTAAGACTGTCTGAGACCTGTAGAAAATCTGATACAACAACCGAATTAAGCCTTTAAGTAATTAATGCAAAATATCCAAAGATATACAAATACATAATTGAACGTAGTGCGACCGTCTTACATAATTCACAATTTATAGATGTGTTGGGATTCCTGCACAACACCAGAACCCTACTTTTGCACTCTACTTTAGTCATTTTCTACTCATATTGGAGCACACACTGCATTTCTAGTTTCATTTTCATTCTTTTGATTTTGACGCAAAGCTGAGATTAAATGTAAATTTGTTTTTTAAAAAAACAATGTATTTATCTGCCTTTTAGAAACCATGGAAAGACAATAGCCACATCTATGCAGGATACAAGATTCCCAGATGAGTGATCAGTTACACAGCGCTGTCACAGACACTAGCCAAAAGTACATTTTATTAATTTAATCAATAAATGCTAAATGTGGTGATTGGTCAATCAGAATTAAGTATTCTAGTGGACTGTGTAATATACACAATACATGCCTGTGAGTTATTATATACATCTGAATCCCCAGCAGATATCTAAGACAAGTCAGCATAAACACGTCATCCTCTAGAACATGTCCTCATACTGAAGCCCCTTTGAAGACACTTCGAAGCTAATCTGTATTTTAGCCAGAAAGGCTTTCGCATGCTAAGATCTAAAACAGCCTAAAATCCTCTTGCATATCATGGAACATGCAATTAATCAAGCTCTTTCTAACACTGAAAGGCTACTTTTAAAGCAGGGAACTGCATAATAGTGTTTTTAAAATCAGATTTTTAGGGGAAAAAAATTTACAGTTGAAAAAAAAAAATGATTTGTGATATTTGTGTATTTGTGTTGCATCACCTGGAGGGGTGGTGAGGGTCCTGCCGTTCTCCTGACACCAGCCAACCGGATGGATATAAGGACTTGTTGCATCACACCTGCAGAAAAGAAGAAATACACAAGTGCATTTTAATGCAACTGGCAAAACAATCGATTTAATACATTTATTTATTCATTTATGCAATATCTTATGCATTTCCTGCAATGTTTAAAAACACAGAATCCATTGACCTCCATAAAATTGAGCTCTTTAAATGTACCTTTTGAAAAAATATTTTTTTTGTTTGGAAAATATTATTTTGTGCATGCATTTAATGCATGCATTAAAATACAAAAATGAATATGTGTTTGCATTCCACATCCGCACTAGTCGGTCACCAACCAAAAAATAGTGCAACACATCAGTCACAGACAGAAGGGAAAAGCAATTTTGATAAATCATAACCAAAAAAAAACATGTGTAATTAGGATGGCAATGAAAACTCAACTCATCAGCAAAGCGTTTGTCTGTCTACATTAGCTGTAGGCATAATTATTATTTTCCTATGGTTTATTGTCTCCCAAAAGCATGAAAGCATCAACATTCAACCCAAAATGTTGTACTGGGTTATATTGGATTTTAAAGACATTTTGATTATTTCAGTAGTAGTAGCAGTATGATAAATATTTGAGGTGCTGTGCTGAGTCTCTACACGGTCCTGTAATAAAACTAGTTGAGTGATCTAACAATCATTTCCATAGGTTAAAGCTGACCAGCCCCAGATTGTTTGTAACCAACAACATCTGTTGCGGTTCCTGATGGTGAGACAGCTAAAGCAGAATTATGTGCCGAAATCTCCTGAACTCCTGAAATGATTTGTTTGAATGAAGTGAAACAAATGTGGCGATGAGATGTTCGGGAGGCGCTGTGGGACTGTAATGGTTGGAGAAGATGTGCTCTTTACTGGCTCAATGCACAGAGCTGTCAGATGTGATTGTGTGATCTGAGCTGAAGACACAGAGAGTGTGTGTGTGTGTATATATGCTGTTCACTGTGGTACTATCCTCCTCCTCCTGAGTAATTGATGAGCAGTTAAAAGCATTCTGCCTGCTCCACACACACACACACACACACACACACACACACACACATACATACATACATACAAAGACACACTCAGAACAGAATGATAACTGGGTCACTGGTAAGAATGAGAACCTGCCCCATTTGTGTCCTCATGACTTACGACTGATATAATGAACAAGATACTCGACTTAGTCATTTGACAGATTTAAGCCTGTTCAGTTTCATCAATTTCATCAGCGTTTCAGCCCTAATTTGTATGTTGGCAGGAGTTAACAGAACAAAAATGTAACTCTACCCAAATGATGCTTTGATTAAAATGAAAATACGATGATTCATTTGGTTTTTGAACCATATGGTTTCAACAGATGTGAGTTCATTTATAGTATCATTCTTCAGTATTGTATTTTTAATGTGTATGTACTGCATATGTTCACATTCATATCAGTTTAAATGTGATACATTTATTACAGTGATCAGAAATAACTATCAAATATTCAAAATAGCATGTCAGGTCTGGGACAAAAAATGAAAGAAAAATGTCTTGGGTTATTAATATTATTAAAACTATGTGTGATTGTGGTGAATATATGTGACCCTGGACCACAAAACCAGTCATAAGTCGCTGGGGTATATTTGTAGCAATAATAAATGCGTGGGTCAAAATGATCGATTTTTCTTTTATGCCAAAAATCATTAAGATATTAACTAAAGATCATGTTCCATGAAGATATTTAGAAAATTTCCTACCGTAAATGTATCAAAACTTAATTTTTGATAAGTAATATGCATTGCTAGAACTTCATCTGGACAAATTTAAAGGCGATTTTCTCAATATTTTTATTTTTTTGCACCCTCAGATTACAGATTTAGTCCAAATAGTTGTATCTCAACCAAATATTGTCATATAACAAACCATACATCAATGGAAAGCTTATTAATTTCGTTTTTAGATGATGTATAAATCAATTTTTTTTTCAAAAATGGACCTTTATGACTGGTTTTGTGGTCCAGGGTCACATATGGTGAAATTAAGAGAAATGCTAAACTTGAGTGATATTATCAGAATTTCAATTAGTCAGTAAGAATTAGAGTTTGTGAATAAAAAAAAAATAACTTTTAGTACTTTACTGTACAAAATATACTGGTTTAGTGATAATGCTTCAACAATCAGCTTTAAACAACATTTATGTAGTCATTTAAATGCATAAGCGATGGTTTTCTTAAAACTTTTGTGCAATTGTTTTGGTTTGCATGTATTGCTAAAAATCAATAGAAAGTCTTTGTATAATGATCTCCTTTCCAAAGGCACAGCAGGAACAAAGCCTAAAGGCATGAATTCAAAGATGTGAATTTACCAGTAGTCATAACTTTCATCCCAGTTGTCAAAGTGCACCAGGAATCGACTATCCACCATGTCTGTGATCGTGGCGACACAGATGAACGAGGGATTTTTCTTATCGATGGCCTCCAGCTTCATACCAACCCTAAAACCTGACGGCGTCACGGTCTGAAAAACACAGCACATCCATTCGATTTCCATTCAAAACATACTCCTAAAATACTATATTAAACAATGATATCAAAGCATTTCATGATGCAATAAAATCCTGATGCTAAAATCAAGTCAAGTTTTAACTAAATATTCCATTTCACTTATATCTCTGTATAGTTACAGTTAAATAACATAAGTGTTTAGTGTATAATGTTGGTTAAATATGCTGTGGATCGTTGTTTTTAACTTGGTCTAGTTTTACATAAAGTGAAACAGTGCCATCTAGTGGAAAAAGTGGCTTTATCTGGACTCATGTGATGCTCTCACCATGTTCTGGTTCTGAAAGAGGGCTTTGGGTGCCGTCTGTATTTTATTTAGTTTGATGTAAGAGGACCAGCTAAACTCTTCATCCTTCATCCCTGCAGAAATATAAAAAACACACAAGCCATGTGAGGAACAGCAGCACAATTTGGCTACCGAACGTTTGAATTGAATAATGGGTGTTCTTTGAAGGGCTGGTGTCTCTTGCCTTTAGGGGGATGCAACTTGTGTCCGGTTTTCTCACACCATCCCACTGGGTGAATGTCTGGAGAGTTGGAATTTACCCAGAAGTCATAGCAGTCTGAAAACTTATCAAAATGCAGTCTGATTCGGTGTCCTAACACCTGTAAATATGCACAAGACAGACAAAAATGAGTAGACTTTAAAATATCATGTCCCAACATTTATAGACTATTTAGACAGTACTTCAATTTTTGTTGTTACCTCAGCGATGGTGAGGACGCAGTACATGGATGGGTGTTCAGAGTCGATACCCTCCAGTCTCATACCAACCCTAAAGCCATTCTTACACTGTGGAAATGACTGATACTGCACACACACACACACACACACACACACACACACACACACGAGTCCAGTTATACACTCCTTATACAGATCAAGGTGCACCAGCATACAAATGTTCACTAATACAAATGGCTAATAATTCTGTTACAGTGCACAGGGAAAATATTCAGACCCCTACATTTTATGTCGCAACCTTATGCTTAAATGATTCAAATGATTTTTTCACACCAGTTTTTTTTTATTCAAAAAAGTTACTTTTAAAAGTAATGCATTACAATATTGCGTTACTCCCTAAAAAAGTAACTAATTACGTTGCTTAGTTACTTTTTATGGAAAGTAATGCGTTACATTACTTTTCAAATCTGGACAGGGCTTGCTTGTTTGTTTTTAATATAAAAAACTTTGATTCTTAGCAAATGTAAAAAGCCCTTTCACACCAAAAAGAAATGCAGCAAATAAGGCTAAGGCTAAAGGAAAATTAACTTCACGTCTGTACAGTAGAACTGTAGAAAAAGAAAGTTCAACACTCTTTAGCAATGAGAAAAAAAAGCTAAAATGTTAGTTTTGCTTATTATTACACTGCAAAAAATGCTTTTCTTTCTGAGATTTTTTGTCTTGTTTCTGAACAAAATATCTAAAAATTCTTAAATCAAGAAGGATTTTCTAAACAAGTCAAAATTAAGTGTGTTTTTGCTTGAAACAAGCAGTTCCACAATTATTTTATGCTCAGGCATTTCAGAATGACCATAGCAATATTTCAGATGCTGTAAAACGAGATCGGTCTGCTGGTTAGTTAGGTTTTGCCGTTCCATAGCACAAGGTCACGTGATTTTATGATGCATACGGAGGAATTTATTTGGCAAATGCATTTCCATCTCTCCCTATTCACATTAATCCTTTTTCACACAAGTCAAAAACCACCTCAAATGATTGTAAAAACTTTTTTGCAAATTAAGGGATTTTTATTCAAAATGTGGTGTTTCCATCACTCGTTTCTGATGTGATACTTCAAAATATGCATAAAAACAGGGTGATAGCTTAAATAGCTATAAATAGATAGGTTAAATAGCTTTGCTCTGCTCTCAACCACTAGAATACAGAAATGATTTGTCCTGTATGTATCTTCTTATCACACTGTCTAAAAAATGCATTGAGTCTTGTTTTCCAAAGATTTTTAATCAAGTTGCATTTACTCAAGAAAAAAAATGAAACGAGTCTTGCTTTCTGTGAAAATGATCAAAACAAATGTGTTTATGAATAAAACAAGAACAAAAATCTGCCAGTGTGCTCCGAAATCTACTTAATTCAAAGGGAAAGCAAGTGTTCATTCCCCCATGACAGATATTTGTTAATGTTTTAAACATAAACTCACTTAATTTGGTTCAATTTCTCAGAAAGCAAGACTTTGTGGGCCAGATTTATTAAACAGGGCAAATTAGCGTGAGAGTGCAATCCCATAAAAGCACAGACGCGAGTGGGAAGTGATCTACTGAGAATGCAGGTAATGCAGACACAAAATGGGCTGAGACGTGTTTTGGGGCATTAAATAATGGTGCATTGATGAGTGCAAAACTTCATATTTGCATGGAAAAACAAGACAAAAATACTAAGGAAAATATATATATTTTTTAGCAACGCATGTAGCATTTATTGCCATGACTTTATGAATTTAAGACCTTTTAAGGCCTTAACTTGAGGAAGGCAGGACTAAGACCACCTTAAGACCAGAAGCAACCTTGTTTAACCCTTTAAGTTTTAAAAATAGACGTAAAAATGCATCCAAACTTAAATTTTTGTAATTCATGAACAAAAAACATTTTATAATATGATTTTGATGTACATTTTCCATGGTAATGCAATGTCTGATTTTAAAATGCTTTTCAAAGGATGAATTTTGAGATTTTAAGTTTTCAGCTGATATATAATTTCTTATGATTTCTAAAGCGTGATAGAGAAAAAGGCAATGAAGAAAGACTTTTTGTGACAAAGGTCAGAACTCCTGTTATGAGATTTCTGAGGTGCACTCTTGTCATAAATGAATATATTACTTTTACTACATAATTTGTAATCTATTTAGGAGTCTTAGACCTTGCAACGAGATATAGTTTGTCATGATTAGATTAGGATTCATTTGC
The DNA here is from genome assembly GCA_033026305.1 of Cirrhinus molitorella. Classification (NCBI taxonomy): domain Eukaryota; kingdom Metazoa; phylum Chordata; class Actinopteri; order Cypriniformes; family Cyprinidae; genus Cirrhinus; species Cirrhinus molitorella. Next base: position 1,650,514 of record CM065133.1, read on the forward strand.
AATATGGTGAAGTAAACTTAGGTTACAGGTTACTTAGGTTTATGTTACAGCCAATAACCAACATGAGACATCATATGATATATAAGCAAGACAGTTCATTTGCCAGTATTTGGTCATTTTGATGTTATCTAACATGTGTTAGTGTCAGTATGTGCTTTGTCACTGCATAAAAAATCATTTGTGTTTTCATTTTTTTAATAAATATTGTCTGCTTTAGTAAACCAGCTTTTGGAGTTTTTATGGCTTCATTTGCTGGCATGAAATTGTGTTTGATTGATTACTGTTATCTCAGTAATTCTCCAATCTGGCTTTGTATCTGTATTCAAATTAAAATTAATTAGCTCCAAGGGGACAGACTAGACATTGCGTCGGTTTCATATGGATTTCTTTATCACAGGATATTTGTTTTCGATAACACTTACTTCGTTTAAAAGCATAAATATCAAGCTTTCTCTAGATATATCTATAATGTCTCTGTGTCCTGTATTCGCTGAGTTTTAGATCATTTTACTGACGCACTTCTAAATGAAGATCACGGAGATCAACTTTATTTCTTTATTTGACAAAAGCTCACCATTTTATTGTTATTATGTGTCTATACAAATAAAAGTAGACCCTTTACAGATTCAATTGATGTATTGATCTTATCTGACGGAGTAATTTAGGTTTATATAGGGGCTTAAAAAAATGCAACAAAACACGCCAGTGCGTTTGTCAATCCTACAGGGTTAAGTTAAAAGCATTACAAAATCAGATTACTTTTTTCCAAGTAACTAGTAAAGTAACACATTACTTTTAAATTTATTTAATAAAATATCTGAGTTCATTTTTCAAATAAGTAACTATTTTCACATTTATACACTGAAAGCTCTCCTGTATCCGTGCTGAGAAATCAGGACACTTCCTTCATTCTGAGAATTATTCATTTCACTTTCGGTGTGAAAGGGCCTTTACATTTGACAAATATTTAAAAACAATAGAGATTTAAAAAATAAATTAACATAAATTATTCCATGGAATGTCTGGATACTGGATTCTGATTGGCTGGCAGGTATGCATTAAAATCATTTAATGCACAGGTAGTTCCAAGTCTGTTCTATATTAATGCACTGCTTTTTTAATTGATGCACACTAACGCACAGAGAAAAAGAGAGAAGTCGGAGATTGCATTGTACTGCGCACATATATAAACTTGTTGTCAGTGCTTCCCCTCGAGTCATATAAATAAAATAGCCTGGATACTAGATTTTTTTACTGTTTTTAAATTCATTTGTTGTTTGCGTCATTTTTACCCATTCGGCCAAATCAACAGCTTGCCGTGCATTAAAGGATTCTTGATTTAAGAATTTGTAGATATTTTGGCTGGAAATTAGACAAAAAATCTAAATAAGAAAAGCACTGTTTGCAGTGAAACTAGCAACGGTTTTGATAACCACTCATCCATTTGACTATTTTGTAGGTAAAGTTGATATTCCCGAACAGACCCAATGCTTTCTTTTAAAACGTGCAAACTGAATGAATGCTACAATATAAAAGTGTGAAAAATAAAACTTTTCACATTTTCAAAGCAGCAGCACACACTGCAAAATGATTTTGCTTACTTAGATTTTTTGTCTTGTTTCCAGCCAAAATATCTACAAATTCTTAAATCAAGAAGAATTTTCAAGACAAGTAACAAAATATTGTCTTGTTTTCAGAAAAACAAAGTCAACACTGCAAAAAATGCTTTTCTAGCTTAGATTTTTTGTCTTGTTTCCAGCCGAAATATCTAAAAATTCTTAAATCAAGAATTATTTTCTAGACAAGTACACGTTAATGTCTTGTTTTCAGAAAAAATAAGTCAAAATTAAGTGAGTTTTTGCTTAAAACAAGCAAAATAATCTGCCAGTGGGGTAAGCAAAATAATCTTATTTCAAGCAGAAAACTAGATTATTTTGCTTACCCCATTGGCAGATAATTTAGCTTGTTTTAAGCAAATATTCACTTAATTTTAACATATTTTCTCTGAAAACAAAAAAATAATATTTATTTGTCTAGAAAATCCTTCTTGATTTAAGATTTTTTAGATATTTTGGCTGGAAACAAGACAAAAAATCTAAGTAAGAAAAGCATTTTTTGCAGTGTATTCTTCTGCTTGAAATAAGATTATTTTGCTTACCCCTATTGGCAGATTATTTAGCTTGTTTCACGCAAAACCTCACTTAATTTTGACTTGTTTTTTTTCTGAAAACAAAACAATAATTGTTACTTGTCTAGAAAATCCTTCTTGATTTAAGAATGTTTAGATATTTTGGCTGGAAACAAGACTCTTAGCTAGAAAAGCATTTTTGCAGTGAAAATTAAGTGAGTTTTTGCTTAGAACAAAGCTGCAAAGAGCAATACTAGATGTAACTTGTCTATAAATTTGCAAATGACCATGGAATAAGCGGGATAATCAACGGCTTGCCGTGCATTAAAGGATTTTAATGCACTTCGCGTTGGGTGGTTATTAGCCTCCAAACCGTTGATTATCCCTTACATAAACAACCCTCAGCCCAGGTGACAAATAGTAATGCAAAAGTAACACAAAAGTAATGAATGCATTACTTAACATAAAAAGTGACTAAGTAGTGCAAGTAGTTACTTTTCTAGCAAGTAGCTAGAAACTAGTGAGTGTTGTCTCACCTCTTTGAAGAGTTTACTGGGGGCAGCGATGGCTCTCTCCTGCTCCAGGTACGAGGCCCAACACCACGCTTTCTTCTTGCCTCCATATGGAACCGCTGCATCATGGGAAACAATCGCGGGTGTCACAGAGTGTCATAAAGGTGTCACAGTCATATATGGGAGTGTTTGAGTGCGTCTCACTGTATCTGAGCAGAGCTGCATCCCCTCTGCGTTTCCTGCGGCCTCTCGTAGCCCCACGTGCCGGTCGCCTGCTTTCTTTCTCTTCCTGTTAGACACACAAGCACACATCAAAACAGGAATCTAATGTGAAATCCACAGTTGCTTCCAAAACAGAAACAGTTTATCTTTTTTTATGAGATCTTCTGTATGAAATCAGTTTGTGTGTGATCTCAACTGTCAGGAAGCAAACATGCACTTGTGCAATCAGCTTTGAGAGTCTTTCCTCATCTCACATTATAAACGTGACACTGTATTAGAGCTGAAACTATCAACAGTTTTTTAATACCACTCATCTGTTTGACTATTTTGTAGGTTAAGTTGATATTCCAGAACAGACCCAATGCTTTCCTTTAAAACGTGCAAACTGAATGAATGCTACAATATAAATGTGTGAAAAATAAAACTTTTCACATTTTCAAAGCAGCAGAACACACTGCAAAAAATGCTTTTGCTTACTTAGATTTTTTGTCTTGTTTCCAGCCAAAATATCTACAAATTCTTAAATCAAGAAGAATTTTCAAGACAAGTAAAAAAAATATTGTCTTGTTTTCAGAAAAACAAAGTCAAAATTAAGTGAGTTTTTGCTTAGAACAAGCAAAATAATCTTCTTTCAAGCAGAAAACTAGATTATTTAGCTTGTTTCAAGCAAAAACACCTCATTTTGTCTATTTTTTTTTTACTGAAAACAAGATTTTGACTTGTCTAGGAAATCCTTCTTGATGTAAGAATTTGTAGATATTTTGGCTGGAAACAAGACAAAACATCTAAGTAAGAAAAGCATTTTTTGTAGTGCACTTTAAATGAGCAAACTACTGTACTGTAATCTGGTTTTGTTTAAACAAGTGAGACTTAAAGTCTTAATAATATATCCTCTGAAAACAAGTTCATATCTGATGCAACATCTTTAGCTTCACAAGCAAATCTTGTTTTAAGGCTGCTTAGATATTGTTTTATGGGAAAACAAGGCAAAAACTAATTATGCTAAAGAAAGAGATTTCTTTTGAAACCTTTATACCTTTGAATGCCTGTATACCACATATGTGACCCTGGACCACAAAACCAGTCAAAGATTTATACCTGAAAGTTGAATAAATAAGCTTTAACATTGATGTATGGTTTGTTAGGACAGGGCAATATTTGGCCGAGATACAACTATTTGTAAATCTGCAATCTGAGGGTGCAAAAAATCTAAATATTGAGAAAATCACCTTTAAAGTTGTCCAGATTAAGTTCTTAGCAATGCATATTACTAATCAAAAATTAAGTTTTGATATATTTATGGTAGGAAATTTACAAAATATCTTCATGGAACATGATCTTTACTTAACAACAAGAAAAATCAATAATTTTGACCCATGCAATGTATTTTCGGCTATTGCTATAAATATACCTCAGCGACTTAAGACTGGTTTTGTGGTCCAGGGTCACATATAGTGTTTAAAACTGTAAATTTTACAGGGTTAACACATGTAACAATAATGTTCTCTATATGTTAGCAAAGTCCTTTGAGGCTGCAACCAGAAAATAATAACGTTTGTTTTTAGAGGCTGTTAAAATTTTATCATGCCACAATGACGTCTTTCTGTCCTACCCACACATCGTAGCCAGAAAAATCCGAAAACAAAAGAGGAAGAGTAAAAGTAAGTGAACTGACGTAGTCTTCATCGTCTTCCTCAGGGATCTCCATCGAGCTGTCCATGTCTTCGGCGAGTCTCTCCGTCAGACGGGATCTCTTTCTCCCGAGCGCCTCTCCGTTTGTTCTGGAGCCTTCTCTCTTTAGCTCTCTGCATGATAACAAGACATTTATACTCTTTCAGCATCATCATTAACATGCTTCAACAATGAAATTCTGTTAAACATCAGACTGATACAGAAATGACATTTTAAAGATTTATAGATTGTATAAATTCTGAACAACTACATTTGAAAAACAATGTAACATGTGACCCTGGACCACAAAACCAGTCATAAGTGTGTATTTTTCGAAATTAAGGTCTATGAATCACCTGAAAGCTGAATAAATAAGCTTTCCATTTGTTAGGATCTGAGAATATTTGGCTGAGATACAACTATTGAAATCTAGAATCTGAGGGTGCAAAAAAAATCTAAATACTGAGAAAATCACCTTTAAAGTTGTCCAAATTAAGTTCTTAGCAATGCATATTACTAATCAAAAATTAAGTTTTGATATATTTACGGTAGGACATTTACCAAATATCTTCATGCAACACTATCTTTACTTAATATCCTAATGATTTTTGGCATAATAGAAAAATCGATCATTTTGACCCATACAGTGTATTTTTGGCTATTGCTATAAATATACCCCAGCGACTTAAGACTGGTTTTGTGGTGCAGGGTCACATGTGATCAAGAGTTATCCTTTTATAAGAAAATAATGTTTATTGTTTATAGTTGGTGTTTATGCCACACAGAGATGTCAGTTATAATAAAGTCACGGTTTCGCTCTTTCTGGGTTTGCATGGCACGGGTTAAGTCTGTGTGAGACAGGAAGACCCCTTTCACAACATCCTGTGGCCTCTTTCTTAACAGTATAGTAGTGTTGTGATTCCACCAGCAGCTGCACCACCAGCTTCACCACGAATTTGATTAATATCATTAATCCATATATTACATATATGATTTATTCATTTTTAACGCAAATCATTTCATGAAACATTTGTTTATAAACTCATAAAAAACATTACTGATTTGTGAGTCATTTTAAATCCATTCTAAATAGTCATTCTTGTCTTTCTATTAATCTCGTACGTATTTTTTAGCGTCTGCTCATCAGCAATACATCTCTAGGGTGCTTCCTGTTTTGATGCTAAATGAGACCCTGGACCACAAAACCAGTCATAAGTGTCAATTTTTCAAAATTGAGATTTATACATCATCTGAAAATTAAATAAATGAGCTTTCCATTGATGTGTGGTATGCTATGATATGACAATATTTGGCAGAGATACAACTATTTGAAAATCTGGAATCTGAGGATGCAAAAAAATAAAAAATATTGAGAAAATAAACAAAAAAGGTCCAAATTAAGTTCTTAGCAATGCATATTACTTATAAAAAATTAAATTTTCCAAAATATCCAAAATATCTTCATGGAATATGCTCTTTACTTTATATCCTAATAATTTTTGGCATATAATTTTGACCCATACAATGTATTTGTAGCTATTGCTACAAATATACCCCAGCGACTGAAGACTGGTTTTGTGCTCCAGGGTCACAAATAGACAATTAGAAAATGATGTTTGTGATTTAGATGTATGTGATTCTGAATGCATGTAAAACTGACATCTTAAAGACGTTTATTAGACGTCTGCACACAGCAGATGCTTTCCAGATAAAGCGCGCTTTAACAGACATCCTGCAAGTTTGCCGCTATAAATAGCACAGACAGCACATACAAATAAACCGCAACATCACCTCTTTAATTTGACAAGAAATTCTAGGAAAAACTCATCCACCACACTAACCATAACTTCTATAAACCACAGTCTATATTCTCAGCACAACAGTGTGAAACATTCGTTTGGTGCAATTCACACCCTGAAAACTTCAAACATGGCTTTAAACCCTGAAAAGTATAACGATTAGTGACTGTATAAATGGTTGTATGAATCATTGTCTGAAACCATGTCTAGGCCTATATTTAGGAACAGACTGGATGTCAGCAGACCAACAAATACATTAATTCCATAAAGCTCAGATTTAGTATACTGATCACAGCAATCAATCTGTTTACAGCTGGAAAATACCACACAATGAAGGTTATATAGCAACACTACAGTGTTTAACAAATCTGAAACGCTTAAAGTAAGTAAGAAGGTAGCATGCACTTTTAAAAACAAAGGTGCTTTAAAAGGTTTTTCACAGCGATGCCACAGATGAACCATTTTTGGCTTCACAAAGAACCATTCAGTCATTCAGTTTAAAGAACCATCTCTTTTTCTACCTTTTTATAATCTGAGGAACCTTCTTTTGCCACAAAGAACCTTTTGTGAAACAGAAATGTTAAAGGTTCTTCTATGGCATCGTGAAGCACCTTTATTTTTAAGAGTGTATGCACATTTTGCCAATTTAATGCATGCATGGAGAGCGTACAACACTTAACTATCATAATAACATTGATATTTTTTGAACATGTCTTTCATTTCATTGCCGCTTTACAAAAGCAACAGACCACACAAAGCTGTTACAGTGATTTCACCATCCGTAGGGAAATTTCACATCAGCATACTGTACTTCGCGCCAGAAAACACTACATCACTGCTCTGCTTGACCTCTCATGGCTTACTGCTTTAGTGAACAATAGAGATGACTGTACAGTCATTTTCCAAGGAGAAAAAAAAATAAGATTTCAATTCAATTTAAATCAAATCCACAGGAAGCCACTTTGGTATTATCACGTGCCACCCAATGAGTCACACCAGTGACCTTATTACAGCCAGATAACAATTAATCAAGTCAGCTTTATTTCTCTGGCACTTAATACAATACAAATTGTTTCAAAGCAGCTTCACAGTAATAAACTGAAAAGTAACAAAGGGTCCAAGCGCAATGAGGAGCAAGCATGGTTAAGGTGGTTTTACTCAAACTGCACTGCAAAAAATGCTTTTCTTACTTAGATTTTTTGTCTTGTTTCCAGCCAAAATATCTGAAAAATCTTAAATCAAGGAGGATTTTCTAGACAAGTAACAATTATTGTCTTGTTTTCAGGAAAAAAAAGTCAAAATTAAGTGAGTTTTTGCTTAAATCAAGCAAAATAATCTGCCAATGGGGTAAGAAAAATAATCTTATTTCAAGATGAATGATAGATTATTTTTCTTACCCCACTGGCAGATAATTTTGCTTGTTTCAAGCAAAAACTCACTTAATTTTAACATATTTTGTCTGAAAACAAGACAATAATTTTTCCTTGTCTAGAAAATCCTTCTTGATTTAAGAATTTTTAGATATTTTAGCTGGAAACAAGACAACAAATCTAAGTAAGAAAAGCATTTTTTTGCAGTGTGGCTGAAAAATCATAAATTCAATCATTAGTATTATGATTTATAAATGTTGACCAATAGGCGGTTGTTACCAAATTGATGTGGTGAGGTTAGTGTGTGGTAGTAATGACACACAGAAAGTTGGGTGTCAGTGAGTCAAAGCTTTGGCATTATGCCATCAAAGATGTTAATGCGGTAAACAAAAAAATATTTTTGCATATAAACATGACATGACATAACTTTTTACTGAAATGGTCTAAAGATGTCTAGGGTCAAAATGAATGCAAATCAGACAAACGGTCTAGGAGAAGTTTGGAAAAGTAGATTTTCAACAAAAATCACAATGGCAGACAGCAATTTCACACTGCAAAAAATGCTTTTCTAGCTAAGATTTTTTTGTCTTGTTTCTAGACAAAATATCTAAAAATTCTTAAATCAAGAAGGATTTTCTAGACAAGTAAAAATTATTGTCTTGTTTTCAGAAAAAAGAAGTCAAAATTAAGTGAGGTTTTGCTTGAAACAAGCAAAATAATCTGCCAAGCAAAAACTCACTTAATTTGAACTTCTTTTTTCTGAAAACAAGACATTAACGTGTACTTGTCTAGAAAATAATTCTTGATTTAAGAATTTTTAGATATTTCGTCTGGAAACAAGACAAAAAATCTAAGCTAGAAAAGCATTTTTTGCAGTGCATCCAATTGTGGCATAAATTGTATCAATGTTATTGGCATAATCTATGGAATCTATCAAGCGCAGTCTTAGGCAAAATTAATCAAAAGTTATTAGCAGTTTTTAAGATTTCAGTATCATTTTGACCACAAGGTGGTGCTGCCACAAGACTTCAGGGCATGGTGCAAAAAGACACATAGGTAGACCAGGTACAGTTGGTACAGGGGTATATTTGAGAAATAACTTCTGTGCACAACAAGTCTAATCTGTGATATTTGCCTTGCACATGCGTATTAGCACCCTGAAGTACATGCGCTTCTCCAGTCCGAAGATATTGGCGAAAGTTTTTTTTAAGGTACGTTTTTCACTTCATTATGTTCACACTGAATAGCTCCCAATCCTTAGATGACTGTTAAAGTTAACTTACATTTTCGTAAACCTTAATCTGTGCTCTGTGTCATGCAAGGTCATCATAAAATCTAGAGAAATGTTTGAGGTGGTCAGCGGGGTACAGTTGAGACACATCATTTACAATCGAGTACCATTTGTGACCCTGGAGCACAAAACCAGTCTTAAGTCGCTGGGGTATATTTGTAGCAATAGCCAAAAATACATTGTATGGGTCAAAATGATCAAAAAAATGTCATGCCAAAAATCATTAGGATATTAAGTAAAAATCATGTTCCATTAAAATATTTTCGTAAATTTCGTACTATAAATGTATCAAAACTTAATTTCTGATAAGTAATATCCATTGCTAAGAACTTAATTTGGACAACTTTAAAGGCGATTTTCTCAATATTTTTACTTTTTCGCACCCTCAGATTTCAAATAGTTTTATCTCGGCCAAAAATTGTCCGATCCTAACAAGCCATACATCAATGGAAAGCTTATTTATTCATCTTTCAGATGATATATAAATCTCAATTTTGAAAAATTGACACTTATGACTGGTTTTGTGGTCCAGGGTCACATTTATGTATTATGTTTATTGTTATTATGTTTATGAGGTTAGCTGTTGTTTGTATTTGATCTGTTTGACTATTGCTGTTTGCAAGTTCAATGTTTTTTACTGTTACTCAACTTTTCAACAGTTATTATTAAAGTGATGAACTGAAATTAATTACTGTATCACTGCTTGCCATTATTGCACGATGTTTTACAAATGATCTACTTTTAACTAAACAAATAATCTGAATGGAAATAAAAACTGTTGGATTCTCATTTTTAAAGGTATTTCACATTTGCAATGAATTAGTTAGGCAGCTTTAGAGCATTACAGATGAGTGTCTCAACTCATGGGTACAGTTGGAGCCAAACAGCTTCTTGTGTTCATGAGCTAATTGTGGCAAATATGACATATTTATGGGTGTTAATCATTATTAATATTTAAGTAGACAAGTAAAGGAAATGTCATATGAAAAATCACCACTTTTCAGTCCCTAGTTTTGGTGTGGCAATGAAAAAAGCAAAGAGTGTACCAACTGTACCCAGTCTACCTTACCAAGTTTCATAATTATACACCTATGTATTTGTAAAATATGACATTTTTTGGAATAATTTAAAATAACTTACGCCCATAATTGCCAACCTGGAAAACTGGGTACCAATCGACTCAGCATTCTGCTCCAAATGTAAAAAGTCCTGTGATTTTTGGTGAAACCAAGTTATAATAGCCATTTTTCATCTCTCCTGACCACTAGGTGGCACTGTGCAAAAACTATGAAGGCACCCTCAGATCATGGTTGTCATAACACACCAAGTTTCAGAAAATGCTAAAGTATTACCGTGACATGGCCACTTTGGCAAGCTCTTTGATAAATCTGTTTGTGCAATATTCAAACATAGTTTGACTGTATCACTGTCCATGTTTTTAGTTGACATGGTTTAAAGATAATAGTCAATTCTCACGAAAATTGGACAAAATGGTCTACAAATAGTAAAAAAAAGTTATGTTGTGTTAAGAAAATTATGTCATTCAAATCATTCAAACCAACTTGAGCCAAGGAATCTGTGGAATTCTAGCCCTTCTGGTTCAAAAAATATTTGCACAAACATGAGTACAAATTTGGACAAGTGGTAGAGGGTTTGAGTTAGACACTCCAAATTTGGTGTGGTTTATGTTCAGACTGTCCTCTATTTTTGTACCAAATTTCATAACTTTTTACCATATGGTTCTATTGGCTGCCATACACTTCCAGCAGCAGAAGACTAATGGATACAATAGATGCCTTTGCATCTTCAGTGCAACACAGCCCTAATTAATAAAACTCAATTATGGAGACAATTGACCTATCGGTAAGCCCCGCCCATAGAACGCAGATGAGCGCCATAGAGAAACACTGGTAGATCCAAAGCTCTCGTTATTTTAATGGTGTTTATGCTACAAAAATAATAAAACTATGTGCCTGAGGTATCTGTAACACTGATTCCAGGTATCCTGAGAGGACTGGCAAGAAATTGGAATTTAATTTATTATTTAACATTTATTTTCTGGATGTCATACTCTCATTAAGTGGCCTTTTTCATCTGCTCAAGCAGTTAATGTCTGTAAATATTGTTAATATCTCTGGCTAAAACTAGACACCTCAGCTAACTATTCTCACATCATGTCCAGTGTAGGTCAAAACGAAGGTCCACATTTCAGTGCCTCTTCATATCAAACTGGTTAAATGTAAAATAATGAATCTTACACTGCGGTACATGAACAGTGTTGATCCTGGATGTTGTCATCTGCGATCGTGACGACCGTAACATGAGATTTCTTCCGTTTGCATTGCGATCTGTAAACCCTCGATTTCAAATTAATCATGTTACACACCATATTTATTATAAAATCAATTTTATATCTCTCCATGGCATATTAAAGCCCTACTTGAATGCACTGTAAAACCCGATAAGTTCAGAAAACGCAAAACTTTTGTGGACACCGATTACCTCAAAACTTTTGAGTAAACATTTCACATTTTTTGAGTAAACACAATTTATAAATTATAACAAATAAAAACTTAAATATTTAAATTTCATTTTATTTAATATTTAAGTACAGTATACTTAAAAATACTGCTTATCATATTTAATGTTTTAATTTAACCAGATATAAAAAATGTAATGCAAAAATACTTAGAACTAATTAGCTAAGTACTAATTAGCTATAACACATCAGCACATGCTAAAGTGGTTATCAGAAAGACTCTTAATATATACTTGCATTTAAATTGTCAAAGAACGTGCAGTATATGTAATCTTCAAATTTTGTTGTCCATCCTCAACCTAACCACAGGCTCTACTCTTTACCACAACGGTAACACAACAAATTCAACAAAACAGAAACCTATGTAAACCCTAACATAACACAACATTTAAGTACTAACTAATGTCTCCCTATGTTAATCTTGTGCAAAAAAACACAAATTAACACTTAATTTCAACATTTATTTTCCATGTTGTCTGATGCAAAGCATGCTGGGAACTAGAAAACTCAATCATTCTAAGTTCAGTTTACTACAACGACATTTTGAGTTTACAGAACTTATTTCAATTAAGTCCAATGAACTTTTCATTTATTTGAGTGAAAATAACTCATTTAATTTCAGTAAAGTTCACTGTTCGGGTTTACAGTGTGCTCCTCGACGAGAGGTGGTCCTTTTATGTTCAAAATTTATCAAAAATATCTTCAGACAAGGTTTCACAAGACAGTGGGAAACTCTGTTCATTCGTCAGACGTAGCAACAGTAACTAAGGGGGGCGGGGCTTAGCGATCGCTCAGTTCAATTGGTCAGATTGAGTAAGTAACAAACAGATGTTATTATCAGTAATGTTTAGCACTTTTAGTATTCGAGAGCAAAACATAAGCAGGACATTTTCCACGCTTGTTTCTCTCTGACAAACTTTCTTTCTGAACCTTGTGTTCACAACAATACATGGCACTCAAGCTGACCTTCCTTTTTTATAAACACATGCTCCGGAAGCCATACTGCCTTGCGATTTCCTTTGACTCAATTTGATTAGAGAGAAAAAGGTCAGGATGATTTCACACAAAAGAAGACTGAGACATTAAACAAATGTTAACCTAATCACTGTAATACGCCCCTGTGTCTATGATTGAGCATACTAATATTCAAAATGTTAACCATTATTTGGGGATGCACAATATTATCAGACTGATATGGGAATCGGCCGATAATGGCTTTAATGTAAATATCGGCATCGGTCCAATATGAAAAATTTTGGATCGCTGCATTTAAACTGAGAATGCACTTACAGAATGAGGCATTAGTGTGTGATAGAGTAAACAGTAATAGAACATGCAGCGGCAGCCCTTAAGGTAAGAAGTAGGGACGTCAGTTTTCGATAATTTCCATGATGAATCGCCTTTTAAATGTTTGCAATTGACATGATCTGCATTTAAAATACAATGATCCCTATTTGCAGCACGCGGTCAGTGAACATCTTTTACCAACGGCGCTATGGCAAAACAAACTGTTGCTCGTATGAAACATTTTTACGTGAATATTATCACACAAGTGAGTTACAAAGCCTTCTTTATAAGAGAAATAATTGGTTTGCAGGCAAATGCTACACGGCGACCATGCTTTTGGATATATGCTGTTCGAGCCCATAAAGCCAAGTTTTGCTGGTTGGTCACAAATTTCCACAAACTTAATATTTATAGTTTCTTTTCCCAAATCCTCACAGTTTCACCCTTTGATTTTGCAGGTTTATTTTCTTGTTATTTCCTTTTAATCCATGATTTCATATCTCTTACTGTGGTAAACATGCGGGTGGGAAATGAAAGATTTTGAAATTCATTCAAATTATTTTGTTCCCTCATTTTACAAATGAACAAATGAATAAATGCAGGAACGAACTTTTATAACAACTACTAGTTAACAATTATAACTGCACGTTTAGTTAAGTGTACACTTTCTTTTTATTATCAATGTTTCGGCGTGAAAGCCTTCATCAGGATAAAAGCGCAGCAGGAGCACGAATGCGTCAAAAAACGTGAAACAATAGCGGACAGAGGCTTTGGTTTTCAAGTAAAGCAAAAGACTGCTTCTTAATCCAAAGAAGGTAAACATGTTGGTATTCTTGTGCAAAAAAAAACATGCAAGCACTGTCACCATCAGCCAGTTTAGTTTGACTTTTCTTTCTCGTTTTCATTTCGAAAAGCTTGTTATCTTTGCTGTTTACCTCACGTTACTCTATGTAGACTTTGTTTTACATTTTTTAGTAAGTAAAACAGACAAGATCAAGACAACAAGATTACAAAATTCAAAAGCAAAGCATCTGAAGCCTGGCTTATAAGATAGCAGAAGAGGAACTCCCACTCACAAAATTCAAATTACAAACAATATACTGATAAAAAGAAGGGTTTGAATGTTAACCACTTGATTATTGTTTAATTCTAACAAATAAGTTCTTGTTACAAATATGTTTATCATTTTCGCACAGGAGATGCGGTGTTGATTTTGGTCATGAGATAGCGTTTAATATATCGGTATTGGTAGCGATATCAGCCAAAATGAGATGAAAAATATCGCATATTGGCAAAAATCCAGTATTGTGCATGATATGTGTCATAATGCAGTGCACCTGCATTTCATTCTCAACACACACACTACATTTTGATTCTATTTTAAACCAGTGTGAGAGGACAGTCAGCGCAAGTGTGTTTCCCAGTGCTCACAATAAAACACAACAACTGCTGCTCAGATCAGCTCCCTCAAACCTCACACAAACATCATTATATCACACTGATCCCCTTCCAGATCAAGCACTGGTTTAGTGAGCTGTAGCTGTCACATATCTGCATTCAGTGTGTCAGAGACCAGTTGAATGTCGAGCTAATAGGGCTGCAGGATATACTGAGATTATCAAAGTGGCCAATGTACATATATTACTCCAGGAAGTGTTTATGGCAATGCAGAGAATAAACTAGGTATGCGTCTGAGGTGTGTTTGTGCACGCAAAAGACTGACAAGGTTTCTGCAGGCTTTATGAAGAACCGGTTTAAAACGGTTTAGAGTTTTTTTAAGACCAGAAAAAAAGTGTGGAGTAACTTGAAGGGAATAAAACGTGTCAAGATGTTCTCCAAATGTAAATGTCTAAAGAAACAAAGTGTGTTTTAGCAACACTTCTGAAATCACACCTTCCAAAACTATTACTTTTTAATTAATTTGACAAAAAAATAGCTCAAGGCTTGAATAGTTCTGCTCACAAGTACTAAAGTACCATCCCCTCAGATCACACTGCAAAAAAGTAATGCTGTTCCTCAGTATTTTTGTCTTGTTTTCCAGTGCAAAACATTTACTTTCACTTTTACTTGAGAAGCTAAACGACAGAAGATTAGAAGTCTTGTTTTATTAGAAATAGACCAAATGCAAAAAGAACAAGTTTTCAATTTCCACTTTCCACATACTTGTTCTTGTTTTAAGCATAAACGCTAATAAACTCTAATTCTGTTCAGTTTCTCAGAAAACAAGACTTTGTTTCTTCATTTTGCCGCTCAAGTAAATGCATCTCGAATTAAGGATATTTAGATATTTGTATGGGAAAACAATCAAAAATACTGCAAAATATATTAACTTTTAGCCATGCATGCAATGCATTTATTGTTTATGAATTTGAGCTTTTCAAGGGCATTCATTTGTGGAAGGGCAAATTCAGACTTTTTAAGATCCTCAGAAACCCCGGACTGAAACCAGCACACACTGTGAGAGGGACAGTAAATATGAAACGCTCAATATATCCTGTACCCATAGCAGTATCTCATACACAGGGTCACACACGCCAAGTATTTGAACACCTCATTTTCTATTAGTGTTTGACCAGCCCCAGTCTCCTTCAGAAGAAAATCAAAAAATAACAGCATGTTGAAAGGAAGAATATAATACAAGGTTTTGCATTAAATAATCTTTGACGGATCTGCATTAATATGACTAGCATCTGTTCCTTCACATAAATTACTGTCCTCAGTGTTGCCAGATAACACCAGAATTAAATAAGCGACAGTCTTTAGAGCAAGAGTAGTGTAATTAGTGAAATATAATGGACTTTTAGTGTCATTTTAATTTGGTTCATTAAGTTTGCGCTATGATTTAAACTGAGTTCACACAGACAAACTGGACTGGAAAGTTACCAATAAATATTTTTATTAAAGCTACTGCCTTTTTTTCTCAATGAGCGTCAATTCTCATTTCGGCTTCAGGGTGTTAATTAGGGTGTCAATTAGCATATTCGGCTCCAGTCTTGAGGAAAGTTACTTTTAAAAGTAATGTATTACAATATTGCGTTACTCTATTTAAAAGTAACTAACTGTGGGACTTTTTATGGAAAGTAATGCGTTATGTTACTTTTGCATTACTGTTTGTCACCTAGGCTGGGCTTGCTTATTGGTTATATTTTATTATATTTTTGGCAACTGTAAAGGCCATTGCACACTGAGTCTGAAATTTTCGTCCGAATTTTTCGCACGTTAAAAAATAAATACGACCTCATGTTATGTCAATCATGTTTGCACACTGCCTCCAAAATTTTGAGAGCATTTTGAGAGGTGTTTTGACAGGTCAGAGCCACCGTACAAGTGAACGCCAAAATCCAGAATTGCATATGACAAGTTCATTCACTTCGTCTTGCAGCATAAAGCACTGTATGGTCCTTGTTTACTGAGTTCACAGAAATTAGTGGTCTTCTTTATGATATTTGGCTCCAGTAATGCTTGAAAAGCATCAGAGTTTACTGACATCCTGAATCGTCCGGGATAATCCCGCAGCTCATTAATAAGGAAGTAAAAAAAGCATTCTCTCATTCCTTTCTATATCTTAGAATAGACCATTTATTTTATTTTATTTTTTTAAAAGAGTGTGGACAACCAAATCATCCTCGCTGCTTGAAGATTCCATTTTGTATTGCTTTGCGAATTTTTTCAGAACGGAAAAATTAATACACACTGGATTCAGTGTGCAAGGTTTCTGTGCGTGACGAATTTTTACGATTACGAATACGAAAAAACGCATACGAAATTTCGGACTCAGTGTGCAATGACCTTAAAGGCTCTTTGCAAAAAGAATAAACCTCAGGCTGAAGGAAGTGCCTCTGCATTCCCGCTTTCTCTCAATGCAGGGATAGGAGAGGTGTCAGTGAATAAATGGGGAAAGAAAGTAATGTATTACTTTACTAGTTACTTGAAAAAAGTAATCTGATTATGTTACTTTTAATGCATTATTTCCAACATTGCTGTCCTCAACAGCAAACAAGACTTTAACTTTAATACTTTTTCAGCACACTAACACTAACGTATGATCAGTAGTGATGTGCAGGACTTACTCTTGCTGCTCCTGCTGTAAACAGCGCTCACTGCAGTGAAGCCCATTAGACAGGAAGTCCACCACAGAGCCCTTCCTGTTACAGCGGACACACACGAGTCCTCGCTGGGCCCATGCCGTCTCCTCCTTTGAGACCGGACCCTCAGAGAGAGCTGAGGAAAATCACAAATTTTGATTAAATAACAAAATTTTACTTACTGACCAATCATTTGTCTTGTTTTCAACCACAATATCTTACAATTCTTCAATCAAGAAGGATTTCTAGAGAAGTAAAAATGATTGTCTTGTTTTCAGAAAAAGAAGTTAAAATTAAGTAAGTTTTTGCTTGAAACAAGCAAAATAATCTGCCAATGGTGTAAGAAAGATAATCTAGATTTCTGCTTGAAATAAGATTATTTTGCTTACCCCATTGGCAGATTATTTTGCTTGTTTAAAGCAAAAACTCTCTTAATTATGACTTTTTTTCTGAAAACAAGACAATCATTTTTGCTTGTCTGGAAAATCCTTCTTGATTGAAGAATTGTAAGATATTTTGGCTGGAAACAAGGCAAAAAATAGTAAGAAAAGCCTTTTTTGCAGTGTATACACTAAAAAAAGTAACCAAACACATATGAATGAACTGGTTTCTATATATATATATATATATATATATATATATATATGTCAAAAGATTAATACAATTTTATGTTTACTATATGTGTGTTCACGCTGTATATTTATTATGTACATATAAATACGCACACATACATGTATATATTAAAAAAATATTTATATATTTACACTTGTATACAATTTAGATTATAAATAAATATAAATATTTTAGATATAAATCTAAAATATTTTCCTTAATATATACATGCATGTGTGTGTATTTATATATACATAATATTTACTTTTTTATATATACTAAAAAAACTTTTATTATGGATGTGATTAATCATGAATCATCGTTTGACAGCACTAATATAAATATATTTGGTTTAAATCAGGCAGAAGTAGTACTTTAAGATAAGAATTGCAGGTTAGCACTTTTCATTTTTGTATTTTGTTTTTTGCGTTTTTACTTTAACCGAACATTATTCTAGGTAATTGTATTGTCACAGTACCAAAGTGGATGTGTTGCATCTGTTCACTTGCACGAATATATTCAGCTGTAATCGCTGTGAAAATGATGCTTTTGTCTTTTTACTGGACTCCAAATGATTCACAGTCTCTGCCGTTAAATTATGCTACTGTGTAATTAAGCAAAAATGGCGGATGAAAATGCCTTGCAATCTCACAATTCATTCAAGCCCACCCAAGATTAATATCCAACCAGTTAATAAAGTGAAACTCACAGAAATCTCCAGTTTATTCCTAAGGGATGTTGAGTAACACTAGTTACTGAGGGGACAGGGCTTAAGAGCAGTTAAAAACCCAAACACAAGTGTATTATGGTGTGTTTACCCTCTTGTGCAGTAGGGACGCTCCATGTGGTGGTGGCATGAGCTTTTTTGCCCCTCTCCTCCTCCATCTCTTCCGTTATGACCTCCAGGACCCCAAACTCATTCACCCGAAACTAAAACACACACACACACACACACACACACACACACACACACACACACACACACATTGTCTGCGCTGCTGAAAGTACACATCTAACCTACACACTCCTATAAGATGACCATTAGACCATCATTAAAACATCATAAAGATTTAATGCATTAAAGTGGCCATGTTTAGGTTCCTTGTCTTGTGTTTTTATAATAAATGCCTATATGTATTTGCTAACCTTGAGCTCGCTGCCAGGCAGTGTTCCCACTCCGTCCTTCCAGTCCATCGCCTCGTACACATCAAACTCGGGAGCGGCTGTGCTCGGGCCCGACGACTCCATCACACCCGCACACAGCTAATCTGGAAAAACACTATATAATAATGCAGAGAATAGCCAAACACACTCCTCTACACAAGCCTTATTCTTAATATAACACTGAGAGTCATTGCAAACCACACTGAAACACTTCTGCACTGCACAAAATGCTTTTCTTACTTAGTTTTTGTGTCTTGTTTTCAGAAGAATTTTCTAAAAATTCTTAAATCAAGAAGGCTTTTCTAGACAAGCGAAAATTATTGTCTTGTTTTCAGAAAAAATGTTAAAATTAAGTGATTTTTTGCTTGAAACAAGCAGAACAATCTGCCAATGGGGTGAGCAAAATAATCTAGTTTTCTATTTGAAATAAGATTATTTTGCTTACCCCATTGGCAGATTATTTTAGGCAAAAACTCACTTAATTTTGAACTTCTTTTTTTCTTTTCCCCCAGAAAACAAGACAATTACTTTAGAAAATCCTTCTTGACTTAAGAATTTTCATCGACTGATTTAAAAAGTTTACAAGTTTATCTAAATACGCTGCTTACTTAGATTTTTTGTCTTGTTTCCAGCCAAAATATCTAAAAATTCTTAAATCAAGAAGATTTTCTAGACAAGCAAAAATGATTGTCTTGTTTTCAGAAAAAATAAGTCATAATTTGCTTAAAACAAGCAAAATAATCTTATTTCAAGCAGAAAACTAGACTATTTTGCTTACTCCATTGGCAGATTATTTTGCTTGTTTCAAGCAAAAACTCACTTAATTTTGACTTGATTTTTTTTTTTTTTTTCTGAAAACAAGACAATAACTTTTACTTCCTTATTGATTTAAGATTTTTAGATATTTTGGCTGGAAACAAGACAGAAAATCTAAGTAAGAAAAGCATTTTTTGCAGTGTGTACTATTTGTACTTCATCTAAACACACAAAGCAACAGTTAAATGTTGATTTAGTAGCTAGTTTTATGTTTGTGCATGTCAATATGTTCAGTATGCACAGTCTGAATCTGAATCCATAAAGACTCATGATTCACTAGTCAGATTTCACCCCAATTTAAGCCCCACTTTTGAGATCATTGTACTGTAACGCGATTTTCATGACAATTAAAGCAGCATGAGATGTCTTTTTCTTTCATTTCTAGGGTAAATATGGCCCAGACACGTTCTTAACAGGTCAAATTCATCGACTGATTTAAAAGTTTACAAGTTTATCTAAATACACTGCAAAAAATGCTTTTCTTACTTCGATTTTTTGTCGTTTCCAGCCAAAATATCTACAAATTCTTAAATCAAGAAGGATTTTCTTGACAAGCAAATATTATTGTCTTGTTTTCAGAAAAAAAGAAGTCAGACAAGCAAAAACAAGTTTAAAACAAGCTAAATAATCTTATTTCAAGCAGAAAAATAGATTATTTTGCTTACCCCATTGGCAGATTATTTTAGGCAAAAATAAGACAATAACTTTTTAGAAAATCCTTCTTGATTTAAGAATTTGTAGATATTCTGGCTGGAAACATGACAAAAAATGCTTTTCTTACTTAGATTGTCTTACTTTTGTCTTGTTTCCAGCCAAAATATCTAAAAATTCTTAAATCAAGAAGGATTTTCTAGACACGCAAAAATTATTGTCTTGTTTTCAGAAAAAATAAGACATAATTAAGCCATAATTTGCTTAAAACAAGCTAAATAATCTGCTAATGGGGTGAGCAAAATAATCTTATTTCAAGCAGAAAACTAGGTTATTTTGCTTGTTTCAAGCAAAAACTCTCTTAATTTTAACTTGTTTTTTTCTAAAAACAAGGCAATACCTTTTACTTTTCTAGAAAATCCTTCTTAATTTAAGAATTTGTAGATATTTGGGCTGGAAACAAGACAAAAAGTCTAAGTAAGAAAAGCATTTTTTTAGTCCAGTCCGCACTGTTTCGTGCATTGAGACAGTAAATAATTCATTTGTAAACCCATTGAATTTATAATCTATAAAATGAAAACACCAAAAGAAGCCTAGCTGTTTCTTATCTGTCCTTCAAATCAATGTCAAACCTTCTTTTGCCTGTTACCCTTGGACAACCACGAAGCAATACAAACACAAACACAGTTTCTATAGATTAGGTAACAAGCTAAACTAGAAGAAAGCATAAACATTGTATTAACAGGTAATCTTTGGGGTGTCTGCACAGGCAAGTTTAACGCGAGTAAGTGTGTACTAGTGCCGCATGAGGCCTAGCGCATGCGAGTCATTCCCGGATCCGCCAGCAGAGCGCGCTGCTGCTCGCTGCTCATCCGCGGCGCTGGAAACTTTCAAGCCCCTATTCAACAATGAAATCAAAAAAACTCGCAATATTTACCACATTGCAAGATTTTTGTGTGCGCGTAGCGCGTTTTGATACATTTTAACATGGTTTCACATTAAGTATCTAAGTCAGAGTTCAGTAACTGTCGCATATCTAAACACGAAAGGATTTTCATTGCTATAGTTGGTATTTATAGGCATTTGTTATGTTATATAATTAAACAAAGTTGATTTTCCCCACAAACGCGTGCAATCTCCGTGCAAATGCTTTACTTTTCTATGCAAAGCGTGCATGCAATATTTCGAGATCTATTTGAATAACAGTTTTCACTAATGATATTAGATAAAAATTTAAAGACGACTATGATGGTGATAAAAAAAAAATAAAAAAAACATAAAAAAACAAATGCATGTTATTTCTTCACCGTGAGTTTTCCTGCGCCGGCTTTTTATTGTTAAAGCGCGTTTTCCGCCGTTTATTCCAAGCTTTGTGTCTATTTCTTAGATGCAGCTCTATTGTATTAAACTAGTTTCCACTGAATGAGCTGAAATGATTCAGCTCGACGCCGACAGCGCAGCATTATTTTCCGCTAAATGTCGACGCCGACGAGCTGGGATGACATTTTTCAGACGGCACGGTATCAGATATTAAAACACTTTTCTTTAATGTGTTTTAAAGGCAGTTTCTCAAAATGGCGGAGCAGGAATTATATTCACTATATAATTGAAAGACACGGGCCTGGCGGATCGCGTCATTATTGCTGATCAATGACATTTAAAGTGAATGATTGAGCTGATCGCGGAGCTGATCGAGACGTGTTTTGTTTCGCACGATCAGTTCCTGCCGTTTCCAGCACACAGGAGCGAATGCACTACTGCTTTGCATTATTCTACACAGACTCCTAAATATCTGCTTTATTCGTGCCATCAGCCACACGTGTACACTTTGCTCCTTTCTATCGACTGCGTCTATTTAGAGTGTCATTCATTAGCGTTATTCTTTATTTCATACTCTCTGTGTCTCTCTCTTCCTGCTGCTCATATTATTGATGACACGTCCAGGCGTTTTCTACTTTATATCTAACTTTCATTATTATTCCGTCACATTTAACCTCCCGCGAAAGTCTAAGACGGCGCATAAAGGTTTATTAAAGAGTCTAAAATGCCACACGAGCAGTTTATTCTAGCGTGCGATTGTTTTAATTTGTCTGTTTCTTACCCAAATTCTCCCACGAGTACTGAGAAATTGGCCAGGCGGACTCCAGTGCGCATGCGCACAGCCGTCGCGCTTCACACTCGCCCATCATGACAATATCGAAAGTTTTGCGCTGAAACAATTCCGACGAATCTCGTCGGTGTCGCGCACGTTCGCCGACCCTCCAGCCTCCCCTGAAAGCCGCCTGCGGCTCTTTTAACGTGCGGCGACGTGCTCCGATGGCGTAAAACATTCGCCATTGCTGTTTTGTTGCTAAAAATAAATTCCTGCGTGCTACCCAGCCGTCCAAAATGTACAGAAACGTCTCAGTAAATACAAACGATCAAACTCTCGAGCATATACTGCGTGGAGATGGACAGATGTGACGCAATAAACGCTGTTAAGGCTATATCTATGAACTGCTGAACTGTACAAACAGCACTGTACTGATACTCAACTACTAAACGACACTCAACTATGCTGTGCAACGCAACAAAATAGCCCTTAAACTACACAGGAGCTAAATATGCACCACTTTGAACTACACTAGAACAACACTGAGCTGTGTATAATAACACCTAATATCATATGAATCATACTAAGCTGTTTAGAGCCACATTAGATGCTATAAAACTAAAATATACTGAATTATAGCCTTAAAATGAGTGTTTCTGTGAGCTTTCGTCTCTTGAAAGAGTGTTTAACTGTTTAATGCACTTTGCTTGTGTAAATTCATACACATAAATACCTCACACTTTTATTTCCCGTCACTAACAGACTCGAAAATGATCCAGACAAAGCAGAATTGATCTTATATCTTTAGATAAAAGCTTAAATGACAAACAGTGATAAAATAAACTGGCCATAATGGTTACCCAAACAAGCAATCTAGAGCTGCACTGCAAAAAATGCTTTTCTTACTTAGTTTTTTTGCCTTATTTCCAGCTAAAATATCTAAAAAATCTTAAATCAAGAACTACAAATTATTGTCTTGTTTTTAGACAAAATGTGTTAATATTAAGAGAGTTTTTGCTTGAAACGAGTAAAAAACTCTGTCAGTGGAGTAAGCAAAATAATCTAGCTTTCTGTTTGAAATAAGAGTATTTTGTTTACCCCATTGGCAGATTATTTTGCTTGTTTCAAGCAAAAACTCACTTAATTTTGACTTCTTTTTTCTGAAAACAAGACAATAATTTTTGCTTGTCTAGAAAATCCTTCTTGATTTAAGAAGTTTTAGATGTTTCGGCTAAAAACAAGAAAAAAATCTAAGTAAGAAGTGCAGTGTTGAAAGAGTGTTTAACTGTTTAATGCACCTTGCTTGTGTAAATCCATACACATAAATACCTCACACTTTTATTTCCCGTCGCTAACAGACAAGTAGAATTGACCTTATATCTTTAGATAAAACCTTAAATGACAAACAATGATAAAATAAACTGGCCATATAGGTTACCCAAACAAGCAGCCTAGAGCTGGTTTTATTTATTTAGCCATAATTGTTTGCACTTTAAACTCAAGTTATTTGTCAGGTAATCCACTTAGACTAAAGGTGCAAATATTTCATTTGCTAATTTATTGAACGGCTGTGATCACTAGTCATGTAATCAGTGCAGTGTGCACTGCAAAAAATGCTTTTCCTACTTAAATTTTGTGTCTTGTTTCCAGCCAAAATATCTGGAAATTCTTAAATCAAGGAGGATTTTTGAGACAAGTTAAAAATATTGTCTTGTTTTCAGAAAAAAAAACAAGTCAAAATTAAGTGAGTTTTTGCTTGGAACAAGCAAAATAATCTGCCAATGGAGTAAGCAAAATAATCCTCTTTCAAGCAGAAAACTAGATTATTTTGCTTACCCCATTGGTAGATTATTTTGCTTGTTTCAAGCAAAAACTCCTAATTTTGTCTTTTTTTTCTGAAAACAAGACAATAATTTTGACTTGTCTAGAAAATCCTTCTTGATTTAAGAATTTGTAGATATTTTGTCTGGAAACAAGACAAAAAATTAAGCAAGAAAAGCGCTTTTTTTGCAGTGTGGAGTTGCATGCCTGCAGGTGGTTTTGGTTTTAGTTTCAATTTGGCCATTTGCAATGGCTCAGTGTCACGCTAACATAAAGAATTTATGTTGCAAATTGAGTTCAAAGGCCAAAGTGACAGATTTTCAAGGCAGAGGTGAGGCTTTAATTACAGCTCGTGTCACACTATATACATTTCTGCAATTTCTTGTATAGGTTATCTTGTATAATAGTTATCTTGTTTCAGGTTTAGTGCTGCTGCAGTTAGTGTACCTCTACATATTACATTATTCTATTAAATTTCTCATGCTGGTCTTGTGGGTTATACTGATCATACAAGATCACTGTTTACTCTTCAGAAATAGTTCACCTAAAAAAGGCCATCCAAGATGTAAATGAGTTTGTTTCTTCATCAGATTTGTAGAAATGTAGCATTACATCACTTGCTCACTAATGGATCCTCTGCAATGAATGGGTGCCGTCAGAATGAGAGCCCGAACAGCTGACAATAATCCATTTTCTAGACAAATAAAAATGATTGTCTTGTTTTCAGAAAAAAAGAAGATAAAATTAAGTGAGTTTTTGCTTGAAACAAGCAAAATAATCTAGTTTTCTGCTTGAAAGAAAATGATTTTGCTTACCCCATTGGCAGATCATTTTGCTTGTATTAAGCAAAAAACAACTTAATTTTGACTTCTTTTTTCTGAAAACAAGACAAATTTTTTTGCTTGTCTAGAAAATCCTTCTTGATGGATTTGTTTCTTTTGTCTTCTCAAGATGTTAACGGATGGACTGGAGTGGTGTGGATTATTTGTGGATTATTGTGATGTTTTTATCAGCTGTTTGGACTCTCATTCTGACGGCACCCATTCACTCCAGAGGATCCATTGGTGAGCAAATGACAGAATGACACATTTCTCCAAATCTGATAAATAAACTGACGCTGAGGGTGAGCACATTTTTAGCTAATTTCCATTTGGGGGTGAACTATTCCTTTAAAGGTGAAGGTTATATATTGCCTCAATGGTTCCATGAAACACCTTCAACATCAATAAAACGTTTCCATTGCACAGAAGGTTCTTTATAGTGGAAAGGTTTGTTTATATTATTCAAATGTTCTTCACACTGAAACAAAATTAGGACTACGAAGTGTGTTTGGTGAGGATCAGCTTACAGTCAGCATTTGCATTCATTCTACACTGCAGGCTTGTTTCTAGTCAAAATATCAAAAAATTCTCAAATTAAGATGCATTTACTATAAGCAAAATGGCATTAGATATTTACCCCTGGTTTCATAGACAAGTCTTAAGCCTAGTCCCAGACTAAAATGCATGTTTGGGCTGTTTAAACTGAAATAAACTTGCACTGCCTGATCTGAAAATATGTCAGATTTATTATTTTGTCTTAAGATGCACACCAGTAATGTTTCTATCTAAGGCATATTTCTAAAAACTACATAAATGTCCTGAACTGAACTATGGCCTAATCCTTTCTTAACCTAAACCCTGTCCATGAAACTCAGCCTTAGTCTGGTTTTAAGCAAAATGCCCCCTGGAAAACAAGTAAAATGTAAAAAAATTCTTAACATTTTCTAGACAAGTAAAAATTATTGTCTTGTTTTTTGAAACAAGCAAAATAGTCTGCCAATGGGGTAAGCAAAATAATCTAGTGTTCATCTTGAAATAAGATTATTTTGCTTACCCTATTGGCAGATAATTTTACTTATTTTAAGCAAACTGCTTTTAATTTAGTTTTTTCCTCTGGAAACAAGCCTAAATATCTTTTTGCTTATCAAATGCATCTTAATTTAAGAATTTGTAGACATTTTGCCTAGAAACAAGACAAAATACTGAGTATGTTTTTTTTTTTGTTTTTTTTTGCAGTGTAAAGGTGTTTACACTTTTAATTTGACTTAGATTTTTTTGCCTTGTTTCCAGCCAAAATATATAAAAATTCCTAAATCAAGAAGGACTTTTTTTAGACAAGTAAAAAATTATTGTCTGGTTTTTATAAAAAAAAAAAGTCAAGTCAAAATTAAGTGGGTTTTTGCTTGAAACAAGCAAAATAATATTATTTCAAGATGAAAACTAGATTATTTTGCTTACCCCATTGGCAGATTTATCTTGTTTCAAGCAAAAATGTACTTAATTTTGACTTCTTTTTCCTGAAAACAAGACAAAAATTTTTACTTGTTTAGAAAATCCTTCTTGATTTAAGAATTTGTAGATATTTTGGCTGGAAAAGCTTTTTTTTGCAGTGCACATTAAGATTTTAATCACAGTATAACAAATAAGCGAGTATGTAAAATATATATGGTAGAATTAGGCTGAGTGAATGTTGCCAGTTTTCCATAAGAATTTCCTTTATTGAAAATAAAGTTGCTGCTTAACGGGAATGACCCAGATTTTATTTCAAGCAACTAGGCCTACATTTAGTTTTGCTTTGCAGTTGATGCACAATGTTAATCTGAAACCTGCACCATTTCTAAAATGTGCTCATAGGTTTGCAATGCTATAGAACAGAAACAAAACAATGTCCTTACAGTCAACTGTGCTACCAGGATGCTAATGTAAGGTATTCTGGCTCAGCCTTACTTAACGAGGAGTATTTTTAGTGTGTGTTGGTAATTAGTTCGTGTAGAGCGGGCCTGGAGGTGGGCTTTATCCTGGCCAGATTTACGGAAGCGTTTTAGAGTGCTGCTAATCTTATTAAGAGCAGCCATGACAGATGCGCAGATTCGGTCTTAGGCTACCTGCGAGAGCGCCGATCAAAGAATCGCCGGCCATTCATGTTGTTGGACTACTGTTGCCGGTGCTGTGGGACCACGCTGATCAAACGCCATGGCCAACTGCACATCAACAGCAAGCTCCATGACACCTGGGTAAAGTCTGATTATCTATATTTGGTGCAGCAGATCTGATCCTGAAGGATCCACTGTGTCCCTGTAGCATAGTTCATTTATAACAGAAGACATGTTTCTATACACTCTTAGAAATAAAGGTGCTTTAAAAGGTTCTTTGCAGTGATGCCATAGAAGAACCATTTTGGGTTCCACAAAGAACTTTAACTTTAACCCTTTAACTGTCAAGTTTACTTCACCATATTATAATTAAATCCTAATCTATGACAAACTGTATATCGTTGGAAAGGTCTAAGATATTTTACCACTGTTTTGTGTTACAAATTATGTAGGAAAAGTAACAGGAGTTCTGACCTTTGTCACAAAAAGACTTTTTTCATTGCCTTTTTTCACATCATGCTTTAGAAATCATAAGAAATTATAGATCAATTGAAAACTTAAAATCTTAAAATTCATTCTTTGAAAGCTATTTTAAAATCAGACATTGCATTAAGATGGAAAATGTACATCAAAATCATATTACAAAATGTTTTCGTTCATGAATTATACAAATGTAAGTTTGAATAGTGCATTTTCACGTCTATGTTAAAAAATGGGAACAGTGTTGTGGAAAGTTTTTTTTTTTTTTTTCCTCTTTTTTTTTTATTCCAAAGACAAATGCTATTATTTGTACAGAAATTGTATTTTTTTTCTTTTTAAACCCTCCCCAACCAACCCAGAACAAACTACCTAATATTAATAATAAAAATAACAGCAATTTCAATAATGGTACTAAAATTAGAATACAACAAAGATAAATGATGCAATAGTTAAATAATGATGCAAAAAAAAAAACATATAAAATAAAATAAAATATAATATAAAATAAAATAAAATAAAAATTGGATACCACAATCAGGAATATTACAATATCAATTTTCTGTAATGAACAACATAAGCACTACATAGAAGGGGAGAGAAAGAGAAAAATAAATACATACAAAATGTATAATGTAAATAGTGAAGGTTACTTTTAAAAGTAATGCATTACAATATTGTGTTACTCCCTAAAAAAGTAACTAATTATCTTACTTAGTTACTTTTTATACTTTTGCGTTACTTTTTAAATCTGGGCAGGGCTTGCTTGTTTGTTTTTAATATAAAAAGATATTTAGAAAATGTAAAAGTCTTTTCACACCAAGAAGTGAAATGAATAAGCCTAAGACTGAAGGAAAAGTAAACTGACGTCTGTACAGTAGAACTGCAGGAAAAGGAAGTTCAACACTCTTCAGCAATGAGAAAAAAGCACAAATGTTAGTTAATCTAAAGTAAGTTTTTCTTATTAGTACGGTTGAATTGGATCAACAAAGGTCAGTGGCAAAGACATTGGCTAATAAAATGGGATTAAATACATAAAGCAAACAAAAAGCAACTCAGATATTTTCTTGTAAATGAAAAAGTAATGCATTACTTTAGTTACTTGAAAAAAAGTAATCTGATTACGTATCTCGCATTACTTGTAATGCGGAGTGGAATGGGAGTGACAGTTAAAGGGTTAAAGAACCATCTCTTTCTTACCTTTTTATCATCTGAAAAACCTTCTTTCACCACAAAGAACATTTTGTAAAACAGAAAGGTTCTTCAGATGTTAAAGGTTCTTTATGGAACCATTTAAAAAAAAAAAAAAGGCATTGTGATGCACTTTTATTTTGAAGTGTGTAGGCCCTCGTTTCAGACAACTTTAATGTAGAACTGAATCCTTCCTGTGAAGATTTCTTAAAGAAAACAGGCACCATGTGTAGGAATAATCCAGGCCTCTATGACCAATAGAGGCAAATATGTTTGATTAATAATGCTAACAACAACAGAACAAACAGATATTTCCCAAAAGCACTGAGTGTGGTTGTGTTGTGTGTTTGTTGTCAGGCTGTTCTTCAGAACCTGTTGATGTGTATGGTGTGCTTCTACTCTGTCTACTATATTGTGGTCAGTCTCTGCATCGGCATTCTCAGGTGAGATTTTCCACGTTGAGCGGCACAACTTCCTCTCTCGCTCTGTCTTTCTGTGTATGTCTGCCTCTTATGTGGTGGTGTGTCTACTCACTTCCTGTAGTACAGGAAAAATGGTCTATGTCAGCTTTTCTCAACACTTTGTAATATTAGTCCCATGGACTGTTATATGCTGCTGTTCTTTAAATGCAATCACAAATTTGTTTATTCACATGATCATGTTATTCATTAGAATATTGTTGGGCCTATGTAGATTTTTAAGGGTTAGACAGTGTGTGTGTGTATATATATATATATTTAATATTTAGAAAGCACAGCAAAAACAGTACAATTCTGAAATATTTTTACTATTTACTACTATGACTGCTTTCAATTTAATTTGAAATTCATTTTAAAATTGTATTTATTCCTGTAATTTCAAAGCTGAATTTTTATCATCATTACTATCATCATCACGAAATCCTTTAGAAATCATTATGATATTCTGATTTGCTGCTCAAAAAACATTTAATATTATTATTATTATGTTGAAAACAGCTGAGTAGATTTTTTTCAGGTTTCTTTGATGAATAGAAAGTTCAGAAGAGCAGCGTTTATTTGAAACAGAAATCTTTTGTAACATGTCTTTATCATCACTTCTGATCAATTTAAAGCACACTTGATAAATACAAGTTTTAATTTCTATAATTTCTTTCTTGAATAGCAAACAGCATTTTAGAATAATTTCTGAAGGATCATGTCGCACTGAAGACTGGAGTAAATATGCTGAAAATTTTGCTTTGATCACAAGAATAAATTAAATTTTTATATATATTAAAATATAAAAGAGTTCTTTTAAATAGTAAAAATATTTTAGAAGTTTGCTAAATCAATACAGGCTTGGTGATCAGAAGAGACTCATAAAACAGAAGAGAAACAAAAAATCTTAGTGTTCAAAACCTTTTTTACATTTTACTTTTTTTTTTGTTGTTGTTTAGTTTTAGTTAAAGTTTTAATCATTTTGTTGTGTCATAATACATCAAATGAAACTTAATTAAAGCAAGAAATATTGCCTTGGCAAGTAGCTAAAATAAAAATATTTTATGTTTGATATCAGTTAATGCTTATATATATATATATATATATATATATATATATATATATATAATTATTATTATTTGTTTTTTTTTTTTTTTGTTTTTTTTGCGATTTTAGCATAAGCATGAATCTTAAGCATAAAAATCATGATGAACCTAACTGTCGGTGAGGCTTAAGCAAATCATATGAAAATATATAAATGGGATTGTATGAATGAACACAAATTAGCCACAAATTCACCAAAACATAAAATAGTTATGAATTGCCATAAGATTGTGGCTTATTATCCTAGAAAAACTATACTGCACTCATAAAAAACTATTAACATGATAGCAGCATTGCATTCTTGATTTGAAGAACTAAAAGCAGAACTAATTCACGCTGTTTGGGTGTTCATTTGTTGTTGTTTGTGTGTCATTATCAGGGTGGAAGAGGTTGACAGCTTGTTAGCGCCTTTTGACTACACCACTCAACCATCATGGCAAAGTCCCAAATATTTAGGTAGGCTGGCTTCAAATGTCAAAATATATATATTTTTTGTGTGTTGTTTAGAGCAGTATTCAACTAAATGGCCCAAGATTTTCATTTATAATCGTACAAACTTGGCATTATGTCATTTTATTACACCATTGCTGTGGTCAGCAGTTGTGGGCTGATTATAGGCCGATGCTGATGATATCTAGAGACAGATGATATAATGCAGATGTGTATTTACGATATATGAGATACAACACAATACAATGACAGTAAATCACAAATACTGTACATTTACAACCAGTGCTGGGGAAAGTTACTTTTATATAATAATGCATTACAATATTGCATTATTCCCTAAAAAAAGTAACTAATTAGTTACTTTTTATGGAAAGTAGTGCATTACATTACTTTTGCATTACTTTTTAAATCTGGGCAGGGCTTGCTTGTTTGTTTTTAATATGAAAAGTTAGATTTTTAGCAAATGTAAAAGCCCTTTCACACCAAAAAGTGAAATGAATAAGCCTAAAGCTGAAGGAAAAGTAAATTGACATCTGTACAGTAGAACTGTAGGAAAAGGAAGTTCAACACTCTTCAGCAATGAGAAAAATGAAGCACAATCTAAAAGTAAGTTTTGCTTAAAAAGTAACTTAGATATTTTCTTGTAAATTAAAAAGTAATGCGTTACTTTACTAGTTACTTGAAAAAAGTAATCTGATTACGCAACTCGCATTACTTGTAATGCGTTACCCCCAACACTGTTTACAACTGTTAAAATTTGAAGGTATTTTAGACAGAAAATTGCTGTTGGTAAAAAAGGGTTACACTCAATAACAACCAGAGTAGCAAGAAATGATGATGATCTCAAAATGGCAAGTTATAGGTATAGTTATGTGTTTATGGATGTGCAGTTCAGTGATTAGAGAGGTTCTGATGCTACTAATCACATGCATAATTAGACATGTTTGTTTGTGTTGTTGGTTGGCTCTCATATCTTTTGTGCAGTGAGTGTGATCTCCACAGAGGTGACATATGTTCTGGGTGGTCTGATATTCGCGTGGATCGTGGAGGAGTGGGTGTGGGACTATGCCATCACTGTCACACTGCTGCACATCGCTCTGACCGTAGCAGGTGAGAACATACATATATGGAGAAGACTTGAGATTAAAGCCATATAATGCTGTCAACAACACAGGAAATAATTTTATCTTGTCTCACAGTTAGTGAAAGACAAGCAAGAATCATATTTACAGAAATGTGACCATGAACCACAAAACCACAAGTTTCAAGATTTATTATCATCTGGAATCTGAATAAATAAGCTTTCTATTGATGTATGGTCTGTTAGGACAATATTTGGCCGAGATACACCAATTTGAAAAAAATCTAAATATTGGGAAAATTCCCTTTAAAGTTGTCCAGATGATGTTCCTAGCAATGCATATTACTAATCCAAAATTAAGTTTTGATATATTTATGGTAGGAAATGTACAAAATATCTTCATGGAACATGATCCTAATGATTTTTGGCATAAAAGAGAAATTGATTTTATATATATATATATAATATAATATATTTTTGGTTATCGCTACAAATATTCCCATGCTATTTATGACTAGTTTTGTGGTCCAGGGTCACAAATGTGCTTGCAAAGGAAGTCTGTGGGCCAATAATTATTAGGTATAATATAGTATTTCCATATAATAATAGTAAGAGTTGTAAAGTAAACTGATCATTTAGACATTTAACTGTGTGGATGGACTTCTAGTAATGCACTACCAATGTAATTCACATTTTCATGTCTTCATGCTCTATTCTGGAGTCCTTGCGTGTTTCATTCAGGTTAACATGTTTACTGGCTTTACTTGGTCACAACAGTTAATGAACAGCAGCTGATGTGTTTGCACCAAACACAGGTCACAAGGTGAACTCCAATAAATAATTCAATTTAAAAATAAAGAAAGAAGTCACCACTTTCTCGTTTGGGTCCTTTGATCTTAAAGTGTTTTTCCTTTGATTAAGATTGAACATTTCCTGATCATAAACTGCAAAAAAAAAAAAAAAAAAAAGTTTTTCTTACTTTTTGTCTTGTTTCCAGCTAAAATATCTAAACATATCTAAAAATTTTAAAATGATTTTCTAGACGAGTAAAAATTGTTGTCTTGTTTTCAGAATAAAGAAGTCAGAATTAAAACACATTTTCAAGCAGAAGACTAGATTATTTTGCTTGTTTCAAGCAAAAACTCTCTTAATTTTAACTTCTTTTTTCTGAAAACAAGACAATAATTTGGCTGGAAACAAGACAAAAAATCTAAGTAAGAAAAGCATTTTTTATTTTTTTTTATTTTTTATTTTTGCAGTGCATTGAACAGCAGCTGATGTGTTTGTCAAACACAGGTCACAAGGTGAACTCCAAGAAATAATTCAGTTAAAAAAGACAGAAAGTCACCACTTTCTCGTTTGGTTCCTTTGATCTTAAAATGTTTTTCCTTTGATTAAGATTGAACATTTCCTGATCATATGAGCTCAATATCGTGCATAAACACAGCAAAAAATCTTACTTAGTATTTTTCTTTTGTTTCTATTCAAAATGTCTAAAAATTCCTTAATCATGAAGGATTTTCTAGACAAGCAAAAATATTTTTTTTAAAAAGTCATAATTAAGTGAGTTTTTGCTTAAAACTAGCAAAATAATCTGCCAATGGGGTAAGCAAAATAATCTTATTTCAAGCAGAAAACTTGATTTTAACTTCTTTTTTCTGAAAACAAGACAATAATTTTTGCTTGTCTAGAAAATGCATCTCGATTTAAGAATTTGTAGATATTTTGAATAGAAACAAGGCAAAAATACTAAGTAAAATAAGCCTTTTTTGCAGTGTTTATGCATGTTATTAAGCTCATATGATCAGGAAATGTTCAATCTTAATCAAAGGAAAAACATTTTAAGATCAAAGAAACCAAACAAGAAAGTGGTGACTTTTTTCTTTATTTTTGAATTGAATTATTTATTGGAGTTCACCTTGTGACCTGTGTTTGTTGCAAACACATCAGCTGCTGTTCAATGACTGTTGTGAGCAAGTAAAGCTGGTAAACATGTTAACTTGACAAAAATATAACTAAGAAAAACATTTTTTGCAGTGCACTGAACAGCAGCTGATGTGTTTGCACCAAAAAAATTTTTTTCCCCTTTGATTAGGATTTCCTGATCATATGAGTTCAATAGCATGCATAAACACTGCAAAAAAGTTTATCTTACTTAGTATTTTTCTCTTTTTTCTAATGACATATGATATTTAGTCTTGTTTTAAGGAAAATGCACTTAATTTTTTTTTTCTCTCACTGGAAACAAGACTAAATATCTTATGTCATTTTGCTTATTCAATAAATGCATCTAAATGTTAGAATTTTTAGATATTTTGACTAGAAACCAGACAAAAATACTACAAAAAGTAAGATGAGCCTTTTTTGTCTCTGCCAGGGCAGTACTGTCAGAGTTCACCTTGTGACCTGTATTTGGTGCAAAAACATCAGCTGCTGTTCAATGACTGTTGTGACAAAGTAAAGCTAGTAAACATGTTAACTTTACAAAAAATGTAACTAAGAAAAGCATTTTTTGCAGTGCATTGAACAGCACCTGACTGCACCAAAAAATGTTTTTCCTTTGATTAGGATTGAATATTTCCTGATCATATGAGCTCAATACCATGCATAAACACTGCAAAAAGGCTTATCTTACTTAGTATTTTTCTCTTGCTTTTAATGACATAAGATATTTAGTCAATTTTAGTCATATTTAGTTAATTTTGTTTTTTCCCACTGGAAACAAACTAAATATCTTATGTCATTTTGCATATTCAGTAAAAGCATCTTATTTTTAGAATTTTTAGATATTTTGACTAGAAACCAGACAAAAATACTACAAAAAGTAAGATTTTTTTGTCTCTGCCAGGGCAGTACTGTCATCCTGCAGTCATATAAGTACATCAGAGTTTTGAGAGCCACAGACTCTATTAAATAACATCCATTAGTGGAAAAACATCTTCCCCCACACAAAAGCCTCAGACTATTGCAAAACAACAGGCATTTTTGTTTTGCTTTCAGCTCCTTCTGCGAATCTAGTTCACCTGTACTGTGGTGTTTGAATGGATCAGATTAGTGAATGCAAAGAATATGTCATTTTTTTTCTGTCTGTGAACTAGAGTTGCAGTTCTGGAAAATGACTTAGTGATGAAGTGTGTTTAAAGAGGGTTGCTCACCAATAAGGCTGATATAATGAATCCTGCCACTGACCCGTACTTAAATTCTGTAAAAGTATTAGCTACATGTTAATGTGAGTCTGCAGTCAGGTGACACACCTCACCAAAGCACACTAATGAAGAGCATGACCAGCCATTCACTCTGAACTGAGAACATGGATCTCAAAAAGGTGGTGCTTATGGCATGATGCGCTGAAAAGCAGTGAGATGCTATATTAGCTGTCTAATAACTGTTTACATAGCTAACAATTAAATATACTATAAATGAAATCAGAATCAGAAAGAGCTTTATTGCCAAGTATGGTTGATCATACAAGGAATTAGTTTTTGTGACATTAGCTTCCAGTACACAGACAACAAAAACAGGCAGACAATAAAAATAAGATGAGAATTAAAAAAAAAAAAATCATATATGCAAATATAAATAGACAAAAAAATATATAGAAAAATAAATTGAGCAACGAATAAGTGGTATACAGTTGTGCTATAGATGATAGAATAGAATAGAATAGAATAGAAAGAGAGATTTATTAAAAAAGAAAAACTGAAATATCACATGGTCCTAAGTATTCAGACCCTTTGCTGTGACACTCATATATTTAACTCAGGTGCTGTCCATTTCTTCTGATCATCCTTGAGATGGTTCTACACCTTCATTTGAGTCCAGCTGTGTTTGATTATACTGATTGGACTTGATTAGGAAAGCCACACACCTTTCTATATAAGACCTTACAGCTCACAGTGCATGTCAGAGCAAATGAGAATCATGAGGTCAAAGGAACTGCCTGAAGAGCTCAGAGACAGAATTGTGGCAAGGCACAGATCTGGCCAAGGTTACAAAAAAATTTCTGCTGCACTTAAGGTTCCTAAGAGCACAGTGACCTCCATAATCCTTAAATGGAAGACGTTTGGGACGACCAGAACCCTTCCTAGAGCTGGCTGTCCGGCCAAACTGAGCTATCGGGGGAGAAGAGCCTTGGTGAGAGAGGTAAAGAAGAACCCAAAGATCACTGTGGCTGAGCTCCAGAGATGCAGTCGGGAGAAAGTTGTAGAAAGTCAACCATCACTGCAGCCCTCCACCAGTCAGGGCCTTTATGGCAGAGTGGCCCAACGGAAGCCTCTCCTCAGTGCAAGACACATAAAAGCCCACCTGAAGGACTCCAAGATGGTGAGAAATAAGATTCTCTGGTCTGATGAGACCAAGATAGAACTTTTTGGCCTTAATTCTAAGCGGTATGTGTGGAGAAAACCAGGCACTGCTCATCACCTGTCCAATACAGTCCCAACAGTGCAGCATGGTGGTGGCAGCAGGCCGAAGGTTCACCTTCCAACAAGACTATGACCCTAAGCGCACAGCCAAAATAACGAAGGAGTGGCTTCACAACAACTCCGTGACTGTTCTTGAATGGCCCAGCCAGAGCCCTGACTTAGACCCAATGGAGCATCTCTGGAGCGACCTGAAAATGGCTGTCCACCAACGTTTACCATCCAACCTGACAGAACTGGAGAGGATCTGCAAGGAGGAATGGCAGAGGATCCCCAAATCCAGGTGTGAAAAACTTGTTGCATCTTTCCCAAAAAGACTCATGGCTGTGTTAGATCAAAAGGGTGCTTCTACTAAATACTGAGCAAAGGGTCTGAATACTTAGGACCATGTGATATTTCAGTTTTTCTTTTTTAATAAATCTGCAAAATGTCAACAATTCTGTGTTTTTCTGTCAATATGGGGTACTGTGTGTACATTAATGAGGAAAAAAATGAACTTAAACGATTTTAGCAAATGGCTGCAATAAAACAAAGAGTGAAAAATGTAAGGGGGTCTGAATACTTTCCGTACCCACTGTACGATTATTACACATATTTTTATTGCACAATGGGGTGAACATTTAGTTGTTCATAAGGTGGATTGCCTGGGGGAAAAAAATGTTCTTGTGCTGGTTGTCCTGGTATTTGGGGCTCTGTAACAAAAGCAAAAGAGGGGATGGCTTGGATGTGAGGCATCCAGGGTGATTTTCTGAGCTCTTTCCCTCACTCTGGTTGTATACAGTTCTTGACGGGTGGGCAGGGGAGCACCAATGATCCTCTCTGCAGTCTGAACCGTTTTCATCTTCTGATGTCTGATTTTGTAGCTGAGAGAACATGTCCTGTGTGAAGTCTATCTTGAACAGATTGGCTTTTCAAAGCAGATGTTGACAGATGCAATTAAGTCCTAGCTTTTTTCCTTTCTTGGTCTTGTTTGTAAACGATATGCATGTGTATGTGATGCATGTTTGATAAAATAACATATTTTAAAGTACATGAGAGCTGTTTTTGAACCTGTTTTCACTGTGGTTTCAGTTATGGCTGATTTTCCCTCAACAGAGCACTGGTGGATTGCTCTTGGTAAGTTGTCTCTTTTGGAACAGTTTTGGCAGCGAAACACTTGTTGTTTTAGCCTCTATCATATAGTTTAGCACACAAAATCAATTAAACAGACATATATAACCAAGAAAATTAATTATAACCTACAGTTCATTGCTGAGTCTGTCCTCTTTTTAGCATTAAAGGTTATGGGTCATCAAATCTGGTAACTCGGGTGTCAAAGTTATTCTCAAAATTGCAGTCTAAAAGGATGTTTATTCACAACTTGCTATCACATATTAATGACAACTGCATGTGAGTGCACCGCTAGTGTGGTGCAATTGTCTGCTGTTGAATTGCTAATAGGTCGAGGTGTCCAAACCTGTTCCTCAAAGGCCACTGCCCTGCAATCTTTAGCTCTGACCCCAATTAAACACACCTGAGGCCAGATTCATAACATTTTTCTTAAGAAATAAGTTAAGAAATTTAGATACATTTTAACGTGTTTGTAAAAACTTTCCTAACGGCAATTCTTGAAAAATTCCTCATTTCTCAAAAAAAAAAAAATAAAAATGTTTTGTCTTGTTTCCAGCCAAAATATCTAAAAATTCTTGAACCAAGACGGATTTTCTAGACAAGCAAAAATTATTGTCTTGTTTTCAGGAAAAATAAGTTAAAATTAAGAGAGTTTTTGCTTGAAAGAAGCAAAATAATCTGCCAACAGGGTAAGCAAAATAATCTATTTTTAATTATTTTACCACATTGGCAGATTATTTTGCTTGTTTTAAGCAAAAACTCACTTAATCATGACTTCTTTTTTATGAAAACAAGACAATAACTATTGCTTGTCTTAAATATCCTTCTTAATTTAAGAATTTTTTAGTATTTTGGCTAGAAACAAGACAAAAAATTTTTTAAAGTGTAAATGTTTTTTATAACATCTTATTTTGTTTCTTAAGAAGAAAATGGCATTTTTATCTAATTAAATAAATGGCAGACCTTGCTGAAAATTCACTGGTAAACTCAATGAAGAACTCTTCAAGGGTTGCCTGCAGATAATAAGCATAATAAAGCATGCACACTATTTTCGTCTTTTGTCTATTTCATTTTTTTAGTGCACCATGGTTTTGAGTAGTTACTTTTAAGGAGCCTGTCTCAGGATGCAGCAATAAAGATGGGCACGTTCATACACATTAAATACTGCCAAAGATTATGTCATATTTATACGCTAAAACTAAAAACACGCTCCCTGTCTGATTTGTTTTTGTGGAGTTTCGAATTTCGAAACCCAGCAAAGATGTAGTGTCACACATAATCATAGATCACTGTTTACATTCACAGTCACTGCAGTCATATCAAAAACATCACACGGTCCTATGTATTATTATATGTATCTAGTGTTATGTTGTGATACTTGCATGTTGTAATAATTCACAAAATCACTCTTACCTTTGGGGATTCAAGACAAGTCTGACAATCTTATCTTTAATGAATTATTTACAATTATTTTTAAAGAAGATTGGAGCTAAACTCTGCAGGATAGGACACCCCTGTTATAGGTCAAAGTTCAAAGAGCATGTGACCTTTGTATTACAAGGCCAGGTTTTTTTCTAATCATTTGTAGCACCACTTTAGATGCAAACGGTAAAATCAGTGCATTAAAGTGCAATCAGAGTGCTCATCTTTTATTGATATCACACACTGGTAATAATGTAATGCTGACGTTAAACGTCTGTCTTGTCTCTCGCAGGCTCTGGGTTATTGATGATGATTTTCGGCGGGCAGCTCCTGGCTTACAGACTCTTCAGAAGTAATTTTGTGCATCCTGCAGATCTTCAGAATTTCTGACACGCTGTGGAATATGTACAGCGATGACTTTTCTCAGTTTTGTATTTCTTTTTTACATCATGGATAGTTTAGAGTAGTTTTGTTATTTCTACACAATATTTTTGTTGTGAAACTGTTGGCTTATGCTGATAAAATAATTCCAGTAAACAGTGTTTTTTTAGTGGCCTTTTGTGACATCCTGTGGGGAAATCTGAAAACAGTCAGTGGATTTTAACTTCATGCAACTTACATGCAAATTTACGTTTGTTTCACTTACCGTACAGCATTGTCTTACAGGTGCATCTAAAAAAAAACCAAAAAAAAATTGAATATTGTGTTTGTAACTTATTTCAAAAACTGAAACTTTCATATATTATAAGTAAAATTCTCATATATATCTTTTTTTATATTATAAGTAAAGTTTAATTTTGATGATTAGAGCTTACAGCTCATTAAAGTCAAAAATCGAATCGGCTTTACTTGACAGTATTCTCAAGCCTGAAACTCAAATGTAAATATTCTAATATTATTATACTGGATTTTTGACTTTCATGAGCTGTAAGCTGTAATTATCAAAATTAAAAAAAAAAAAAAAAAAAAAAAAACTTTTGCAATGTTTTACTTTACATGTAATGAATCTAGAATATATAAAAGTTTCATATATATATTTTTTAAATAAGTTACAATTAAAAAAAATTACTTTTTCATGTTATTCTAATTTGTGTGTTAAACTACATTGTAAAATATGCTTTTCTAACTTAGGGTTTTTGTCTTGTTTCCAGACAAAATATTAAAAAATTCTTAAATCAAGAAGGATTTTCTGATCAAGCAAAAATGATTGTCTTGTTTTCAGAAAAAAATATTATTTTTTTTATATATATTATTATATATATATATATTTTTGCAGTGTATTTGAATTATATTTTGAAAGATATTTTTAGGTATTATTATTATTCTGCAAACCATAGTGTTGACTGTGTATTCCAGCCTCATCCATCAATCCTGTTACCAAAGTTAAGAAAAATTATAATTTACCATTACCAATTTATGCCAAATATGAAAGGTTAAACAATAACAAACACTTGTGCACCGCATACAATGCTTTTCTTACTTAGATTTTTGTCTTGTTTCCAGCCAAAATATCTAAAAATTCTTAAATCAAGAAGGATTTTCTAGACAAGTAAAAATTATTGTCATGTTTTCAGAAAAAAAAGAAGTCATAATTAAGTGAGTTTTGCTTAAAACAAGCAAAATCATTTTCTAATGAGGTAAGCAAAGTAATATTACACTGCAAAAAAATGCTTTTCTAGCTTAGATTTTCTTTGTCTTGTTTCTAGACAAAATATCTTAAAATTCTTAAATCAAGAAGGATTTTCTAGACAAGTAAAAATTATTGTCTTGTTTTCAGAAAAAATATGTTAAAGCAAAACAAGCAAAATAATCTGCCAATGGGGTAAGCAAAATAATCTTATTTCAAGCAGAAGACTAGATTATTTTGCTAACCCCATTGGCAGATTATTTTGCTTGTTTCAAGCAAAAACTCACTTAATTTGAACTTTTTTTCTGAAAACAAGACAATATTGTGTACTTGTCTAGAAAATAATTCTTGATTTAAGAATTTGTAGATATTTAACTGGAAACAAGACAAAAAAACTAAGTGAGAAAAGCATTTTTTGCAGTGTGTGATAACTTCATCAAATTAAATGTGCAACCTTTAGTTGTAGATGTTTTTGTTAAATCTCAAAACCACCGCCTGAGACATATTTAATTTCAAAAAGTCAAGAATATGCGACAATAATGATATATTATAACTGAACTATTTGCATATCATGACAGTATTCATGCTGATTTGAATTTAAAACGTGACTCACTGTCAAGACCTATATCAAAGAAAAGCAAAACCAGTTTAAACTGTCATGAAAACACTGTCACAGTGCCAAAGCTTGACAGGCAATGAAACAGTATCGTTTCTCTCTTGACTTTGTGGTGAAATGTGACATGTTTTAGAAGAGGAACTATGGATGTAGTGCAGTTATAGTTTGTTCTAATCCTGAACAGCTGCTGTGCTCTAATCAGTTTGGATTAAGTGCATGAAGTATTACCAGTTCCTCATGAACACGCTGCCGCCTCACGTTAGACCGGTTAAAAGCGTGTCCATTATCTGGTTTATTCTATGATCACAGGACCACTCAAGTCAAACGTTTACATACACCTTGCAGAATCTGCAAAATGTTAATTCTTTTAGCAAAATAAGAGGGATCATACAAAATGCATGTTATTTTTTATTTAGTACTGACCTGAATAAGATATTTCACAAGAGTCCACAAGAGAAAATAATAGTTGAATTTATACAAATGACCCTGTTCAAAAGTTACATCCCCTTGATTCTTAATACTGTGTTATTACCTGAATGACCCACAGCTGTGTTTTTGTTTAGTGATAGCTGTTCATGAGTCCCTTGTTTGTCCTGAACAGTTAAACTGCCTGCTGTTCATCAGAAAAATCCTTCAGCTCCCACAAATTCTTTGGTTTTTCAGCATTTTTGTGTATTTGAACCAGTGGTGTAGTGGTGCCTGGAGAAGTGGGTATACGCTTCCTCCTCCTCCAAAAAAAAAAAAAAAATTTGAACTAATTCGTTTACTGGATCCTTTGACACAGGCATTGCACGATCACGAGCGAATTTAATATTGAGAACGAAAAAACGAAAAACATTAATTTGTTCTGATCTAGCATTAGATATTGCTAAGCAAATCATTTAGCTCAAAAAATCTCTACAATATGAAGCTAATAATTCAGTGTTTCCATACCTATTTTTATGCACATTATGGAATATT
The DNA here is from genome assembly GCA_033026305.1 of Cirrhinus molitorella. NCBI lineage: Eukaryota > Metazoa > Chordata > Actinopteri > Cypriniformes > Cyprinidae > Cirrhinus > Cirrhinus molitorella. The sequence goes on from CM065133.1 coordinate 1,692,405, forward strand.
GCATAAAAAAGGCAAGATGAGCATAAATTCTAAAAATGCGTGTAAAAAATGTATGCACTCAACTAGTTTAAGTTCTTATCCAGTAGGAAAACGTGTGCATAAACTACAATGGGAACACTGTGACTGCGATGTGACCGCATAACTGGACTACCTGACGAACCGATCTCTTTGCACTGCATCTACAATGCTAGTTTTGTCATTCTAAAATGCTTGAGCAAAGTCTTGTTGAAGTGTTCCCAGATCTGCGTCGTCAAACAGCAGACTCTGAAAATAAGAAAACATGACCGCGTTTCATCTGCCCGCTCTGAACCTTTTACAGTTCCGAATAATGTCTTATTCTTATCTATATGACTAAAAATGACATAGTATTTTAAGTTGTTTCTGTTACTATAAGGAAAAAAAAAATTCTAAGCGATCTTGGGAAATATTCGTGCCGAATGAGAGATGTATCTGCGTTTCAGTTTCTCTTTAAATTCATTTTGGTTTGACTTTTGTATGTTGTTTATAACGAATGCAATTACAATTTGTGTTTTATTTTGTAATTTGTCTGTTTTTTCTTTGCCATTATAATTTGCGTTTTATTTTTTATTTTTTTCTGTTTTTTAAATAAATTAGTTTTGGTTAGACTAATGTTGTTTATAACAAATGCCATTATAATTTGTGTTTTATTTTTATAATTTGTCTGTTTCTTAAATTTGTTTTGGTTAGACTTATATTGTTTATAACAAACGGCATTACAAATTGTAGTTTATTTTATATATATATATATATATATATATATATATATATATATATATATATGTATGTATAGCTGCTCATAATTGTGCTCCCCTATAAAAACGAAATGCCCCCCATTGAAGATTTAAAGGGGTTTATCGGTTTTCGTAAAAACTTGCTTCTTTTAGACAAGAGCGGGCGCGGGCGCAATCATCAAACAAATTTCAAAGCAAGCCTGCGCCATGGTCCTGGCCACATCATCACTGTCTTTACTATGTGTTTTTAGTGAATATTTCCATTTATTCTTATATGTCTGGATGTGGTGGACAGTCATGATTTTGGCTAATGCAGGACACTACTAAATGATGGGCATCGGAGGGTATTAGAAGTGGTTATACACCAAGCCGCCTGATAAAGAAGTGGGTATACGCCGTACACCTGCGTATACCCTCCACTACACCACTGATTTGAACCCTTTCCAACAATGACTGTATGATTTTGAGATCCATCTTTTCACACTGAGGACAACTGAGGGACTCATATGCAACTATTACAGAAGGTTCAAACACTCACTGATGCTCCAGAAGGAAAAAACATGCATTAAGAGCTGGGGGTGAAAACTTTTGAACAGAATGAAGATGTGTACATTTTTCTTATTTTCCGTAAATATTGTATTTTGTTCATTTAGTACTGCCCTTCAGAAGCTACAGAAGATACTTACATGTTTCCCAGAAGACAAAATAAGTTACATTTACACCGATCTTCAAATTCTAAAAGTTTTCACCCCCCGGCTCTTAATGCTTGTTTTTTCCTTCTGGAGCATCAGTGAGCGTTTGAACCTTCTGTAATAGTTGCATATGAGTCCCTCAGTTGTCCTCAGTGTGAAAAGATGGATCTCAAAATCATACAGTCATTGTTGGAAAGGGTTCAAATACACAAAAATGCTGAAAAACCATAGAATTTATAGGAGCTGAAGGATTTTTCTAAAAAACAGCAGACGGTTTAACTGTACAGAACAAACAAGGGACTCACGAACAAATATCACTAAACAAAAAAAAAACAAACACAGCTGTGGGTCATTCAGGAACAACACAGTATTAAGAATCAAGGGGATGTAAACTTTTGAACAGGGTCATTTTTATAAATTCAACTATTATTTTCCCTTGTGGACTATATGTAAACATCTTTTATGTGAAATATCTTACTCATAGTAAATAAAAAATAACAAGCATTTTGTATGATCCCTCTTATTTTGGTAAAATAATTAACAATTTGCAGATCCTACAAGGTGTATGTCAACTTTTTAGTACAACTGTATGTGTGCATATATAAACAGATTCACCACTGATGTGCTTAACACATTTAAGAAGATATAAATTAACGATTCAACACAAATATGACAACGAGTGCATTAGCACATAAGTCCCGCGGTCAGGTTTTCCAGCGGCGTCCTGTGTCTGGGGATTCTCTCCTGGTGTCAAAAATTCATGAATGATTTAATGAGATGATGCATAGAAGGAGAGGAGTGTGGCAGGGTGTGTGCAGCAGACGCATGTAGACCGTGTTCGGTGCTGCTGCTCCAGGGCTCAAGCGCCCCTCTGACCCGCCCGAGGTCATGGTGACCAAACTCGCGTGTTACCTGCAGCTCTGGTGAGTTTTCAGGCTCTTCTTTTTTTATGAGGGTGATGAGATCGTTTAGAAATTAAGTGTCAAGGTCCTGTTCGTACAGCGATGCATAAGAGTATTTAGACACATTTGGATATTTGGGATGTTTTTTGATGTAACATTCACTTTTCTTTATTATGTCTGAAATCTTGGTGTGTTTGAATCAGCTGGTGAGCTGTTGTTTTTAATAAATGCATGAAATATGAAGCTTAATGCTTACACAGGTATAAACAATCACATTAACTACAACAACATCATCCCATTTCTAACTAATTACACTGCAAAAATTATTTTCTTACTTAGAATTTTTTGTCTTGTTTTCAGCCAAAATATCGAAAAATTCTTAAACCAAGAATTTTCTAGACAAGTAAAAATTATTTTCTTGTTTTCAGAAAAAACAAGTCAAAATCAAGTGAGTTTTTGCTCAGAACAAGCAAAATAATCTTATTTTTAAACAGAAAACATTATTTTTCTTACCCCATTGGCAGATTATTTTGCTTGTTTCAGGCAAAAACACACTTGTTTTTTAAACAAGACAATAATTTTTACTTGTCTAGAAAATCCTTCTTGATTTAAGAATTTTTAGATAATTTGGCTGGAAACAAGACAAAAAATCTAAACAAGAAAAGCATTTTTTGCAGTGTACTAACCATAGTGCTCACTGTTTTTATCTTAAATACAACACTGCAAAAAAATGCTTTTCTTACTTAGACTTCTTGTCTTGTTTTCAGTCAAAATATCTAAAAATTCTTAAATCAAGGATTTTCTAGACAAGTAAAAATTATTGTACACTGCAAAAAATGCTTTTCTAGCTTAGATTTTTTTGTCTTGTTTCCAGCCGAAATATCTAAAAATTCTTAAATCAGGAATTATTTTCTAGACAAGCACGTTAATGTCTTCTTTTCAGAAAAAAAAAGTTCAAATTAAGTGAGTTTTTGCTTGAAACAAGCAAAGTAATCTGCCAATGGGGTAAGCAAAATAGTCTAGTCTTCTGCGTGAAATAAGATTATTTTGCTTGTTTCAAGCAAAACTCACTTAATTTGAACTTTGAACACTGCAAAGAAAAGCATTTTTGCAGTGTATTGTTTTCAGAAAAAAGAAGTCACTGTTAAGTGAGTTTTATTTTGCTAAAACAAGCAAAATAATCTGCCAATGGGGTAAGCGAAATAATTTTATTTCAAGCAGAAAACTAGATTATTAGGTTGTTTCAAGCAAAAACTCGCTTAATTATAACTTCCTTTTTTTTGAAAACAAGACAATTATTTTTACTTGTCTAGAAAATCCTTCTTGATTGAAGAATTTTTAGATATTTTGGCTAAAAAACAAGACAAAAATCTAAGCAAGAAAAGCATTTTTTGCAGTGTATATCTGTTGTTTTAGCAAACTTCTGTTTGAGTTGTAAAGGGTGTCATATTTATATATGTGACTCAATTGTCCAGATACTTAAATTATCTAAATATTACTGAATTCTTCTTTGTTCTTTACAGTAGTGGTCATACAGTTCTGCCTTCAAATGTAACTACAACTGAAACAATTGTTGAAATAATTACAAACCTTAATGTATTTGACAATGCTAATGAAAATGTTACATATGTCATACAAGATGGTATTTTTGTAGATAAAACCACAATAGATCAGTTTAGGGACTAATTCTTACTTTTAACTTATTAGCATGCATATTACTAGCATATTGGCTGTTTATTAGTACTTATAAAGCACATATTAATGTCTTATTCTGCATGACAATATTTGTGACCGTGGAGCACAAAACCAGTCATAAACGTGTCAAATTTTTGAAATTAAGTTTTATACAAGCTGAATAAATGAGTTTTCCATTGATGTTTGGTTTGTTACACTGCAAAAAATGCTTTTCCTACTTAGATTTTTTGTCTTGTTTCCAGCCAAAATATATAAAAAGGATTTTCTAGACAAGCAAAAATGATCTTTCAGAAAACTCAAGCAAAATAATCTTGTTTTCAGATTGAAATAAGATTATTTATAAGATTATTTTATTTACCCCATTGGCAGATTATTTTGCTTATTCTAAGCAAAAACTTGTTTAATTTTGACTTATTTTTTCTGATAACAAGATAATTTTTGCTTGTCTAGAAATTCATTCTTGATTTAAGAATGTTTAGTTGTTAATAAATATTTTGGCTGGAAACAAGACAAAAAAGTCTAAGTAAGAAAAGCATTTTTTGGCAGTGTATGATAGGACAATATTTGGCCGAGATACAACTGTTTGAAGATCAGGAATCTGAGGGTGCAAAAAAATTAAATATTGAGAAAATCACCTTTAAAGTTGTCCAAATGAAGCTCTTAGCAATGCATATTACTTATTAAAAATTAAGCATGGAACATGATCTTTACTGAATATCCTAATGATATTTGCCATTCAAAAAAAAATCAATAATTTTGACCCGTACAATGTATTTTTGGCTATTGCAACAAATATACCCCTAGCGACTTAAGACTGGTTTTGTGCTCCAGTGTCATATTTTAGATCTCTTAATCCGACTTCATACCTAAACCTAACTACTTTACTAACTAATAATAAGCAGCAAATTAGGAGTTTACTGTTGGAAAAGTCCTAGCTAGTGATGAATATGCGTTCCCTAATCTAAAGCGTTTCTAATCTAATTTTTTTCAAGAAATACTGTAAAACAGCAGCCAATAAAGCGCTCACTGAAAGCACAAGAACATAGCATGTGTTGAGCGGCTTGGACAGAAGCAGGCAGTGGCACCTCTGCTATGAACAGATAACATTTCAGTCTATTCTTCAGCTGGCCTGTATCCATTTCACCCTGAGAAATGAGAAGCGCTCTTTTTGAGCTGAAAGAGATTTCTTTGCATGCAAGTCTCTAAGTTTGAGCAGCAACAGCCCTGTTTTTCATTTTCACCTGCCTACCTTGTGAATTTAAATGCAGACTTGTATGAGAAGTGTTGGATGTGGTAGATGCACCTTCACTCTTTTGTGAAGTTATGTGATGTGATGTTTGTGTAACGGGTTGTTAGTGTCTGTATCAGAGAAACAGGAGTTTCCACAAGAAGGGTTGTTTCTCACAAACAATACAATATTTATGAAATGATCTGATTTACATTTAATCCATTGTAGAAAAATGTATTTTAAACTTAAACTAGATAGAATCTACATAACACATTTCTGGTAATTACACAAGTGTCAAACTGATCGTACAACCCTGTCACAACATAATGTTCCCCCCTATTAAAAGAAATGGAGTGTTCCATAAAATTGTGACACACAGGAAGTGAAATTATTTAGAACATTTCTGCAGCATGACATGAGTCATCTAATTCCATTTTCACCATTTTTTTACTAAGTAGTAGTGTTAACCCTCCTTCTGGACATTTTTGTCTTTTTCACTTTTTTTTTTTTTGGTGATAATTTTACCTGTGGTAATGCAAACAGAATTTAGTCAGAACTGTGCGTTTTTATTGGAATTTTAATATTTTGCCATAATTTCCTTTCATAGATCTATTATACACTATGTGAAAAAATATTTACACTCAGGACCTTAACCCTTTAACTGTCACTGCCATTTTTGAACACAGACGTGAAAATGCAGTATTTAAACTTTAATTTGTTTAATTTGTGAACGAAAAAAATTGTAATATGATTTTGATGTACATTTTCCATGGTAATGCAATGTCTGATTTTAAAATGGTTTTCAAATGATGAATTTTGAGATTTGAGATTGATGAAGTGTTCAGCTGATATATATGACCCTGGACCACAAAACCAGTCTTAAGGTCCATTTTTGGAAATTGAGATGCAATATAATCTGAAAGCTGAATAAGTAAGCTTTCCATTGATGTATGGTTTGTTATGATAGGACAATATTTGTTCAGCATACCACTATTTGAAAATCTGTAGTCTGAGAGTGCAAAAAAATGCAAATATTGAGAAAATCATATTTAAAGTTGTCCAAATGAAGTTCTAGCAATGCATTATACTTATCAAAAATTAAGTTTTGATACATTTACAGTAGGAAGTTTACAAAATATCTTCATGGAACATGATCTTTATTTAATATCCTAATGATTTTTGGCATAAAAGAAAAATCACTAATTTTGACCCATACAACGTATTTTTGGCTATTGCTTCAAATATACCCCAGCTTAAGACTGGTTATGTGGTCCATTTGTGGCATGATAGGAAAAAAGGCAACTAAGAAAGTCTTTTTGTGACAAAGGTCAGAACTTCAGTGTTATGAAGTAGATTTCTGAGGTGCACTCTTATCATAAATTAATCTATTATTTTTTCTACATAATTTGTAACACAAAAATGGTACAATATCTATTTAGGAGACTTAGACCTTTCCAACAATATACAATATATAGTTTGTCATGATTAGATGTCATGATTGTAAAATGGTGAAGTAAGGCATCCTACTGAAGGGACGGGTGACAGTTAAGGAGAAAAATGCCCCCATTGAAACCCATTAAAAATATCAAAAATAAATAAATAAAAGCATTCTTTTGTTAATAGGCTTTCATTCTGTTGGCAAAATTATTTATTTATTTATTTGTACTATTTTTTACCTTGATAGCAACATTTTCTGAGGTTCAGCCTATTGAGCAAATATGCTCTTGTTTCTTTTATTTTTATTTATTTTATTTTTTTTTGCTTCTGCTGAAAAGAGAGTCAGTTTAATTGAAACGATCTAATTATTATTGTGTGGGTGTATTGGCATGGATAACAGTGTAGCTTTTTGTGTCCTGATAGCTTGTGTGAATGGTAGTTTTTTTTTTTTTTTTTTTGTTTTTTTTGTTTTTTTTAAATCTGACACTGCACAAAAATAATAATGCATCAAAATTAATGATGTTGATATATCCATTGACATATCCAAGAGTGTATTAAAAAAATAAAACAGACACTGTAAACAAACTGGCTTTTACAGGGTTAAAATCCTGAAAATGAAATTTGTGGTAGTTATGATCAGGACTATTGTTAGTGAAAAGATCTATGTGGATGTAGTCCCTAGACAGCTGAATTTAATACATCTGCAACCCTGTTATTTAATGTTTACTCATTATGACATATTTATTTGATTACACCCTTTAAGCTAGGAATATATGCTCATATAATTTCTAACACTTTACATTAAAGTCACATTTGTTAACTTGCATTAGTTAACATGAACTAACAATGAGCAATATAGTTGGACAGTATTTATCAATCTTTGTTAATGTTAGGTAATAAAAATAGCCTACAACTGCTTGTTCATGTTAGTTCACAGTGCATTTACTCATTTTGATTTTAATAATGCATTAGTAAATATCTAAATGAATATTAACTAAGACTAAAAAATACAGAAGTATTGTTCACTGTTAGTTCATCTTAACTAATGTAGTTAACTAATGAAATCTTATATATATATATATGTGTGTGTGTGTGTGTGTGTGTGTGTGTGTGTGTGTATATATATATATATATATATATATATATATGTGTATGTATGTATATATATATAGGGTTATTACTTGAAAATAAAGAAATCAAGCAAATCATAATTAGAATTATTTGCGCATGTATTTGTACTTATGTCAAAAAATTTGTTAACATTGCAATAATTTGCCAACTTCTTTTAGAGTAAATGTTAAATGAAATATACAATTCTTAATCTATTTTTGCAGAGTTTCCAGCTCTACTTCGACCCTCTTTTTGGAAAGTCCCTATAGACCTCTATCAGGGTAGTGCCAGATTTTATCTTTGACAGGAATGAAAATGAGGCTGTGAGGGACTGAATACAGTGCATTTTGTTGATATCAAGAATTAAATTTGAATGGGAGTCTATGGTGACATCTAACTAGTGAAAATACAATTCTTGATATCAACAATTATAGTTTTTACTAGTTGAAATTCAATTCTTGATATCAAAAATTAACCTTTTTACTAGTAAAAATGTAATTTCTGATATCAAAAATTATCATTTTAACTAGTGAAAATTGATTGTTGATATCAAGAATTCATATCCTGCGAATGAATAAAAGTCAAAATGGCTTGCCATATGCCATACTCCCATTCAAATGTAATTGTTGATATCAAGAATTGATTTCTTACTAGTTAAAATTACAATTTCACATATCTGAAATAATTCTTACTAGTAAAAACCTTTATTTTTGATATCAATAAATACATTGTTACTAGTAAAAATGCCAATTCCTGATATCAAAATAACAATGTCAGTTGTTGATATCTGTAAATGTATTTCAACATGTTACATTTGTTATTTCTGATATCAGAAAATATATTTCTGTTATCAATAATTATGAGAGTAATTTCAGTTATCCAAAATGGCATTCTTACTAGCAACAATCCCATTCATGATATCAGAAATAAACATTTTCACTTGAACTGTTGATATCAGGAATGGACATTTTTATTACCACGTAATTATTGATATCAAAAATATTTTTTTATTAGTTAATATAGTTTTTATTAGTGAGAATTGTATTTCTGATATGTGAAATAGTCATTTTAACTAGTAAGAAATCAATTCTTGATATCAACAATTATAGTTTTTTACTAGTTGAAATTCAGTTGTTGATATCAAGAATTAATCTTTTTACTAGTGGAAATGTAATTCCTGATTTCAAAAATTGCCATTGTTACTAGTAAAAATCTAATTTCTGATGTCAAGAATTATAACTTTAACTAGTGAAATCAAGAATTCATATCCTGCGAATGAAAAAAAGCCAAAATGGCTTGCCATACTGGCACACCAATAAGAGCACCACTCTGAACACATGCTTCTGATGGCAGACCTCATGTCCTGGGTCATCTGCTTCACAAACCGTTCACGATGTGTGCTGCCACAAAAATATTTAAGCCTATTAAGAATGATAAAGACTCAACCCATCAGAGATGCACTATTATTATAAACTATACTGTTAATCTCTAAAACTGAAGGTTGTATTCCTGAATAAGACACAGAAGTAGGTAAAGCTGGCTGTAAACTCATGATGTGGGAATGATGTGCTTGTTCTTTGTGTGAAATCACATGGTCAAACAAAGAGAGGCTGAACACACGCAGCTGTGAGTCTGAACACTAGAGGGCAGTATCACAGCTGCAGATCTGAACCTCATCATTGCCTCACAAGCTCAAATGTGTCTTTAGTTCTTGCTTGAATACAAAGACTTTGAATTTGTGATTCATTTCCTGCTTTGTTGTGGAATGTTTTTTATTCACCAGAGCAGATGGTTTAAATCTAAACCCATTTTTAGACAATGGTGGAATGAGTTAAAACTCTTTCACAAATCTTTACAATTTGTTAAGAACAAAAAGCCCTTAAATTGACTCATCTATTGGAGAAGTATAATTTAATTTAAATGCCCATTTTATGTTATTTTCTTTTGATGTATTTTACTTATTTATTTTCTTTTGGTTTTGTTTAGTTCTTTCTATTGCCTTTTTTTCTTCTTTGCTCTATTTCTGGTTATGCTCAACCAAAGCTGTTTTAAGTTTGACTATATTCTGGAATATTATTATGTACCTTGTTTGGTTGTAAAGTGATGCAATAATAATAATAATAAAAAAATGTGTCTTTAGTTCTGTTCAAAAAACTTCTATCCATAATTGATAGATTGACATGGAAAGTTCGGATCATTTTACCGACTCGGAGTCTCGTTCAGCAAAATGAACGAATCTTTTTTTGGAGTCATTTCGTTCATTTTAGCAAAATATAATTAAAATGTTACGTGTTACTTCCCTAACACATCTACAACGTTGATCACACTACAAACAAGACAAAACTATAATGCTGTAAGAAACAGAATTATAAATTATTAATTCATTGTTTACCTGGGTCTTTAGTCTATGATTAGCTCACCTCACCTCTTATCTGACAAGTTTTTGGGTTTGAGTCGTCATTCATCACCTGACAGCTAGGGATGGGCGATACCACTTTTTTGTTTTCGATACGATACTTTTCAAGGCCAGTATTGATGCCGATAAGTTATTATAATAATAAATTATTATATTACTAAGAGTAAAATGAGTAATGATAACCACATAAGTATATTTGAAACGCATTTTAACACTCAATACGCCGGCAACTTATTAGGTTATATTTTTGTTTACACATGATTAAAATGTGTTTTTTGTTTACATGTGATTCAGATCTACAAATACTACAGTCGTGGCCAAAAGTTTTGAGAATTACATAAATATTGGAAATTTGAAAAGTTGCTGCTTAAGTTTTTATAATAGCAATTTGCATATACTCCAGAATGTTATGAAGAGTGATCAGATGAATTGCATAGTCCTTCTTTGCCATGAAAATTAACTTAATCCCGAAAAAAACTTTCCACTGCATTTCATTGCTGTCATTAAAGGACCTGCTGAGATCATTTCAGTAATCATCTTGTTAACTCAGATGAGAATGTTGACGAGCACAAGGCTGGAGATCATGATGTCAGGCTGATTGGGTTAGAATGGCAGACTTGACATGTTAAAAGGAGGGTGATGCTTGAAATCATTGTTCTTCCATTGTTAACCACGGTGACCTGCAAAGAAACGCGTGCAGCCATCATTGCGTTGCGTAAAAATGGCTTCACAGGCAAGGATATTGTGGCTACTAAGATTGCACCTAAATCAACAATTTATAGGATCATCAAGAACTTCAAGGAAAGAGGTTCAATTCTTGTTAAGAAGGCTTCAGGGCGTCCGAGAAAGTCCAGCAAGCGCCAGGATGGTCTCCTAAAGAGGATTCAGCTGCGGGATCGGAGTGCCACCAGTGCAGAGCTTGCTCAGGAACGGCAGCAGGCAGGTGTGAGCGCATCTGAGACTTTTGGAAGATGGCCTGGTGTCAAGAAGGGCAGCAAAGAAGCCAATTCTCTCAAAAAAAAAACATCAGGGACAGATTGATCTTCTGCAAAAAGTATGGCGAATGGACTGCTGAGGACTGGGGCAAAGTCATATTCTCCGATGAAGCCTCTTTCCGATTGTTTGGGGCATCTGGAAAAAGGCTTGTCCGGAGAAGAAAAGGTGAGCGCTACCATCAGTCCTGTGTCACGCCAACAGTAAAGCATCCTTAGACCATTCATGTGTGGGGTTGCTTCTCATCCGAGGGAGTGGGCTCACTCGCAATTTTGCCCAAAAACACAGCCATGAATAAAGTATGGTACCAAAACACCCTCCAACAGCAACTTCTTCCAACAATCCAACAACAGTTTGGTGAAGAACAATGCATTTTCCAGCACGATGGAGCACCGTGCCATAAGGCGAAAGTGATAACTAAGTGGCTCGGGGACCAAAACGTTGAAATTTTGGGTCCATGGCCTGGAAACTCCCCAGATCTTAATCCCATTGAGAACTTGTGGTCAATCCTCAAGAGGCGGGTGGACAAACAAAAACCCACTAATTCTGACAAACTCCAAGAAGTGATTATGAAAGAATGGGTTGCTATCAGTCAGGATTTGGCCCAGAAGTTGATTGAGAGCATGCCCAGTCGAATTGCAGAGGTCCTGAAAAAGAAGGGCCAACACTGCAAATACTGACTCTTTGCATAAATGTCATGTAATTGTTGATAAAAGCCTTTGAAACATATGAAGTGCTTGTAATTATATTTCAGTACATCACAGAAACAACTGAAACAAAGATCTAAAAGCAGTTTAGCAGCAAACTTTGTGAAAACTAATATTTGTGTCATTCTCAAAACTTTTGGCCACGACTGTACATGGTTAATTTTCATAAGAGACTTTCAGTGTTTTTAATCTGACAGTGAATAATTTCTATTAACATTACAATAGAACATGATCATGAACTTTTAATTTAAATAAATGTAATTGCACAAACTATGTAGGCTACAGTTTCAAAAAAAAATAATTTCTGTCCTCTGATAAGCTTTGTTCTGGGACCGTTTCCAAAAGCATCAGCTTTCTTATGATACTTCTTGGGAAACGCAGCCCTGTCTGATTGCACTGACATGGGTGAAGGCTCTCTGTGATTAATTGGGTGTGTCTTGCAACATCTGCAATGTGCATGTGTTTAAATGAGCAATTTAATATTCCTATATATCCCACACAATTATTAACATGAGTTTTTAGTCCAATTCAATGTATTTTGTATGCATACATTTTTTGTTAAACAAAATAACTGGTAAATAAAACCACCTTAGTATCGATATTTTTTGTTTGAGGATCGATACTTTCAATACTAATGTCAGTATCGATATATAGATACTTCAGGATCGATCCGCCCATCCCTAGTGACACAGCCCCATAAGCTTAACCAATGCAGTCTGAGCCGGAAAGAGAAGTGAGTAGTTCATCTCTCGAGTCTCCGGGTTTGAGTCTTTCGTTCATCATGTGACAGCCCCATAAAATGAATGAAGAGTGACCCATCACTAATTGACACTGGGTATTTATCAAAACATTGCTCTGTGTTTAAGCTGACCAAGATGTCAACTTCTGGCCTAAACTATAGTGCAAGTATTAAACTTTAGTCCACAATCCCACCATGCTTTGGACATGTATGAATTCCAAATGAATGTGTCAAATGAGTTTTGTACCCAAATCTGCAGTATTCCTCAAAACAATACGTGACCCATACGAGCTAATGCTTCTGCTGTGAGTCTGAAGTGTGCATCTGAAGGATATTTTACTGCAGTAGAGTTATCACATCCATTGCATTTGTAAATGGTAGTGAATACAGGTTACATGACTCACCTTTTCTATCTATAGTGGATCAAGTGTGTCAGTATGGACGCCTGTTTCCATCATGTGTTAAAAAAAATTCAATTGGCGTCTTTATTGCGCAATTTGGAGGAAAGGTATAAACTCTAAATTTTTACATTTTTCTCTGAATTCTGAGTTTAAAACATACAATTCTGATTTTTTTTTCTGCAGTAAAATAAAAAATAAAAAGGTAATTGTAAGTTTATATGTGACCCTGGACCACAAAACCAGTCATAAGCCGCTGGGGTATATTTGTAGCAATAGCCAAAAATACATTGTATTTGTCAAAATTATCGATTTTTCTTTTATGCCAAAAATCATTGGGATATTAAGTAAAGATCATGTTCCATGAAGATATTTAGTAAATTTACTATCAAAAGCATATTAAAACTTAATTTCTGATTAGTAATATGCATTGCTAAGAACTTCATTTGGACAACTTTAAAGGAGATTTTCTCAGTATTTCGATTTTTTTTTTCAATTTCCAAATGGTTTTATCTCGGCCAAATATTGTCCCATCCTAACAAACCACACATCAATGGAAAGCTTATTTATCCAGCTTTTAGATTATTTATAAATTGCAAATTTGCCCTTAAGACTTGTGTTCCAGGGTCACATATGTCAGTTTATATCAGTGAGAAAAAAGTCAGAATTGTGAGACTAAAAGCACATTTACCTTTTTTTTTCCTGTGGCAGAAACAAACTAGGTGTGTACACATAGTATGTATGCAAATTAATCACTTGCATACTTTAAGGATCACACTTAATTAAAAAGTCAGCTCCTTATCAAATGCAGTACATACTCTGACTGTTTGTGTTTTTAGAAAAAGCAACTTTTTTGACTTGAAGCTCTTACTAGTAGTAATACATAACCGTACACTGCAGAAAAAAAGCTTATCTTACATAGTATTTTTGTCTTGTTTCTAGTCCAAATATCTAAAAATTCTTAATCAAGATGCATTTACTAGATAAGCAAAGACACAAGATATTTAGTTTCCTAAAAATTAAGTGAATTTTACTTAAAACTAGTAAAATTTTCTTTTTTTGTTTTAAGTGTATTTTTCATTACCCCACTGGCAGATAATTTTACTTATTTTAAGCACTTAATTTAGTTTTTTCCCCCCTTAGGAAACAAGACTAAATGTCTTGCATCATTTTGCTTATCTAGTAAATGCATCTTGATTTAAGAATTTAGAAACAAGACAAAAATACTAAGATAAGCATTTTTTTTTTGCAGTGTAGCAACCATCAACATAGTGAAAAACACTGCAATCACATTGCAACACTTTGAAAACCATACATATCACAGCAGCAATGCTCTTTTATTAATTAATTAATTTATTTATTATTTTATTAATTTGGAACTATTGATTAAGTTCCTCTAGCTAAAATTGTTTACGGTTTCTTTTTGCATTATAGATATATTACTTTAATATTTGATACTGTATAGTTGCTTTGACACAATTTGTATTGTAAAAAGCACTATATAAATAAAGCTGACTTGACTTGACTCTTTAACTGGTCTTTCTGTTGGTGCAGAAATCATGCAATTCAACTGAAGCTTGATTATTAATTAGTAAATATTTCATTTGCATCAGTAACACACCATGCATGGCATTTAAAATCATTATTTGTTTCAAAAATAGCTATTTACTTTAAAACATGCAACATAATGAAAACTATAGAGACAACACAGAGTCCATGTTTGTGTTTTCCGCACATTAGTATTGTGAATGTTTCTGCTAACAGACCAGTGACATACAGCTATCAAAATAAACATGCGCTTTTATTCAGTGTCTGTTTCAGTAGACCATAACCTCACACATAAAACAGCTTGCAGGCGCTCATATAGAGACAGACGTGCCAAACAAATAGCTGTGATGGTAATGGAAACATGCAGGCGTGTTCGATTGTGTTCTGAAGAGTGTTGAGGAACTAAAGTAAATAAATAATGGTTTCCACTCTGTACCTGTGTGGAACATCATATTTCCTTCCCTTCACTCTCACCTCGGCCTAAAAACAGCCACCAGAAACACTTTAACTCCACTGTGGGCATTTTTTCAGAGGGGAGGATGTAATTTAATCTTGAGCGTGGGGTGCATTGTTGACACACGAAAGGCAAATTACAGGCAAATGGAGCAAACTTCATACATGCCACAAAATGCTTAAAATTTCAGCATTAGGTTTTTTTAGTATTGGGTCAGTATTAACCGAATCTTCCGATATAGACTGCTTGCATCAGTGCTTTTGTTGAGTGATTTGTATTATATACACTTGTATAACAATGACATCAGCAGAAGAATATTTTTGACTGGAAAATCTCTTAACAGGTGTGTCAGAGATCCATTTACGTGAGCGTTTTATCTCCAAAGTCCGGCAGAGATAGAGCTTGCCTTGTTATATTATGAAACAATTCAGCCTCAAAGAATACTGCTTTACCTCAAAGTTATTTTTCACATCAAGCTGACTGTTAGACATGAGGCGCCATAATTAATGAATGGAACCAAGGTCATTAAATTAATACGCTTCAATAAGTATCTGAGATACAAATCACTGGGGATTAATACAGTAGATGCTCTGTGCAACAGTATCAAAATATGATTTATTCTCTGAGGGTCTGACTGAGGTTTACTGAAGTCGTTATAGATTTCGTTTTTTAGAGCAGCACAACTGGTTAAATTTACTTGAACTATAAGTCTCCGCCCACTGCATTCTCTGAATTGATTTTTTTTCCCGTCAAAAGGCGTATCTTATGTTTATTAATTACGTTACGTAGGTTGCTTAGTAACCTTTCTGGAGCGTCGTGTTACGTAACGCTATTAATATTCATGAATCAAGCCTTTAGCACAAATATATTGCTCCTTGTCTATGTCCTAAGGAAAAAGGAAGAAAGTTTGAACCTTTGTTTAATTGTTTTTATTATTTATTTTATTTCATTATTTATTTATTTTTAGTTTGTTTATGTGTTTGTGTGTGTATTTGTGTGTGTTATTTGTTTGTTTTTCGCCTCTTTAGTTCAAAATTGCTCTTGTGTTTTGCTTGTTGATATTTTTATAATGTTCAGTTATTATTCTTTAACATTTATTTATTAGTATCAATTATCATTAATTTTTAAAAAGAAAAAAAAAAGAAAAAAAGCCTTTACCACAATAACATGGTGCTTATGGCAAGCCATTTCAACTTTTACTCATTCGCAGTATATGAATTCTTCATATCAACAATTCAATTTTCACTAGTTCAAATTATAATTCTACTAGTAACAATGGCAATTTTTGATATCAGGAATTACATTTCCACTACCAAAAAGGTTAATTATTGATATCAAGAATTGAATTTCAACTAGTAAAAACTATAATTGTTGATATCAAGAATTGTATTTTCACTAGTTAAATGTCACCATAGACTCCCATTCAAATTTAATTGTTCAATAATTGATTTCTTACTAGTTAAAATTACAATTTCACATATCAGAAATACAATTCTCACTAGTAAAAGCCTTTATTTTTAATATCAAAAATTACATTGTTACTAGTGCAAATGCCAATTCTTGATATCAAGATTTCAGTTGTCACTAGTTGAAATGTCAGTTGTTGATATCTGTAAATGTATTTCAACATGTTACGTTTCTTATTTCTGATATCTGAAAATATATTTCTGTTATCAATAATATCAGATATCTAAAATAGCATTCTTACTAGTAACAATCCCATTCATGATATCAGAAATGAACATTTTCACTAGTAGCAATTAAATTGAATTAAAATATCAAGAATAGGCATTTGCACTAGTAATCATGTAATTATTGATATCAAAAATAAAGGTTTTTACTAGTGAGAATTATTTCTGATATGTGAAATTGGCATTTTAACTAGTAAGAAATCAATTCTTGATATCAACAATTACATTTGAATGGGAGTCTATGGTGACATTTAACTAGTGAACATACAATTCTTGATATCAACAATTATAGCTTTTACTAGTTGAAATTAATTGTTGATATCAAGATTTAACCTTTTTACTAGTGGAAATGTAATTCCTGACATCAAAAATTGCCATTATTACTAGTAAAAGTCCAATTTCTGATATCAACAATTATAATTTGAACTAGTGAAAATTGATTGTTGATATGAAGAATTCATATCCTGCGAATGAATAAAAGTCAAAACGGCTTGCCATACGGTGCTGCTCATTTAACAGCGTCTGCATTTCAGCCAATCAGCAAGGCTTGCTGGCTAAGCGTGACATAACGTGATCAATATTCATTAGCCGACTCTTCACGTACTTGGATTGGTCATCATGTCGCCGCCCGGAGGCGGAGCTCCGTGACTCTGATTATTCATGTTGTTAGGGGAGAGTCAAGCGGCTGTTCGTCCGAAGTTACACCGAAACTTCCATAATAATGTGGCGGTCAAGATGAGTCGACAGCAGGACGAGCAGGGCGTTGTGTTAACCGCTTACACCAGCAACAGCGAAGCTTTACCAGCGATCAGCTCTAAAGAGCAAACGGAGTTCCTAGGAGTGAGGTAAAGGATCGCTTGAACGCATTTATTTATTACTAAGGGCAGTGTGCACTATTTATGGCAACCGTATCCTAGGGCTGTGTCTCGAAACCTAGCGAGCCGCCTGCCTAGACCGCTAGCGCGGGCGTCATATAAGTGCGCGCCTAGGTAGGCAGCTCGCTAGTTTGAGTCACAACCCTAGAAATTAGCTTTTACTCTGAATGGGTTTCATCCAGTGGTGTGTAAAGTACCTGAAAGCCATACTTAAGTAAAAGTACAGATATGTTACCAGAAAGAAGTTGAAGTCACCGTTTAGAATATTACTTGAGTCTTAAAGTATGTGATATTTATTGTACTTAAGTACAAAACGTGTTTTTAAAATCTTAAAAGTACTTAAGTATTGAAAGTAAAAGTACAAGTAAATGCAAAATAGAAAAGAAGAATATATATATGGACGACAAAACCAGTCATAAGTGTCAAATTTTCAAAATTGAGATTTATACGTCACCTGAAAGTTGAATAAATAAGCTTTTCATCGATGTATGGTTTCTTATGATAAAACATATTTGGCAGAGATACAACTATTTGAAAATCTGGAATCTGAGGGTGCAAATTTTTTTGGAGAAAATCGCCTTTAAAGTTGTCCAAATGAAGTTCTTAGCAATGCATATTACTTATCAAAAAATTAAGTTTTGATATACTTACGGTAGGAAATTTACAAAATATCTTTATGGAACATGATCTTTACTTTACTTTACTGTCCAGCGACTTAAGACTGGTTTTGTGGTCCAGGGTCATATATATATATATATATATATATATATATATATATATATATATATATAGCATATTCTTTAATAACAATAAAATAATCAGAAGAACATTATTATTCATGATTCATGATTAAATACTGATATTTCGAATAATTTAAGACATGAAAAAACTGTCAATTGAATTGAGATTCAACCAGTTCAATCAAACAGCTAATTCATTCAGTAACAAAGAGTTTGACTTTGTTAATGAGTGAATCACTGAATCATTTTTATCAATTGACTCGTTCAAAAAGCTGATTCATTCAATAAGCAAACACCGTCCATTGCTCAGTGATGCAAAGTACTGCTGTGATCTTTGTATGGAACTATTTTCTTTGTCAAAATTGAGAAAAACAAGCAATATTATGTCTAAAATGTAAGCCACTATTTTGTAGTAAGTAATGAATATGCTTTGGGGAAATGTATCGGAGTAAAAGTATACATTTTATTAGGAAATGCAGTGGAGTACAGATACTCCCAAAAAATACTATAATTACTTCGTTACATTACACCACTGGTTTCATCAGCTGGACAGATCTATCTTCTCTATTCTAGAGATGCTGTTTATCAGTTTGTTAAGTTGGTAACATAATAATGCTGCCTTCAGGCTGTTTATAGTTGTGGTTGAATTATGTTTATTGTGTGGATGGTCAGATGTAGTCACTAGTTTGTCTTTTGAAGGATCTTGTAGTATTAGAGAGCTTGTACATTGTGTTTACAATGTACAACTAAGGTTAGTGCTACTTTGTGTTTTAAGTAGCAGCAGACTTACATGTTGATCAATATCTGTCTTTATTGAGACTATTCTTTTTTGCATTTAATCCTACAAGCCTTCAGTTATCAGTCCAGCAGGCTAAACCACCAGATTTGTGTACAGCATAAAATGGTTTTGTCAGCAGCTGATGATAGAGATATGATACAGTACAGCTGAATTACAATAATATGTATGTTAAATTAATCCCTAATCCCTGTACTAGCTGGTACTGTTCTAAACTATGTCTGAAACTTTATATTACAAGCACTTCTTTTTTTAAAATAGATATGAGAATGCACTATCGATACTTAAATTGTTATAATTCATGGAATACAGATCTGAGGTTGGTCTCTTTTTTAAAAGACAATCAGCCGATTATTGCTGAAGTGGATTTAAAAAAAAAAAAAAAAACTCTCAGTAAGTTATATAAGTTTACATTTACTGTAAAGAAAATGGACTGTACACATTTTATTATATATGACATAAAATAAATATTTTACATAACATTTGCTGTTAAATTAAAGCCATATGTCTAAATAAGTTATGTTATGAATTTGAAGTTGATATGAAAAAAATTGAGGCTCCTGGGAGTTTATTTAAGGCGTCATACCACAGCCACCGGGTGCCATTCAAACTTTTTTAAATGCATTTTTCTGTCACAGATGTCTAAATTTTTCTGTCAATCTTACTTCTTTGATAAAATATGGAATCCTGAGACTCAGACCTTTCCAATGATATGTTTTTTTGTCAAGATTATAAAAAGTGTTGATCATAAAAGACTGTAATGCATGACACTTGACACCGCGACCGCCAAAAGATTTTAAAGTACCATTTCTACTATTTAAAATAGTTTTCACAGGATGAGATCTTGGGCTTCTAAGCTTTCAAATGATATATAATTTATGATGAGTACTTATAAATTTGATAGAGAAAAAGAACAATGACAAAAAGAGCACCAAGCGTCCCACAGGTGGAACGGTGAGCAGATAAATATCTGTCTTTATTGAGACTATTCTTTTCTGCATTAAAACTTACAAGCCTTCAGTTATCAGTCCAGAGCATCTCTCACGCGTTCCACATTGTGCTTTCTCATCCATGCTTGTTTACATTAGGGTTGTGCGATATTGACAAAAAATAATATCGCGATATTTTCTGGGATTTTACAGATAACGATAATTAGACGATATTTTGCTGTGTGTGTTATTGTGCTTAAGGACTACAGTGCTGACCCCTAATGTTTTTGATATTCTTCATATTCTATGTGGTCACTTTACAGCAGTGATAGAAATTAATCTTTTCCAATAAGTTTAAATAACATTTTTACCTTTTACAGCCATTTTTACCTTTATAAAGCCATGTTTTCTAAAAGTGTGCAACATCATTAGAGCCAAATTCTAACATTTAATCAATAATAATAATAATAATAATAATAATACATTATTATAAATGAAATCAGTAAATGAAATCAGTATCAACAAAATTATTCTTTGCCGAAGTTGCATATGAAGTGGTATTTAGATGTATTTACACATCAATGCAGCTATATTTGAAATTATTTCAGATACCGAAAATGTGAATTTGAAATCGCCAGCAGGTGTCAGTAAGTCGTTGTTAATAAATGAGTCATTGCAATTGAATCGAATCATTTAAACGATTCATTCAAGAACGAAACACGGTTATGTTGCTCAAAGACGCAAAACAGTGCTGTGGCTGTGTTTGGAATAATTTTTGTTAGCGAAAATGAGCAAAAACAGGAAATATCCTGTCTAAAACGTAAGTCTTTTAATATTAACTTCTTGCTTATTGAACTGATGTATAAAATGTGTAGTCATGCTGATTTTTAAAGGAAAAAACGGCACTCCTCATGTGATACTAACTATATGAAATCTATAAATACATTTTCCGCCCCCATATCATTCTAAATGCATTTTAATAGACCGAATCATGCAGTGAAAAAACGCATTACTATCCTTCATCACCTAATGTAGCTTTATGCGTGCACTATGTAACCTTAATTTAGGTGTGGTTTGTTTATTTTTTGCAGTATACTCGATAATGTCAAATCACACATCGTTAAAGGGTACATAACATACACAGTTTCACTTAATCTCATGTTAATCCTGAGTACCTATAGAGTAGTAGTGTATCCTTAAAAGTCTTTAGTTTTATTATATTTATAAAAGAAAAATACAGCTTTCCGATTTTCTCCGGAAAAAGCCGAAATTCTGGAGGCGCGCCGTGGGCGGAGCTAAATTCGATGGTCATTTGCGCTGGGATTGCCAATAAAACAGACAGACATTTGATGTTGTTTCACTTACCATCTGCAGTTCTGAATCATTACTGGGATCTTTTATAGCTGGGACCACTCTATCTTTCAGTATCAAACAATGTGCAAATCCAGCGTCAAACTGGTCCTCGTATATGAAACATTCACTTGCTAAACTCCATTGCTGCCCCGGAAAAAGGAACTGCATCCACTGTTCATGTAACGCTGGGTTCTTCAGGAAGCTGAGCAAAGTTATCTTTGCCTTACAACCAAAACCACACTTCTTTATAGACTTTCTTCCCGAGGAAATCCCTTGCAGAGTGCATCCGAATGAAGCACGTTGATGGCGCCCTCTTTCTCACTGTCTGGCTGACGTGATCGCGGGCGCCGCGGACGCGCGTTTCCGGGAGAAATGCTCATATAAGGAGTTCCACCACCAGATTACGTCATTATTGCCACGATCCAAAAAAATCAGCCGAAACTTGTACCAACCCGGAAGTAAGATTTTCGGCAAAGAAATTCTGTAATTTGTCCAAATTATTTTTTTAAACTTTGTCCATGTTTAGCATGAGAATCCAACTCTTTAACACTGTAAACAACTCTGAATATACCAAACACCATTGTACCCCCCCATTTAAAACAACAATTACCATATTATCGCAGACGATATATATCGCACACCCCTAGTTTACAGCGGTGCTGTGCATTTAACCAGTTAATTGAGAAAAGTATTCTTAAAATGCATGCAAATTATTTTCGTTATTTTGAAATGCCCACGATAACAATGCGTCCATATTCATTATCGCGATATATCGCATTACAAAAATGATGTTCATCAGCCACTGACAACCCCATATCAGTCAGCCACTAACTAGCTGATGTGTCTGTGTTGCTGGTGTTGGTCATGTAGTGCTAGCGGATGCAGACAGCAGCCGGGTCGTGAAACGGGATGCTGGCTGTTATTTGTGTTCTCAGATGGAGCGCAGGTGTCTTCTTCGTTCAGCAGCTGCGAGCAGAAGTCCCTCGTGGATTCTGCCGGCCAGAGCACAGCGGCTCACACTGTTTGAGGACAAGGTTTCTGAGTGTGTGTGTGTGTGTGTGTGTGTGTGTGTGTGTGTCTTTGTTTAAGTGTTTGTGGGTCTGCTCTGCCAACAGGCCTTCGGCTGCTTGCTCTAGCATCTGCGTTTTGCTGGTTGTTTGCAGACAGAGCGCTCGTTTAGATTTAGCATGAAAGAACTACATAAAAGCACGTTTAAACAAGACACTTGTATATCTGGATCTAACGGCGGACTTTTGGGGCAAATCCCACAAAGAACTGTCTATGTCATAGTTCAGCTCAAAATCAAAGGAAAACTAATATTTTGCCTACCTATTTAATTTTTTTGTGTGGTGACATAAATTATTGCTTCCCTGCCAGCTGTAATGCAACCCCAGCGGTGTTTAGCACATTGCTGGGCAGTTGTCAGAAAAGTCCCCGACGTCTCTCTTCCAGTGCATATCTGTGGGTTACTCAGTGCAGTAACCCAGAAATGCCTTTTATTTCCTGTTTTACGCAGCAGAAGTGCTCAGAATGAAATCATGAAACGCATGCCTGACAATGAAGTCATGCAGCTGCGCTGCTCTCAGAGACACAGCATGTGTCAAACAGGCCCTAATAATGATCCTTGATTCAGCAAGCGACACTAAAATTATTATTTTTTTTGCATTATGGCAATGAGAATTGTACTTAACTCTTGTCTTGTGAAGTAGGCATCTGTTTCTTTATGCAAAATATGATGACAAATATGAAATTTTGTTTTTGGACTGATATATAACCCAGCTGTAACCATGAGCGTTTTTGTGAGATTCTCTCACGTAGTGAACTAAATAAAAAAATGAAGGCCACTGGATGTGAACTGCCACACCACATTGTGGCTGAAACTCACAGGTATCACACATCATTTGCCACTTCTGTGTTCAAATTGCAGGACAATAGTGCTCTAAAAATATCACAAATTTTTGCTTCTATGTTATAATTGAAAGTAAAACAAACCATTTTTAACTGCACACTCGCTTAAGAAACTTTTATTTCAATATCAACGTTTCAGCATAGGAGCCTTCATCAGGATAAAAAGTTTAAGTTTAATTTATAGTAAAACTTGCCAAGAATTAGAAGGGATTTGTTAAATGTTCTGTTGATTACATTGTGAAAGATGAATTAAATTGTTACTGTTTTAGGCCTTCATTTGATTTGTATTGTCATTTATATTGAACCACTGGCAATAGCCTACTTTTAAATTAAACCATAAACTTTGAAAAATGTAAACAAAAACATAAACATAGAAAAAAAAAAAAACTAAACAAAATAAAACACATGATCCAAAATTGTCCTATTATTGCCAAAATTGTAAAAACTGATTTCTAGCAGAACCAGTCTAAAATAGTCAGAATAAAACTTTTTTGAATTTTAAGATCAGTGTAAATTTAGCTTATTTTCTCATCTTCTGGGAAACATGTAAGTATTTTCTGAAGGGTAGTACTTTATGGAAAAAATATGATATGTAGGCAAAACTGTACACATGCTCATTCCACTCAAAAGTTTACACCCCCGGCTCTTAATGCATGTTTTTTCCTTCTGGAGCATCAGTGAGCATTTAAACCTTCTGTAATAGTTGCATATGAGTCCCTCAGTTGTCCTCAGTGTGAAAAGATGGATCTCAAAATCATACAGTCATTGTTGGAAAGGGTTCAAATTCACAAAAATGATGAACAACCACAGGATTTGTGGGACATGAAGGATTTTTCTGAAGAACAGCAGACAGTTTAACTGTTCAGGACAAACAAGGGACTCATGAACAACTATCGCTAAACAAAAAATAACTTTTGAACAAGGTCATTTTTGGATTCATGATGAAAAAAAGAAACTGTGATTTCATAGGGCCTTAGAACAAAATACACTTTAAGAATTAAGAAAGGGCATAGATGAGATTGCGGTATGAAGTATGGAGTATGAAGTAATACAGGGCAACATCTTAACAGTACAAATGGAAAGATTAGAAAGGGCGATGTACATTATATTATTTCCATATGTACTTTAGAATGAATTCATTCTGTCAAACCAAAAAAAAAAAAAAAAGTTATTAGTTAAGTTATTACTAACAAATTTAAAGGCACTGTATGTAGTAAATGGTATGGTAAATAAAATGGTAAATACTGGAGAGAGTTGTTTCTCCCTTCTTCCTCCTCTTCACATGGGTTGCCAGACACACAACAGGAACAAGCACAGCTTATAATGGTGACTGCTGACAAATCTTAAGACTCAATGTTGATTCATCCATGTTTTAATATGCCTCTGAGGTTTTTAGATAAACGCTGAGGCTTTTTAGTTCAGATAGAATCTGTGATCCCTGACCAGATCGTTTGCCTACTTTAGTGTATGCAATAGGCTGTGTTTTCCACCAACTGGCAACCCAGCGTATCTAAATCCTTTTGGGTAAAACATAAACAGACATTCTGACACAAAACACATATTTCAAAGTAGAATACCTGGCTGTAACTTTAAGGAACATGCATGTTAACATACAGTGTTTTTATACTTTAGTACAAAACAAATGGCAAACAGCACCTTAAATGGAAAACTGTGTGAGTGGGTGTGGATTTTCGTATCCGATGTACACTCAAAGAAAAGTGTATTCGGATTTTAGGACACTCCAGTGATCCAGTGTTTGCCATCCTTTATGCATCTCTGTAGTATCATCAGGTTTATTGTGGTATTATTGTCTCTTTGTACAGATTTAGTTGACTTGACTTTCCATCCTGTGTTTCTGTACCATTGCATAATGAATATTTCATTCAGCGTGTGCTGCGAGCTTTGTGGTCATTGTGAGTGATGATGATGTCTCTGATGAGTGCTAGACATTCAGCAGGTCAGACACCAATCAACAACATGTCTATGAAGTAGGGTGAGCGATATTGAAGAAAAATGCGAAATGCGATACCTTGTAAAATAATGCGATATTCGATATGCAATACGGTATTGCTTTAAATGTGCAAAATCAATAGAAATTATATTTTATAAAATTATATAACCTATATATATATATATATATATATATATATGTTTTACATTCTTTCTTGGAAAAGAAAGCAACACCACAACTTCTGAAAGTGACCAGCAGTGTTTTAGCATTACATAGAAAGTAATGTCACAAATCTAATAATGTAACTTCAACATCAATGTAAACAACAACATAAAAAAGCCACTTATTTTATATCAATGTAACACTGATTTCGATTTATTACATACGCAAAATACTTTACTACTTCAATGCCACTGTAAAAACTAGAGCAAACATGATTAAAGGCAATTAAACAGTCGGTAAATAATAAATAAATAAATAAAAAGCATAGAAAATTCATTACAAGTATAGAAAAGTATACAATATCAGTTACAAATAAAAGAAGGTCTAACAGTAGTATTCAGGAACAGAAATGTAATAATTAAGTGAAATAACACTGTATTAATTAAATGTAGATTAATCTTTGTTAAAGCTGTGCTTTGTTGTTTGATTAACATTAATGACATAGACAGCAGCGGTGTATTAATTTAATAAGCTGCTGCCCTTTATATTTTTATTAGGGCTGTCAAACGATTAATCGTGATTAATCACATCCAAAATAAAAGTTTATGTATACATACTATATGTGTGTTTACTTTGTATATTTATTATGTACATATAAATATGCACACATACATGTATATATTAAAACAAAATATTTATATGTGTATATATTTATACCTGTATACAATTTAGATTATGAATAAATATAAATATTTTAGATGTAAATCTAAAATATTTTTCCTTAATATATACATGAATGTGTTTGTATTTATATATACATAATAAATATACACAGTGTACAAATATATAGTATGTAAACATAAACTTTTATTTTGGATGCGATTAAGCGCGATTAATCGTTTGACAGCCCTAATTTATATATATATATATATATATATATATATACACAATTTCTTTCACACCTGTTTACACTCATTTAAAACATAACTGGCGGCGTTTACAAGAATGGTTGTTGAGGCATTGTGACATAATTCTGTGTGTGTATGTTTCTGTCCAAATAAAATGATGCACTTAACTTTTAATATCAACCAAGTCAGTCGCGTGCAGAGTCTATTATATATAGTATAGAGTGCTATATGCGTCGACCTGGACTTTTTGCAATGCTTTGAAGTAGCCTGTTACTAAAATGATTAAAAAATTGCATGCCGTTGCAATATGCATATCGCAATATTTGTGATATTTCGATATATCATGCAGACCTACTATGAAGACATCTCTGATAGCTGGCAATGCATACAGCAGTGTACACACCGAGACTAACTGTACAGAATCAACAAGCGTTATCGTAGCCTAGCTTTTATCTCTTTTCCATTGACACAGCACACAGCTCTTGTGCACCTCCGTATCTGTTTTGGAAAGTTCACCTGAACATAATAAAAGCTGAGATTATGTGAATATATCATAACAATGTTGCATGTGCGTATCAATTCTGTCATCGAGAATCGGCTTAAAATTCTTCCAACAGGAAGCTCAGAAACAAAAGTAGGCAGAAAATAGTTTCCACTCACTGTACTCTTCATGCTGAGACCTGTAAACTCTTAGACGACTACGAGAGATAGTTTAACGCTGAGCTGATCAGCCGAACTGTGTTTAGGCATTTGATGTGAAGATGTGATAAACTAACCTGAGCATCAAATACACACACTTCTGTTTTTCCGCAGCTGTTGAACAGTATAAAGGTCACGGTGTATCAGCATGAGTCCGCTGTGTTTCCTCGGCTCAGATCACGCTCTGACTCAAGTCTGGCCAAACTTTGGCCAGATTTTGAGCCGTTCCTATGGAGACGGCAGCAGGATTCAGAGTGTGTCCCACAGGATCAGAAAGCCCAACTCATATTCCATAGCCAAAAACTGACTTATTTCCTGCAGAGGAGTATGAACCGCCAGGTTTGGATGCTAAAATCATCTGCGTCCCTCAAGAGACCAGCTGCTGAGTCAACTAGTGCTCAACCCAAGTGCCATCATGCGCAGCTGTGTTGATTATTTATTAAATGTAAATGCCTGGTGAAAATTAAAATCTCAATTTTCACACACATGGAAAGATTTCTTAATGGCAGTATGTCTCTCAACTACCCAAACAAATGCGTACAAAGAAACTTTATTCACTAAATGTAGGGTGTAACAATGTCATGATTCTTTCAGTTCAATACATGATACTAATCTCACGATACAATACTCTCACAATACTTTAAACAAAGCCAAATGTTAAGAGTTAAAATGGTATGTTACTTGTGTTTTTTGTGACCCTGGACCACAAAATCAGTCATAAGTAGCACAGGTATGATTTTGTAGCAATAGCCAATGTATGGGTCAAAATGATTGATTTAATTTTTGCCATAAAAAAAAAATTAGGATATTAAGTAAAGATCATGTACCATAAAAATATTTTGTGAATTTCCTACCACAGATATATCAAAGCGTAACTTTTGTTTAGTAATATGCATTGCTAAAAACTTAAATTGGACAATTTTAAAAGTGATTTTCTCAATATTTTGATTATTCTTTGCACCCTCAGATTCCAGATATTTAAATAGTTGTATTTTGGCCAAATATTGTCCTGTCCTAACAAACCATACATCAATAGACAGTTTATTTATTCAGCTTTCAGATAATGTATAAATCTCAATTTTGAAAAATTGACACTTATAACTGGTTTTGTGGTCCAGGGTCACGTATTTGTAGCAATAGCCAACAATACATTGTATGGGTCAAAATTCTCAATTTTTCTTTTATGGCAAAAATGATTAGGATATTGAGAAGATCATGTACCATAAAGATATTGTGTACATTTTCTACTGCAAATATATCAAAGCTTAATTTTTGTTTGGTAATATGCATTGCTAAAAACCTAATTTGGACAACTTTAAAGATGATTTTCTCAATGTTTGGATTTTTTTTTTTCAGATTCCAGATTTTCAAATAGTTGAATCCCGGCCAAATATTGTCCTGTCCTAATAAACCATACAGCTTATTTATTCAGCTTTCAGATTGTCTAATTTTCAAAAAGTTGATCATTATGACTGTTTTTGTGGTCCAGGGTCAAATATATGGTAACCACTTAACTAAAAGTAGTTTATTAAAATGCTAAATTTGTTATTACATCAGCTGTGAACGTGAATATGTTTGCACTTTGCCAATGGTGACACCAGAATAGAAATCTGCTTTGCTAAAAATACTGAATTATGTTAGACACATATACTCATACTCTGTCCTTGACTATGTATTTGTTAATGCCTTTTATTTGTAATTAATAAACACGAAAGCTGAAAATTGTGATCTTTTGGGACCATATCTGATGCTAAAATAAATGTTTTGAATTTAATTTTGGGTAAACTATCCATAAGACATTTTATTGCATTTTTGTATTGCAATATATTGTGACTCAATATATTGTTCAACCCTATTAAAACGTGAATAGCAGCTGTATATTTGTAGTTTGGAATGAGAATAGTGAGATATAACAAAAATAGTAAAGCTGTAGGTTACATACATATAAATATGAAAATAAACACAAAATGTATCACCAATGTGGTACGAGTTTCACTGGTTTGGAATTTAATGGTGAACAGTAATCATGATTTTTGACCCACATATGCATTCAGTGATACAAATTCCCTTATACTTAAAGGATTACAAAACATTTTCAGGTTTTCAGAAACATTTCAGGATTTCTCTCAATATAATGGACTTCTATGGTGCCCCCAAGCTTCAAAGGGCTCTAAATAATCCCAGCCGATGAAGAAGTGTCTTATCTAGCTAAATGATTGGTTATTTTCAAAACAAATTGACAATTTATATACTTTTTAACTTTGTAAACGCTGGGTTAGTACTTCTGCAGCAATGTAAGACGATTATATATAAAAGTATATAAATTGTCAATTTGTTTAGAAAATAATCGATCGTTTCTAAATAAGACCCTTCTTCCTCGGCTGGGATTGTTTAGAGCCCCTTGAAGCTGGATTTAAACTGCATTTTGGAAGTTTAAACTCAGGGGCACCATAGAAGTCCATTATATTGAGAGAAATCCTGAAATGTTTTCCACAAAAAAAAGTTTATTTACGACTGAAGAAAGACATGAACATCTTGGATGACAAGGGGCTGAGTACATTATCTGTAAATTTTTGTTCTGAAAGTGAACTAATCCTTTAATGAGAAAATAAAATCCCTTAGCTGTAGGAAATCTAGCAGTGTAAAATAAAAAGAACACCCCAAAAGCTCATTTATAAGCTAAATAAATACATTCAAATACCATCCTGTATTATATTGCGGTGCATATTCAGTTTCACTTTGAAATGCATTGCATCGTGCAAGTTAAACGTGATCAAAAATCTCACTTTTTAGGCTGATTTCATCAGTTGAGCATGAAAGCACATGTCCTCTCTGTCTGAAACTCAGCATGGCCTCTCACTGTCTCCAAGCAGCCACATTCCACAGGTATACTTCTGGTCGTCATAGCAACTGCCCATACTCCCACGTTGCTTTTGCCCCTTCGACTCGACTCCATTGAGTTTAACTGCAGAACTTCAGCCTGACGCCTGCGTCGGTCTGTCCTGCGTTAGACTGTGAGCTGCTATAGAGACGCACGTTGTGCTAGTGTTTCGTCTGCCGCTCTGCCTCTTTTGTTTGTGTATGTAAAACGAGAAATACGGTGCCGCTTGACCCTTTAGTCCTCTTTCTCTTTCTTTCTCTGCGGCCGAGGGCTGTAATGCGGTGTGTGTTCTGTCTGACCTTTAGCATGCGGAGTCCACCGAGAGAAGAGCTCCGATCCCCGCGGTTAATAGCTAAACCATCAACGAGCGTCGTCAGCATTTATGACAGAGGAAAGGTTGTTGAAGAAACGCGAGGGGAAAACGCATTCCTCTTTTTCATTTGAGATCCATGTATTTACGGAGACGGTTTAACGTGTCAATATTAGCTACTTTTATTTGACTGGCTGCGAATGCAAATTCACCTCAACCAATGTGAAGAAGCGTGATTTGTTAAAGAGTAAATGTTTGATTTTGTTCTGGCTGGATGACGTCTTCTCATATTCTAAAGTCTCCGTTAAGGTAAATTTGGTAGTTGCTAAATGCTAGTGTACTCTTGAATGTTGACAAAACAACTTTAAGACTTGGAAAAGTACAGCTTTTCTTAGCAAAATAATGACTGTGCACACGTTTTTGTCCAATGAAGAGCTCATTTAAACAGGCTTGACCAGGAAGTCATGCTTTATGCATGCAATTAAAAACTAATGGTTATGTAAAAAAACACTGAACGCATTAAGAGATTTGAATGGGTCTTTAAACACAGATGAAGAATCAACTCATTTATGGTTATGTTTTGCTTTTATATTCAGTGAAGACACAATACTAGGAGGAAGAGATGGATCACATGTGCAGAATGAATGGAAGAAACCACAAAACATTAATTATCATGGCTCTAGAAAAAGTAATCCTGCCAAACCCCGTAATTAAAGGCCCTGTTTTTTAGTTAAACAACCAAAATGTTTGCTTGGTGTCAGATTCTGTGAAATATATTTGTCAAATGCAGTCTTGACTAACGGTTTAGGAGTGATCAGGCTGTCCCTCTTAAAGTAAATAGATCTCAGTGTCTGATAATATGCAGTGTTGTGCAATGTTTATTATTTATTAGGGCTGTCAATCGAATCATATTTTTAATTGGGATTAATCACATCCTTTTTTTTAATGGATAACACTTCTGATCTGAGCTCAGGCCAGTGAATTCAGTCCAGACCTCAATAAACCATTTGGTTAAAATGCTTTGGTTAAGCATTTGAGAGCAGTTATTTTGAGGTGTGATTGATTGATAAGCAGACCCAGAGCTAAAGTGAAACGCAGAGTGATGCCTGTAATCACTGTGATAATGAAGGATGTACGGTGGCAATCTGTCACGTATACAATTCTCTGTGTTTAATTGCTAATGTTTTAGTTTGTTGTTAAGGGAGGAGTGCATACATTCTGAATACTCTCACAAATGAGCTTATCATACTCGTTTGCTACATTAGTAGGGACCTAAGATTTTCGTGAAGCAGAAAACGCAGACGGAAGCACTGAATCCAGTCATAAAAACCATAAAAACAGAATTTACCATATAACGCGGATTTTCACGGAATCTGTCATATATAAATACATAATACATAAATAAAAAACAGTTCAGTACACTTAAATCAAATTGTGATATAAACTAGTGTATGTGAATATTAAACTGCAAAAAGACTATTTAAATACAAATCTTCATGTTCTGTGTGTTCATTTGTTGAAAAATATTATTCAGCATTATTATTCATTTTAGTTGTTTACATCTGGAAAAGCTGTGCTTCCTGGATTGTAAGTGTTTGATCACCACATTTGCTAAAAATGTGTTTATACGTATATTCTGTTTTTATGTATAGTTTCTCAAACTTTTTACAGTGGCGTACCCGCTGGGGCATTTAACATTCTTCTGAGTACCCCCACAATATTTATGGGATGAAATTTCACTCTTTAAATTGATTTACACAGGATTTTTTACATTTTATAGAATGTCTTAACATTTTATTAAGTCTATTATTATGTGAAAATGGACCACAAAACCAGTCTTAAGTAGCACGGGTATATTTGTAGCAATGGCCAAAAATACATTGTATGGGTCAAAAGGATAATTTTTTACTTCTGTGCCAAAAATCATTAGGATATTAAGTAAAGATCATGTTTCATGAATATATTTTGTAAATTTCCTAGTGTAAATATATCAAAACTTAATTTCTGATTAGTAATATGCATTGCAAAGAACTTTTTTTTAACTTTAAAGGTGATTTTTTTATTTTTTATTTTTTTTGCACGCTCAGATTCCAGATTTTCAAATAGTTGTATCTCGACCAAATATTGTCCTATCATAACAAACCATACACCAGTGGAAGACACCATTTCAGATGATGTATAAATCTCAATTTAAAAAAAATTACCGATATGACTGATTTTGTGGTCCAGGGTCACATATACTAAAAAAAAGCAATAAATGATGGCAAAATTAAGTAATTAGATTTAAAACTAAAATCGCCAGTAGGTGGCGACAAGTCACTGTCTTGATGAGTGAGGTGTTGCGTCTTTTATTCATTCAGTAAGGAAGCAAATGGCTGTAGTTCACGGACGAAACACTGCTGTTGCTTAGAGACCCACCCCAGTTCTGTTGCGAATTTCGTTGCTACTATTGCTGGCGCTACCGTGCTGACTGCATCACTGTCCTGCACTTATTGGGTGTCATTAGGGAATATTTGAATTTATATGCGATTTGAATTAGCTATTCATTTGGTGGACTGTCACGATGTTGACTTAAATCAAATCGCGATATAGACTAGTGCCTTTGAATATTAAACTGCAAAAAAGATGTATTTAAATACATATCCTCATGTTCTGTGTGTTCATTTGGTTACCAAAAAATACGCTACACAAACTTGTCCCTGTTAGATTGGCACTAGCTTGTTGCCCTACACAGTTACTTTGTTTATTTTTATTTATACTGAGATATATATATATATATATATATAGAGAGAGAGAGAGAGAGAGAGAGAGTACATTTAAAAAAATTGATTTTTATTAAGTTCCAATGTATAGGTTTCTATGTAAATACTGGTACTACTGATTGGGCTGAGGCTGGGATTTTAGCGAGTTTGAAGTAAAAGTATTTGATGGATGTATAATGTGTCCAGAGCATTCACTCAGTATCATTTGCTCATTTTTGACTTAGCTGGTTTTGCATCTGAGCTCTTCATATGTATTCTGTTTATGTATATACTGTATTCTAGCCTATATACAGTAAAAGTCAAAAGTTTGAACACACAAATGAGAAGTATTGGTACAGTACTATATAATAGCCTACGCAAAAAATATCGGCCCATACATCGGTATCGGCCTTTTTTATTCCCTAATATCGGTATCGGCATCGGCCTCAAAAAACCCATATCGGTCGGGCTCTACAATGAACAGCAGTGTGGTTTGCTAAAGCAGCATACTCTGTGGGCATCCTATCATACGCACGCTGCTAATGTGGATACAGTCAGTTTTGACGGAAAGAGATGAGGTAATTCAATTCGATTTTTTTACCTCATTCTCATTTTCCTGTTTCATAATAAAAGCGGCATTTTGCTTGTCAGAAATACATGCTCGCTTTTAATGTTACCTTAAATTGGAGTACAATAAAACGAATGGCAATTTTGTTTGCGTACCCCCTTCCCTCACATCACATACCCTCAGGGGTCACCTTAGAACCACTGTTCTAGTCTATAAAAATACACATAAAGAATATCGGCTAATATATTGATATCAGTCTTGTTTTTACTCCTTAATATCAGCAGCGGCCTCAAAAAACCTAAATACTTTCCTTATGTTCTGGATCTGTTGAATTGGTTCACAAATCGCACTGAACGATTCATTGGTGTGTTGGACTGAACGAGTTGCAGCTGTTCTCCTGCTTGCTCACTGATTCAGATGACTACAAAATACTTTTGTACTTTTACTTGAGTAATATTGAAAGGGAGTACACTTATATTTACTGGAGTAATATTTTATTAGACTATCTGTACTTTTACCCAAGCCCTTGATTTGTGTTCTCCATCCACCACTGGCCACTAATGCAGAGTTACAGGTTCAGTCCTAAAGCCGCCATGACCTAGAAACTGGAGAGCTACTGGCAGCACAGTTGTGCTCGCTCACCGTTTTCCAGAGGAGCGAGAGCCGCTGCTCCCATTACAACCTCAAATAAAAACTGCTTGATGTCATCCAGCAGCTGAAGAGTGAAGAGTGCTGAGCTTTGAGCGTTTCTTACATTCATCTTGAGAGGGAATAAAGCAGCCTGTTTAAACCATGGGAGCGCTCTGCTTGTCCTGCCCCACACAAACAGCCTAACAATCAGCCTGACAATAGCATCTTTATGTCCTTACAGGACAGAGGCTTATTTTTCGCACTTCCTGACTCGATCCCTCTGGCCGGGTGAGCAGCGGGACTCTTCATGCCTGCTGTGTCATGCATCGATTGAGCAGAAATAGCTCAAAGCTCATACTCTGAAGAGTCATATTCTGCACTTTTTTAGCATTTCCCCTTGAAGTCCACTTATTATATAATGCTAGTCCAGGTTTCGTGCACCAAAACATCAATTAACACCTTTTTTCAGTGAATTATACCCCTAAAAGCTTTACTCATATGTGTCCCTGGACCACAAACCAGTCATAGGTCGCTGGGGTATATTTGTAGCAATAGACAAAAATACATGGTATGGGTCAAAATTATTATTTTTTCTTTTATGCCAAAATTTTTTAGGTTATTAAGTAAAGATCATGTTCCATTTAAGATATTTTTAAAATTTCCTACCATAAATGTATCAAAAAATTATTTTTAATAAGTAATATGCATTACTAGAAGTGAATTTGGATGACTTTAAAGGCGATTTTCTCAATATTTAGATTTTCTTTGCACCATCAGATTCCAGATATTCAAATAGTTGTATTTTAACAAACAATACGTCAATTAAATATAAATATAAATCTCAGTTTCCAAAAATAGACCCTTATGACTAGTTTTGTGGTCTAGGGTCACATACATAAAATCTAAAGAACAGTCTGAAGTTTCTTTCACCGTTTTAGTTTTGCAAATCAGGGCTGCAACAACTAATCTCCACATATGTATGCTGTTGAATGCATTTCATTTGAGGCATGTTTTCCTCAGTGCAAAACTTGCATTGTAAACAACAAAAAATTGTTGCAATGAAGTATAAATGTAATATACGGTAATTACAATGTTCAGATGAGTGAATATGTGTGTTTCTCCTGCCTTGTATCAGTTGACATTTCGTCTGTGCTTTTGTTTTTCTGTGTTATCATTTTTAAAGTAGTTTAAATTTAACTTCTACTTTAAAAATGGTAGGAAAAATGGCATACACTGTAAAAAAAATCCATAAAATTTACGGTAGAAAACTGACAGCTGTGGTTGCCAGAATCTTACCGTAAAAAATATGGTAGCAACATTTTACAGTTTATGCTTTTTACTTAAATTACAAGTAAATACTGTAATTTCATTAACTGATATAATTGAAATGTACCAACCTATTGAAGTACTGTTTTATACCTTTGTTATATAGTGATAACCACCAAAAGCAGGTGGTGATGAGAAAGTCACTTGATAAACTAAAGCCCATCACAAGCAGCTTTTAAATATTAACATATATAGAAGGTGCACAGTCTCATTCACACAAACACTAAACACCATCATGATAACACACATGAAACTAAAATAAACATTAATTTAACAACATTAGATGTAGCATAAAACCCTAATGTACAAACTTGCAAAGAAAAAACTAAGAAGAAAGAGTTATTTCAACAAAAAACATACAAACAAACATTTAAAAAAATGGAAAGCAGGGAATTCTGGGAATGTCAATTTACGGTTATTTATCTTTTACTGTTAACCTTTTAACAGGTTTTTACTGTAGCATTTTTACAGTGATTTACTGTTAAATTCACTGTCATTTTTTACAGTGTAGATGCGTTCAGTATTTGTTTGCATTGGACATTGTTTGCAAGACAACATTGGGCAGGATGTAATATAACATTTTAATAAATATATATATATTTTAATAATTAATCATTTCAATATTTTATAATAAAAAAATAAAAAACTTAAAACTGAAAACTTTACCTCACAAAAATTCGGAAATAGAAAAAAGTTGATATGCAACAAATAAATTGTGCCTGATGAGACAAATATTAATTGTCTCGTAAGAAATAATATAACAGTCTTGGTGTTTAGTGTTTAAAATTGCCCTGAGCTCTAGGTGGTGAATATTAGTCAACAGAAACGCTCATTACAATCACAAAGTTTCCCTTATTAAAAATACATTTCCTCCACACTATTATCAGATGCTGATGACTCACTGAGTCCAGTGCAAACAGAGAAGTGCTCTTATTAGAGTGGCCTTTGTGTCTGTGTTAGGTGTTTGTGGCATGACCTGCGGTTGTCTGTCTGTGTGAACCGTTGCACTGGGATTTGAGCTGCTGCAGACAGCCCTAGTTTTAGTGATGGTTTGAACATGAATTGTGACTGCTCAGAATTAATTAAAGCATTAAATGTGGTGATTTGTTGTATTTCACATCTCTGTGTCCTTCCCTGTGTTCATGCAGCCGCAAAACCGGCCAGTACAATGTCCAGCGGTGCAAAGCGGCCGGTGCGGCTCTGGGCTCGAGCTCAGGTAAGGCACCATACCAGCGCTGCAGCTCCCAGGACTCTCTGGACGAGCATGCCATGGTGGACTACTTCAAAGAGGTAGAGATCATCCAGCGCAGCAGAGACGCAGAGACACAGGAGGATGTACAGCTGAAGGTGGCTGATGGTAAGAAACCCCTGTCAGCACTGCTTTAACTGCGTTTCCCCAACAGCTACAAGACAAAACAATACCCTTAAGACTGACAGATGCAGCTCTGTACAGAAAATACAACTATTTCTGAATTATTTCATTGAAGACTGCCTTTAAAAATTACCACTAAGTATAAAATAGTGTCAGATTTTTGGAGACCAGTTCTCAGTTGTCTCAATAAGCACCTAATTTGAGTTTAATTTGAGTTTAGGTATGGGATGGATTTAAGGGATCTAAAATATGCTAAAGCAGAGTAAGGCATTAATATGTGTTTATAACTACTAGTAAATGACCAATGTGCTAGTAATATGCATGCTAATAAGCAATTAGTTAGCTATTGGAATTGGTGCCATACATGAGGAGGAGTATCACATTTAAGTTTAAATGATAATAATCTACACAAAACCCAGTAAACCAGTGTTATTTTAGTATTATTGATGTTTTATTATAGTTTTTAGTGTAATATGTGACCCTGGACCACAAAACCAAGGTCAATTTATCGAAATTGAGATTTATAGAGCAAAAAAGCTGAATAATTGGCTAAATAAAATTGTTATGATAGGACAATATTTGGCCAAGATATTTGAAAATCTGGAATCTGGAAAAAAAATTAATATTGAGAAAATCATCTTTAAAGTTGTCCAAATTAACAAAATTTACAAAATATCTTCATGGAACATGATCTTTACTTAATATCCTAATGATTTTTGGCATAAAAGAAAAATCACTTTTTTTTTTTATTTTTTACAGTGTATTTTGGGGTATTGCTACCAATATACCCCAGCGACTTAAGACTTGGTTTTGTGCTCCAGAGTCACATATATAGTAAAAAAACGTATGCATAACAATTTCTGATATGAAATTTATAATTACTGTAATACAGTACTCAATTAGAAATAAACTATTTGTAAATTAATAAATATAAAAAATGTGACCTTTAAAGGAACACTCAAAATAGTTTGCAAATAGGCTCATTTTTCAACTCCCCCAGGGTTAAATAGATGAGTTTTGCCGTTTTCGAATCCATCCAGCCGATGTCCGGTTCTCCCGGTAGCCCTTTTAGCATAGCATAGCTAGTTTAACTCTGGGGGAGTTGGAAAATGAGCCTATTTGCAAAAAAAGTGGAGTGTTCCTTTAAGTAATAAAATTACATTTTTTAGTGTATTTAGTTTTAGGGTTTTTTGTAGTTATCACTTTGTCGTGCTTCAGCTTAAACTATACAAAAATAAGAAATGTTGCCTTTGTAACTAGCTTAATATTGTTTTTCCCAAGTTTTAAACCGTTTTAGTTTTAGTTAACAATAATTATGTTGTTTTAAATTATTTAAATCATCTGGATTCAGTCAGAGTGATTAAATAGACAGTTTTTGTGTCTCTGTGTGTGGATGAAACCCTATAGATGTATTTTTTTTTAAACTGTTTGTGAGTCATTGGCACCATTATTTTGTGTTGCTCTGTGTAAAAGGCTACGTTGCAAAAGATTGGGATGATTAATGGGTTTCTTGAACATTTTCAGCGTGTTTTCTGCTGAGTTCAGCAAGCAGTGTGAAGCAAGATTAAAACATGACTTGCACTTACATTTCTGTCACACAGCTGGCACACACAGTACCTCTCTGAGCCACAGCCAGTGTGAACACTACAAGCTCCTAAACACAATACCTCAAAGTAGTAGACTCACTTTTATGTTTAAACTCATAAAACAGACAGGAAGCAAGAGAAACAGAGAGAAAAGTCTTGAATGTTGTTTGCAGACTTGCGTGGTTTGAAACTGTAAAATTAGACGGACTGAAATTACATCCCTCACTTCTTTGTGTAAATGGAAAATTCAACCGTACTGCTTGACCTGGGTAGCCTTATGAAGGGTATGCTTTTTATACCACAGTGTTGATTTTTTTTTTCTTAATTTCCATGTCTCATGAGTGTCTTATGGTACCAGCAGGAAATGTTCAAATGGCCCTCTTCGTTTAGGAGTCATATTTACCAAAAATGACCGAAGCCTTGAAATGTAACTTTTTTTTTTTCAGGTAAATCAGTGCAATAAATTTTAGTGCAATAATATTTTTTGATTATTATTTAGAATTTTGAGGAGATTTTATGATACCATGCAATATTTATACAGTTTTAATAAGCTATTTTTTCATTGGAATTAATATATATTTTTGTATTTAATTGTTTATTTATTATTTTTTTTTAATAAATGCAACATTTTATATTAAAATGTGGGTAAATGCATTTAAAATCCATTTTTTTATCTGAGAATTGTGCCACTGATGGCATTAAAAACTTAAAAACTTGCGTAATGTCATGTATTGTTTTTTTTAGACAGTTTCTTCATTTCATTTTATTAATTTTTTGTTTTGCATTTAGAAATATATTTAGACATTCTAAAAGTATACATTATTTTTTTGATATTTTTGGTCAGATAAATATCAAGATAAATATATTTATCTGATTTTTGGTCAGATAAATATCAAGTGTTTGTTTTTGTTTTTTTGCATTTCCATTCATTTCCTATGTCTGTCATTTTTGACCACGAAGAAGTCAAGCCTGACTATTTTTTTTTTGACCCTTTAAAATATTTGAATCATGTCCATGATTTTTTTGTGCGTTCACATTGCTAATGTGACAAAAGTCTCCAAGTGTCATCTCATTCTGATGAAGCTACAATTTTTAACATTTTTAAATATTAAAATATTCGGTCAAAAGTGACCAAAGAGGGCCAGAGGGTCCTGAATCTGAACACTTAAAGGCACTGCATGTGGTGTTATGTGTTTATGTTCCCCCATGTGTAAGAACAATGGGCTTAACTTACAGGAAGAACTATACAATAAAAACCACAGACAGAGATCAGTCATGACATCAGCTAGAATTGTTTGCCCTTAAAGGAACAACAAACTGTGACTTCCTTAACCTCTGTGAGTGTCCAAATTGTGAAGTTAACCGGAAAAGGAAGATATTTGTGTTTCCTGTCAATGCTGGATTAATGCATTCCTCCTCACCACAACTGTGATAAAAAAAAAAAACAGACAATAATCGAGACACATACTGCATGTGTGACCCTGGACCACAAAACCAGCCATAAGTCGCTGGGGTATATTTATAGCAATAGCCAAAAATACATTGTATGGGTCAAAATGATCGATTTTTCTTTTATGCCAAAAATCATTAGGATATTAAGTAAAGATCATGTTCCATGAAGATGTTTAGTAAATTTCCTACCGTAAATATATCAAAACTTAATTTTTGATTAGTAATATGCATTGCTAAGAACTTCATTTGGACAATTTGGACAAAAAAGGTGATTTTCTCAGTGTTTTTAAGTTTTTGCACCCTCAGATTACAGATTTTCAAATAGTTGCATCTTGGCTAAATATTGGCTAAATATACATCAATGGAAAGCTTATTTATTATTTATTATTTATGATGTATAAATGTCAATTTATGACTGGTTTTGTGGTCCAGGGTCACATATGGTTCTGCACCAATATTGTGTTTAATAAAAGGTTTTAAATCATTTATGAGCAGAATACAATAATAATAATTTGTGTCAGTGTGAACCCCAGAGCTGTATGTCACTCTGTGTCAGAAATGCTTATCTGAACACATGTTCATGTTGTGTTGTGTTCTGCAGAGGGCGAGCAGGAGGAGGCATGGCTTATGGAGGCAGGGCTTGCGACGCTGTTCGACGAATCGGCTTCAGACGGCGAGGACAGCATGGTTCTGTTATCCACTCTGACCCGAACGCAAGCGGCCGCCGTGGAGAGACGCGTGGAGACGCTCAAACAGACGCTACGCAAACGCAACAAACCATATACTGTACCAGATGTTCGAGAGATCTTTAAACCATCACCTGCTTCACAAAGTAAAGTACGTGAGCACAACGCCGCACATCAATGCTGTTTCTGTCCCAATACAGTATGACATGAGCTTATATCAGGGATAAGTGTAAGTTTAGCTTTATGGACAGCAATTGTGACTGCCGTTGATTATAAGAGAAAGTAATGCTATCCTTCTGTATATAAAAAAAATGCTAAAGCTGTACATTCAACTTAACATGGAGTCTGTGACATTTACAATTAGTGAAACAGCAGAGATCAGCGTGTGTCAGATCAGCTAATGCAGATCAGTGACAGTGGGTTTATTCTTCTCCCAGATGGTTTGAATCAGTCTGAACTGCTGGGATATGACAAAGCTTCAGCAGGATGAAGGATGCACAAAAAAATCTGATTTAGATCATAGACATAGACATAGATCAGGGCCCGTATTCTTAAAGCTTCCAAGAATCCTCTCAGAAAGCTCCTAATTTAGTAGGAGTTTTCACTTAAAAGTGATTTAGGACAAATCTAAGAGCAACTCTGAACGAGGAAAAGACACAAATCTGAGGAGGTGGGGCTGACCCCGAATAGCGATGACACCGAATTTTGAAGACTGTGATTGGTTGGTTGTCCAAGCAGGAAATAAAAGAGCACTTTTACGTGTAATTTTGGTAACACTTTCTATAAAGCCCATATGTATAAGTATTCTTAAGGTATTATAATGAATGCATAATGCATTGTAAAAAACCTTATATGTTATATCATCTTATGAATATTCATAAGAACAGTTTTAATGTATTATAATACTTATTTGTGGTTATAACTTTTAAGAGTATGATGATTTATGACAAATAATGAACATGTTGCATCCACTTAAGCTACAGTGGATTGTATTTCTCATAGTTATAATGTATTATAAGTCTCATATCTTGCCATTTTTCTTATGCTACTTTCAAATGCATAAGCATTATAATGTATTATAAATATGGGCTTCATAGAAAGTGTTATATACAGTGTGTGTATATATATATATATATATATATATATATATATACATACATATATATATATATATATATATATATATATATATTAGTGGTGTCAAAATTAGCGCGTTAACGCAGGAGATTAATTTTTTCATTTTAACGCGTTCAAAATATTTAACGCAATTAACGCATGGGCGGGGCCACCCCACTCACAACTGCTTATGAAATGCTTTTATTTAAATGCGCAGAGCGTCTTTACGAACACATCAAACAGGAGACTTTTCAGATGCGCGCTCCAACTTTACTTCAGCACCAGACGCGAGTCAAACGACCGCGGTACCGGTGACGGGGAGCTTAAGTAAAACGTTAGTGAACTGCGGTCAGATGAGATGCTGTCAGGCCATATGTCGGTAAAAACTAATTTAATTGTCCTGTCAGCCTATATACTCTGCTTGTAGCGCGGGCTCTTGAAGTTCACGCGCAAATGTGCCGACGCGCGCTGTATTAGGCTATATTAAACCCAAATGAAACTGCGAGCATGCAAAGTCGTAGTTATATTGTCAGGTAAAACATGAATTCACACACACACAAAAAAACGATTAAAGCTGCCTTCAAACTGTGCGTGTAAGAATGTATTATTTATAGGTCAAAGCAGTGTCAGATCAAGTTCAGCAGTGACAACTTTTATAGTAACAGCAGCCAAAATATCCTTATAACCAGTTGCTGTGATGTCTGTTAATTAAGGAACAAAATTAAAAAGAGGAAATTAATAACTAAGTTTTATCTTTATATAATTTAGAATTTGATATCATTTAGGCTATATTTTCTTGCTGAAGGGCACAGGTAGCTACTATATATATATATGACATTTATTATAATGGGTTTGTGTGAAGATTGTTTCAAGTTCACTTAAATTATTATTATTAGTTATTTTTTTTAAAGTCTAATAAATGTTAAAGTGATAGCTCTTAATGATACTGTGATGTTGAATGATTTTATATATATATATATATTCAATGGTTAAGTTTTAGGGGGGGAAAATCAATCAGTGATATTTGCCTTCAGTCCTAAAACAAGATGGCGTTAAACAAATATTAAAAATATATGTTCTTTATGTTGTTTCTACATTAATTTGAAGCATTAAAGTGAAATTATTGCAATATAAAAGTATAATTAAAAACTTTAATGTCAGGTAGAATTAATCGCGATTAATTTCAGGTAAAATGTGCGATTAATTAGTTAATTTTTTTTAATCGATTGACACCACTAATATATATATATATATATATATATAAAATATACTCTTTATTTTTTATTTACCGTGCTGTTAATGTCTTAATGTATTTGAAACTAAATTAACAAGGTAATTGTTTGTGATTACTTTGCTTGTCTGTGACAAATTCATCACTGCTGCATAGTTGCATTTTTTCCAGTTTCCATGTTCATGTAGTTAATTTGGTGATTACTTCCATTTCTGTGCTAATTCGGAGATTTTAGCATGTCTCTAATAAGATCGGTCACAAACACGATCTAATGAGTAGCAGCATCTTATTAACTCAATGTCATGCATTGCGTTCAACATATTTCTTCCCACTCTTGATATTTCGTCCATTTTCTCCACTGCTAAAGAAACTCTTAAGTCCTCATCCGTACTCTTAATAATTTTGGACCTTAAGACCTCTTTTAAGGGTTAAGATGCTTTCTGAATTACTTTTTTCTTTACTTGGTTCTTTTCTTTAATTTTAAGTGGAAACGCCAAGATTTCTAAGAATTTTCAGACAAGATCAGACAAAAATCAGCACAAGATCTGATTTTTTATTTTTTTTGCATCTGTTCTGAGCCAAATTTGGTTTTAAATCAGATATAACCATGATATATCAGATGTACCTCATTCCCATCGGAATTCCAAGCATTACAAGTCAAGGCAGAAATATTTACCACAAACATAACATTCCTTAATGTCATATTTTGATGTAGATCAGGTATGGGCACCTTTGATAGTGACAAGGGCCAGCATTTTTTCTACCAAGGGGCCACATTAATAATCCAGGTCCACACACCTTACTCAGTTTCCTTTTTATTGAAGAAAAATTAAAGTATAATTAATGTAATCTGTTTTTAAAGATTTTATTAACTATAAAACTTGTGCATCTCAGTTGCCCATCCCTAATGTAAATATTGCCTGTTTGTGTTCGTTTTTGAGACAGAAACTTTATATAAGTA
This sequence comes from Cirrhinus molitorella, assembly GCA_033026305.1. NCBI lineage: Eukaryota > Metazoa > Chordata > Actinopteri > Cypriniformes > Cyprinidae > Cirrhinus > Cirrhinus molitorella. The sequence goes on from CM065133.1 coordinate 1,736,348, forward strand.
AGAGATTAATACCAAACAGAAACATTCAGGAGCACAGGAATTGATTTTAAGCCACTGCCCCATTTTATTAATAAAGGGTATGTTATATTTTTCCGAGGTGAGTGTTTTTTTTAAGTATTTAAACTATAAAGCTTTACTATACAGAGAGGCTTCACAGGTAAATTAATCTAATAAATTTAATCTTACTGCAATACTTAATTTCTCTTCAGAATTCTAGATCTTAAATATTTAATAAAACTACTGTTCTGTTGTATTCAGTCAAATTTTCTGCTGCAAACATCAGTGACAGCTTTAAAGGGATAGTTCACTCAAAAATAAAAATTCTCTCATTAATTACTCACCCTCATGTCATTCCATACCCGCAAGACCTTTATTCTTCTTCTGAAGTCAAACTAAGATATTTTTGATAACCTTTAAGAGCTTTCTGACCCTCCATAGACAGCAATGAAACTGACACGTTCAAGGCCCAGAAAAGTAGTAAGGACATAATTAAAATAGTCTGTGTGACATCAGTGGTTCAACTGTAATTTTATGTATCTACGAGAATACTGTTTGTGTGCAAAGAAAACAAAAATAGTGACTATTCAACGATTTCTTCTCTCCTAGGACAGTCTTGTTTTCTTTGTGCACAAATAGTATTCTCATAGCTTAAATAATAACAATTGAACCACTGATGTCACATGGAGTATTTTAACATTGGGTCTCATCCACTAATATTTGCATAGATTATTCGTATTTATACGCACATTTGAACAACTCACAAAAACTTTCCGCCTAATTCACAACACGTGCATACGCACATGAATTTTATCTTAAAATCCTCATCATGTTAGTGAATTAGAAGTGTTCTTATTGAGCGGCAATGTGCACAAGGTTATTAATTTGCATAATACACGCCCAAAGCACCTCCATATAAGGGCTTTCCACAAAGGCGCACTTGTTCTGTGAAACGACCCCAGAATGTCGCCAAAGCAAAAAAAAAAAAACGAAATAAAGGAACTTTATGGAAAATGAATGTGAGGTTTTGTTAACAGAGGTGGAAGCAAGAAAATAATATGCAGTATATGTAATATGCAGTATTACATTAAAATTATAATGTTTTATAATATACTATATCATATTATATACATGAATATATACAGTATTAGGAATATATATATATATATATATATACACCCCTTGAGATTAGTGCGTATGTGTGGTTTCTGCAGTTCTTACATTTTTCCATACATTTAGAATAAAGTGCACTACGAACGTTTGGAGAATCATAATTTTTTCGTAAAATCGTTTCTATGCACATTTCACACATTTCATGCTTAGTGAATGAGACCCAATGTTCTTAGTATGTTTCTGGACCTTGATCCTGGTAGGACCCTTGCTGCCTATGGAGGGTCAGAAAGCTCTCAGATTTCACCAAAAATATCCTAATTTGTGTTTCGAGAATGAACAAAGGTCTTACAGGATTTGAACGACATGAGGGTGAGTAATTCATGACAGAATTGACATTTTTGAGTGAACTATCTCTTTAACTTATCCATGATTATATGGTATAAGCAGGACAGTCACATCTGATGTGCATTAAACTTTAAAACCCAAGGGTCAGTCGTGTCACAATGGAGCCATTTGGTTTGGGTGGGTATTTGTGTAAATTGGATATGAATCATGTGAATTGGATATATATTGAATGTGAATTGTGTCTTAAGTGAATTAAGACAGGTGGGACAGAAAGCAGACAGAAGCATTGCTCTAACATTTTTTTTACAGGCTGTTAACAGTGTCACCAATTGCACCAGTAGTTCCCTGTTAATAAACATTTCAGCGCAGTGTAATGAATAACCATAAAATGTAAAAAAGCGAAGGATTATTTCCAGTTTGAAGGATGTGATAAATCACAGACATTAACGTCATTTATTGTGCCATTTGGAGTGGTTTATTAAGGACAGCCATAAGTTGTGATTTATGTCTCTGCTAGATGCAGCCCTAAATAATCAATACTGGGAAGACTGAAAATCGGAGGCCCTGAGAAATTCCTTATCAGAATGAGCTACATGAACCGAATCTGATGCTCCTGTTCTCCAGCATGATCTGAGAAAGCTGTGCAAAAGTGATCAGTGTCACTTATTCACTGATGTTAGATTAGTCACCTAGAAAGGCAGAATCTGAAATAGTTCAGTGAGGTTTCAGACTTTTGGATGCCAGATTATGTTGATGAATGGTTAACAGAACATCACACTGTCTCCTGTGTGATCATCACCTGTAGTTTTAGTGATGTCTGTGCATTTCAGTATTGATTTACTTATGGCACATGCGCTCTTTTTCTTACAGGATGAGGCTGAATCCACAGAAAGAAGTGGGAGCAATAAACAGGAAGTGGAAGGACTGGGTATGTGTCATGAGTTACAGTGTAATTCAGCGTCTTCTGTTTTAGGGCATTCCTGAACTTGTTCACATTTAGTGTTTAACTGCAAATCTGAGTGAGTGAGAAATCCTGGGATGTCCATGTCTTTTGTAACTGAAATTAAACATTTTACTAATATAAAATGTGTCAGTCAGTGTCCTCGACTTCTGCTGACCTTGACATCTAGAGAGGAGAATCACGTCATACACACCTGTACAAAGATACAAGCAGAAGATAAATAGTTTATTTTTAATGTAAATGATAGTCAACCATAGACCAGTGGATATAAATACAATAGTGTCGTAAAGTAATTTCTAGCCAGCATGTAAGCTTTTTACACTGATGGGTTATCTTGTTTTATGTTTTACAGTGTTCATACTTTACCCTAGGTTAGTAATCAATCCTGGGTTGTCAATGTTTTGACATTTCACACTGTACACTGGTAAACATTAGGTTAAGGTTCTTATTTACCTGTTTGCAAAGTTAATAACATCCGCTTTAATGCATTACAAGTAATGCGAGTTACATAATTAGATGACTTTTACAAGTAACGCAATACTTTTTAACCCTTTATCTGTCACTTCCATTTTTGAATATAGGCATAAATATGTACTATCCAAACGTACATTTTTATAATTCATGAACGAAAAAAATTTGTAATATGATTTTGATGTACATTTTTCCATTGTAATGCAATGTCTGATTTAAAATGTTTTTCAAAGGATGAATTTTAAGATTTTAAGTTTTCAGTTGATATATAATTTCTTATGATTTCTAGTTTGATAGGGAAAAATGCAACAAAAAAAGTATTTTTGTGACAAAGGTCAGAACTCGTGTTATGATATAGATTTTTTGAGGTCCACTCTTGTCATGAATTAATCTATTACTTTTCCTACATAACTTGTAACACAAAACAGTGGTCAAATATCTATTTAGGAGTCTTAGACCTTTTTAACAATATATAGTTTATAATGATTAAATTATGATTTATTTGTAATATGATGAAGTAAACTGAGGGGACGCTGACAGTTAAAGGGTTAATTTACAAGAACATATCCGAGTTACTTTTCCAAATAGTCTAATAGTCTAAATGTAAACATGCATTTACTCATCTCACTTGGAAGAAACATTTTAATAAAAAAAATAAAAAAAAACACATATTCCTCCAAATGAATAAAGACTCAGAATATGATGCAAACCTGCAATAGTTAAAGATGTTAAATAACTCAAATCCTTTATGTATTTAATCCCATTTTTTAACCAATGTTTTTGCTGATGACCTTTGATGATCCAATTCAATCAAACTAACAAGCAAAACTTACTTTAGATGAACTATGAACTGATGAACTACTGTGCAGACGTGAATTTACTTTTCCTTCAGTCTGAGGCGTATTCATTTCACTTTTTGGTGTAAAAGAGCTTTTACATTTGCAACAAATAAAACTTTTTATATTAAAAACAAACAATATATGAAAGCAAGCCTTGCACTGCAAAAAATGCTTTTTTTACTTAGATTTTTTGTCTTGTTTCCAGCCGAAATATCTAAAATTCTTAAATCAAGGATTTTCTAGAAGCAAAAATTATTGTCTTGTTTACAGAAAAAAGCTGTTAAAATTAAGTGAGTTTTTGCTTAAAACAAGCAAAATAATCTGCCAATGGGGTAAGGTAAATAATCTCATTTCAAGCAGAAAACTAGATTGTTTTGCTTACCCCATTGGCAGATTGCTTGTTTCAAGCAAATACTCTCTTAATAACTTTTTTTTTTTCTGAAAACAAGAAAATCCTTCATTATTTAAGAATTTTTAGATATTTTGGCTGGAAACAAGACAAGAAATCTAAGCAAGAAAGGCATTTTTTGCAGTGTGCTCTGATTTAAAAAGTATCGTAAAGTTAACGTAGAGCATTACTTTCCATAAAAAGTAACTAAATAACTTAATTAGTTACTTTTTTTTAGTGAATAACTTTTAAAAGTAACTTTTCACACTGGTTTTGACAAGTACAGCATCCACCGATCTATAGAAAGTAGTTTGCTTGTTTAAACAAACGAATGATATTTCTATTCATAGTAGGTGTTTTTATTATTTCAATGTAGGCGTCTCCTGTCGCTGTTTAAGTTTTTCTTAGTTACTGAAACTAAATAGAGCATGTGAAAATTTTCCAACTTAAAATAGCGCATGAGACATTTAGTTAATGATTGGTTGTCTATTGCTAAACATTGTAGCACTGCTGTGTTTGACAGTGCTTTGCTTATAGTGCAGCACTGAGCTGCGTTCACAATTACAGGTGTGAGATGCTGAAATCAAGGGTCTACTGTTAAAAGTGGTAACCCAGATTTAAAGATGAAGGGTTTAGCACAGAGTGCAGACGTTTTTGCTGTTGGTTTGCATTTGTAGTTTACTGCCAAGTAAAGACGTCTGTGATTGCTGGACTTTGATTAGCCTGATTTAGGTAACTATTTAATCAGTGAAGAGTGATGCAAGATGGTTGTGTCAGTCAAGTGCACCGACGCAATGCACCTGTGTTTTTTTGGTTTCACGGTGTGAAATGTTATTGTGCATGTGTTTATTGTTTGGTTAGGTAATGGGGTGGGGCCTGGCGCTCCAGGGGGCGGAGCTGACGCCGAGACGGACATTAACCTGGAGGTGTCCTTCTCTGAGCAAGCACTTATCTACAAAGAAGGGCTGAAGGTTACCCAGCCCCAGAATGAAGCTGACGACAAGTTACCCGTGAGTCAGACATTCACTCATCAGAGACACTCTGTATGTGTATGTGTGTGTCAAGATATGACTTGCACTGATTGGCTGCTTAAGGATTAAAGAATGCCAATGTTTATGGGGCTATAAGTCTCTCAGAGACCTTTGATCTGAATATGCTTAGAGTGCAAAAATGCCAAATGAAAGATTTAAAACATTAGTAGGATCACTGACTGTCAGCTGTGTGTCTGTGTGCGCTTTTTAACTAAACCTGACCTCTGCTGGACAGTCTGTGACACTGCATCCTGCTCTGGTTGTCTGATTTTTATATACACTGCAAACAATGCTTTTCTAGCTAAGATTTTTTGTCTTGTTTCTAGACAAAATATCTAAAAATTCTTAAATCAAAAAGGATTTTCTAGACAAGTAAAAAATATTGTCTTGTTTTCAGAAAAAAGAAGTCAAAATTAAGTGAGGTTTTACTTGAAACAAGCTAAATAATCTGCCAATGGGGTAAGCAAAATAATCTTATTTCAAGCAGAAGGCAAGATTATTGTGCTTACCCCATTGGCAGATGATTTTGCTTGTTTCAAGCAAAAACTCACTTAATTTGAACTTCTTTTTTCTGAAAACAAGACATTAACGTGTACTTGTCTAGAAAATAATTCTTGATTGAAGAATTTTTAGGTATTTCGGCTGGAAACAAGACAAAAAATCTAAGCTAGAAAAGCATTTTTTGCAGTGTATTCATTCACTTTTTAACTTCTTTGTTTCGTACCAAAGCAAAAATCTGTCGCACTTTAGTTTTGAGACCAGTTCTCGCTATTAACGAACAATTTACTACAACTTATTTCCTGTTTATTATTAATAGTTAGTAAGATAGTGGTTGCGTTTTAGGTATGGGGTAGGATTAAGGGATCTAAAATATAATCATGCAGAATAAGATATTGATTTGTGCTTTATAAGTATTAATAAAAAGCCAGTTTAAAATACTTTTCTTAGTTTTTTTTGTCTTGTTTCCAGCCAAAATATCTAAAGATTCTTAAATCAAGAAGGCAAGCAAAATAATTTGCCAATGGGGTAAGCAAAATAATCTTATTTCAAGCAAAAAGCTAGATTATTTTGCTTACTCCATTGGCAGATAATTTTTCTAGTTTCAAGCAAAAACTCACTTAATTTTTTTTTGTCTGAAAACAAGACATTTTAATTTTTACATGTCTAGAAAATCCTTCTTTATTTAGGAATTTTTCAGATATTTTAGCTGGAAACAAGACAAAAAATCTATGTAAGAAAAGCATTTTTTTTGCGGTGTACTATTACACTGCAAAAAAAAAAAAAAAAAAAAAAAAACAACGTAATTTACTTAGTATTTTTGTCTTGTTTCTGGATTCTTTGTCTTGTCATAATATCAAAAAATTCTTAAATTAAGATGCATTAACTAAATAAGCACATAATATATTTAGACTTGTTTTAAGCAAAATGCACTTAATTTAGTTTTTCCCCCCTGGAAACAAGTAAAATTATCTGCCAATGGGGTAAGCAAAATATTCTTAAACAAGTTTTTTACTTACCCCACTAGCAAATAATTTTACTTATTTTAAGCAAACTGCACTTCATTTAGTTTTTTTTTCTCCTGAAAACAAGACTAAATATCTAATGCAATTTTGCTGATCTAGTAAATGCATCCTAATTTAAGAAATTTAGATCTTTTGACTAGAAGCAAGACCAAGTAAGATAGGCCTTTTTTGCAGTGTACACTGCAAAAAATGCTTTTCTAGCATAGATTTTTTGTCTTGTTTCCAGTCGAAATATCTAAAAATTCTTAAAAGTACACGTTAATGTCTTGTTTTCAGAAAAAAGAAGTTCAAATTAAGTGAGTTTTTGCTTGAAATAAGCAAAATAATCTGCCAATGGGGTAAGCAAAATAATCTAGTCTTCTGCTTGAAATAAGATTATTTTGCTTACCCCATTGGCAGATTATTTTGCTTGTTTCGAGCAAAAACTCACTTAATTTGAACTTTTTTTTCTGAAAACAAGACAATTTTTACTTGTCTAGAAAATCCTTCTTGATTTGAAGAATTTTTATATATTTTGTCTAGAAACAAGACGAAAAATCTTAGCTAGAAAAAGATTTTTTGCAGTGTATGCATTAGGGATGCACCGAAATGAAAATTCTTGGCCGAAGCCGAAAACCGAAAAAGAGGAAACCAAGGCCGAAAACCGAAAACCGAAACACCGAAAGAAATTATGCCAATTATTAGTAACATTGCATTTATGGCCATGACTGTGTACTAACTTTACTAAAATCAAGGCATTGCAATTGCATAAATTAATATTAAAGTTTCAAAGAATAAATCAATTACAAATTATGCAAATATTTATTTAGCACATTGCAACAATGCACAGTATAAAATAAAATTCAAACTAAAATGTTTAACTTGACCCCACTCATGTGTACATTAAATAATAATGTACTGGCCGACTTTAATTATCCATGTACTACATTCCTTATTCGTTTTGTACACGTAGTCTTGTTTATGGGCATGTGACTTGCGTGTACAGAGCGCTGACATTCGCTGTTTATTTTCGGTTTCTCTGCTATCCGCTATCTTCAGTGAGTAGTAGGCAAAATGTGCGTGCATGAATGTAAATCAATTTATGTTTTGTCTTTACCCGTCATATTGCGATAATGTTACCGCTGCATGTCTGATTGTTGTCATTAGTCTATACTGTAGTTCAGTTCATATAGAATGTGGAGAAGCGATGCGCGTGAATAAGGAGCTAAGAACCGCGGAAGCGTCGCGTTTTTAAGGTGGAACGGATAGCGTCAATAAGAAGCTGGATTCAGCCTTCTCGCATACGTTTAGCGCCATTTCATCTCATCATATGTGAATGTTTATGTTTACTATATGGACGGATTCTGATCGTATTTGTTTGTTTCAGCCTAAACCACCTCGGTGGTCCTAATGACTGTGCAGTGCTGGATAATATAATGCTCATATTTCCTTAACGTTAGCTTTAAAAAGCAGCTACAGAAAACGAGCAAAGAACATTTGTCAGAGAACATCACTGGCTTTGTCTAGCGCGAGTTTATACACTTTTAAAAACCACTCGCGTTATAATCGGTAAAGCTATCTGCACTATATGATGAATAAATCTCTTACCCCTTATTTTCATTGTGCACGTTACGGCTCCGACGCCCCGCGGCAAGTTTCTGAAGCATCCTAGAAGCGGTTCTCTGCGCTGCTTTGCTAAACATAAGCGCCTAGTTTATTTTTGACGGATAATAATAATAATCGTCTTGCTATTGTCACAGGCATCAGCAACAGACGATATCTCTGACTATCGTCGATACACGATAACATCCTGTTTCGGCCGTATTGTTTCGGTGAGAAAAGTCTTTCGGCCGAAAACCGAAAATGCACTTTTAAGCCATTTTCGGCCGAAAATTTTCGGTGGCCGAATATTCGGTGCATCCCTAGTATGCATTATATTTTGGCCTCAGTCTACAGTCTGAACATTAACACTAGTATCAAGTTGAGTTTGTGCATCATCCATCTGTGTTTGTGCTCCAGACATAAATGGTTCCTCAAATCATGTGTCTTGTTGATCAGATGCACCATTTTTGGTGGATGATAAAGCAGCTAAAAATTCTCACACTAAAGGAGGAACAACATAATTAGAAATCAGCACTCAACCACACAGCTAAAAACACTGAGTAAACAACAAAAAGAAAACCTTAGCCAACATGTAATATTTCATAAATGAGTATTTTATTGAGTTTCTTCCCTTTCTGTGTGTCTCAGGATTTTAAAGTGTCTCAGGATAAGACCGGACAGACAAAAGCAGGCGATCTCTCCGCTGAGGACATGAAGAAAGTCCGCAGGCTTGTTCTTATTGAGATGAGCGCTCTATTCGACACATGTGGAATCGAAGTGAAGGCTCATAAAGCTCTCAAGGTCAAAGTGAGAGGTCAGTGCCTCTGATATATGTGACACTCATAACACAAATGACTGGATTGAAGAAAATAAAATCCTGATAGCACGTGTCAGATCTGTGGCCTAATGCCAAACATGCTTATGTTCACTAATGCAAAAAAATGCTTTTCTTACTTAGATTTTTTGTCTCATTACCAGCCAAAATATCTAAAAAATCTTAAATCAAGAAGGATTTTCTAATTCAGGGATTTTCTACAAGTCAAAATTAAGTGAGTTTTTGCTTGAAACAAGCTAAATAATCTGCCAGTTTTCATCTTGAAATAAGATTATTTTGCTTACCCCATTGGCAGATTATTTTGCTTGTTTCAATTTTGATGACTTTTTTCTGAAAACAAGACAATAATTTTTACTTGTCTAGAAAATCCTTCTTGATTCAAGAATGGTTAGATATTTTGGCTGGAAACAAGACAAAAAATCAGTAAGAAAAGCATTGTTTGCAGTACAGAGTTTTGAGTCCACTGTATACACTGCAAAAAATGATTTTCTTACTTAGATTTTTTTGTCTAGTTTTCAGTCAAAATATCTAAAAATTCTTAAATCAAGAAGGATTTTCTAGACAAGTAAAAATTATTGTCTTGTTTTCAGAAAAAAGTTGTCACAATTAAGTGAGTTTTTGCTTAAAACAAGCAAAATAATCTGCCAATGGGGTAAGCAGAATAATCTTTTTTCAAGCAAAAACTCGCTTAATTTTAACTTTTTTCTAAAAACAAGACAATTATTTTTACTTGTCAAGAAAATCCTTCTTGATTTAAGAATTTTCAGATATTTTTGGCTGAAAACAAGATAAAAAATCTAAGCAAGAAAAGCATTTTTTGCAGTGTACAGTACATTTGTGTCCCTGGACCACAAAACCAGTCTTAAGTCACTGGGGTATATTTGTAGCAATAGCCAAAAATACATTGTATGGGTCAAAAATATTGATTTTTCTTTTATGCCATAAACCATTAGGATATTAAGTAAAGATCTTGTTCTAAGAATATATTTTGTAAATATCCTACCGTAAATATATCAAAACTTTTCATTGCTAAGAACTTCATTTGGACAACTTTATAAGCGATTTTCTCAATATTTGTATTTTTTTTGCACCCTCAGATTCCAGATTTTCAAATAGTTGTATCTTGGTCAAATATTATCCTACTAGCTTTCAAGTGATGTATAAATCTCAATTTAAAAAAAAATACCCTTATGGCTGGTTTTGTGGTCCATTTTTTGCACATATTTCATATTCATTTTGTGCACATGTGCATTCTGGAGACACACTTTTCAATTTTCATGTCCGATCCTTCATTGGTAGTGATGCTGATTAATTGTGTGTGAACATGTGAGCATTAAATCTGGCTGTATTTGAGGTGAGACTGGTTGTGACTGTACTGTTTTGTTATCTGTAGAGTCAGGTTTGTTTGGGGTTTCTCTCTCTATGCTGCTGGAACAAGACCAACGGAGGATGCCAGGAACCAAAGTGCCTCTTATCCTGCAGCGTGTAAGAGAACTATAACCAACCAAACATGACACTAGAGCAAACCAGGAGTGTTCATAACTCACAAACTACCACAGATCTACCTGACATCTTTTGAGATTGGCACCATTACAATATTTATACTCATCATTTTGAGTTTAATGCATGAAATATGAATGTTACCACTGTCCTTGCAACCAACCACAACCTTTTTTCAGTATTTCTTATGTAATAGAAAAATTATTTATGTATTTGTATTTGTGTCATCTACAATTTCTTTTTTTTTTTAAGAATTTAATATTTTTTATACAGCAGGGACACATTAAATTGACCAAAAGTGACAGTAAAGACAATAGAATTTCTGTTTCAAATGAATGCTGTTTTACTTTCCACTCATCAGAGAATCCAAAATTCAGCATTGGTAATAGTTAGAAATGTTTCTTGAGCATCAGATCAGCACATTAGAATGATTTCTGAAGGATCATGTGATGCTGAAGACTGAAGTAATGATGCTGAAAATTCAGCTTTGATCACAGCAATTACATTTTAACAGATATTCCCATAGGAAGCACTTTCATAATACTGTTTTTACTGTATTTTCAAATGCAGACATATGTACATATTATATGTGACCCTGGGGCACAAAACCAGTCTTAAGTCACTGGGGTATATTTGTAGCAATAGCCAAAAATACATAGTATTGGTCAAAATTATAGATTTTTCTTTTATGCCAAAAATCATTAGGATATTAAGTAAAGATCATGTTCCATGAATATATTTTGGGAATTTAATACCGTAAATATGTCAAAGCTTATTTTTTGAAAAGTAATATGCATTGCTAAACACTTCATTTTGACAATTTTAAAGGTGATTTTCTCAGTATTTTTATTTTTTTGCACCCTCAGATTGCAGATTTTCAAATAATTGTATCTTGGCCAAATATTGCCCGATCCTAACAAATCATATATCAATGGAAAGCTTATTTATTCAGCTTTCAGGTGATGTATGATGTGTTGTCAAATTGACCCTTATGGTTTTGTGGTCCACGGTCACATATGTGATTGAAATTTAAAGTAGCACTGAAAAGCTACTTTAACCAAAGCATAAAGTAAGCGTTTGTTTTCAGTTGATCTCTCATATCGAGGAGCAGGGTTTAGACACAGAAGGTGTGCTGCGGATACCTGGAGCTGCTACTAGAGTGAAGGTGAGACGAACACTTGCATGTTTTTTTTGTAAGAAAGACACAGCTGACGTCATTGCGTCAGGTCGTTTTTGTAATGTTTTTGTTGGTGTATGTTTCCCAGGCAGTCTGTCCTGAACTGGAACACAAGTTTTATGACGGCATGTTCGCATGGGAGAGTCTCAAACAGCACGACGCAGCCAGTCTGCTGAAGCTGTTCATCAGGGAGCTGCCTTATCCTCTGCTGACCGTCGAGTACTTCAATGCCTTCCTCTCTGTGCTGAGTGAGTCCCACACCGCCCAAACACATGACACACATATATATATATATATATATATATATAAACACATATATATTTTAATAAATATATATATATATATACACACACACACACACAATGGGTCTGATCAGAAGGTAAAAGTTAGTTCCACATTCAAGTGGTTGAATCAGGTGTTCAAGCCTTAACATACTTAACATAAAATCAATTAAAAAGTAAGGTCAGTTTTTTTTTTTTACTTTGAAATATGACTGTAAATACAACTCTTCATGTGCTCCCTAAACATTATATTCGGAGAACGTATTGTTTTCCCTTCAATTTTTTTTCCTTAAATTTTCTTTAGTTGGTCTTTAAAAGGTCTTAAAAAAGTCTTAAATTTACCCTCATAAAACCTGCAGAAACCCTGTTACCACAGGATGTCAATCCCGTGGCAGAGAACAAATAGGAACATAATTAGCGTAGCTGCTGTTCAAACCAAGCAAAGAGGATTTGTTCAACCAAAGCTGAGTTTTCAAGTGTCAGGTGAAACTAAATGTAATGTTTTCCACTGATGTTTTAGGATAGGACAATATTTGAAAATCTGCAGTCTGAAGGTGCAAAAGAAAAAAAAAATCTAAATATTGAGAAAATCACTTTTAAAGATGTCCGTATGAAGTTCTGAGCAATGCATATTACTAATCAAAAAATTGAAAAAAAAAGTTTTGATATATTTATGGTAGGAAATTTACAAAATATCTTTATTGAACATGATCTTTACTTAATATCCTAATTATTTTTGGTATTAAAGAAAAAATGATCATTTCGACCCACACAATGTATTGTTGGCAAATATTCCCATGCTACTTAAGACTGGTTTTGTGCTCCAGAGTCACAAATAGATTGTTGTCTGTAGTCGGAGGTCATGCATTCCTGGAAAAAAATGCTAAATGCATCAATCCGGTGCTCTTTGAAAGTTCAACATGAGCTACAAACCATTTTCAGTGTCCATTTGAACAGAGTAGTCTTTGCTCTAACTTCTACCTGGACTTTAAAGTGAACTCAAGCCATTAGTTATTAGTTAGTGTCTCAGTCCATACAGAAATCCAATCAGTTTTAATATATTAATAGTTGCAGAGAACAAATAGGAACATAATTAACGTAGCTGCTGTTCAAACCAAGCAAAGAGGTGCATTATGTGAATGCTTGGCTAAAAATCTTTAATCTAGACTTAAACAGAGAGAGTGTGAACCCCGAACATTATCAGGAAGGCTATTCCAGAGTTTGGGAGCCAAATGTGAAAAAGCTCTACCTCTTTTAGTGGACTTTGCTAGGTTCTACCAAGAGTATTGAGTTTTGCGACCTTCGGGAGCGTGATGATTGTAGCGGTAGAAGACTAGTTAGGTACACAGGAGCTGAACCATTTAGGGCCTTATAGGTAAGAAGTAATATTTTGTAGTTGATACGGAACCTAATAGGAAGCCAGTGCAGAGACTTTAAAATCGGGGTAATATGATCATATTTTCATTTTTCACTATACAGTGAAGCTCGAAGTGTGTGTGTGTGTGTGTGTGTGTTTTGATTTGCTTTGTTTTGACTGTTGTTGTGATTGTGTTGGTTCTGATCAGAGCTGCCCACTAAGAAACAGCAGCTGCAGGCTCTCAATCTGCTGGTGCTCCTGCTGCCAGAGCCTAACAGAGACACCCTCAAGGTACGACACACCTTCACAGCGCATTCAGACTGGTTCAGTTCACTTCACTTTTCCTCAATGGATGGTTCACTCAACATTGACTCACTGATATCTGGTATTTGGCCTATCCTTTAAAGGATTAGTTCACTTCCAGAACGAAAATGTACAGATAATGTTCTCACCCCTTTGTCATCCAAGATGTCCATGTCTTTCTTTCTTCAGTTGTAAAGAAATAGCTTTTCTGAGCAAAACATTTCAGGATTTCTCTCCATATAGTGGACTTCTATGGTGCCCCCGAGTTTGAACGTACAAAATGCAGTTTAAAAGGAGCTTCAAAGGGCTCTAAACATTCCCAGCCGAGGAAGAAGGGTCTTATTTAGCGAAACGATCAGTTATTTTTTAAACAAATTGACAATATATATACTTTTTAACCTCAAATGCTCGTCTTGTGAGATCCAGGTCAATACAGTTAGGGTATGTTGAAAAACTCGCATCTCGTTTTCTCCCTTTACAAAAAAAGGTAAAACAGCAATGTAGGAATGTAACAATGTAAGAAAACGAGGTCAGAGTTTTTCGACATACCAGAATATGCGTGCGCATTGCAGAGACGAGACAAAACGAGCATCTGAGACTAAAAATTATATAAACTGTCAATTTGTTTAGAAAATAGCCAATTGTTTCGCTAGATAAGACTCTTTTTCCTCTTCTGGGATCATTTAGAGCCCTTTGAAGCTGCATTTAAATGTATGTCCCCACATTAAGTCCCTAAATTTAAGGGTATTGCACCTGGAAAGTCCTTGAATTTGAGGTTAACCAAGGTTCTGTTCAACCCCTGTTCAAAAGAACAGAATTTATTTGAAATAGAAACCTTTTGTGACCTTATAAATGTCTTTACTGTTACTTTGATCAGTTTAATGTGTCCTTGATTAATAAAACCATTACTGTCTTTAATACTTAAGTTAATTTTCTGTGAAAGCGCTACTCTAATACTGTGATTCTGTAAGACTAGCAAAATACATCTTATGTAAAGTTGGAAGATCAAGATGTCTTTTATCGTCTCTCAGATTCACAAGTTCATCCTGAATGCACAGAGACAGAGCGGTTAACCTCAAATGCTCATCTTTTGTGATCCAGGTCAATACAGTTAGGGTATGTCAAAAAACTCCCATCTCATTTTCCCCTTTACAAAAAAAGGTAAAATGGCAATGTAGGACAATTTTGAAGCTGAAGAAGAAAACAAGGTCTGAATTTTTCAACATACATGGGTTACACAGACTACACATGCGCATCGCAGAGATGGGACAAGACGAGCATCTGAGGTTAAAAAGTATATGAACTATCAATTTGTTTAGAAAATAACCAACTGTTTCGCTAGATAAGTCTCTTCTTCCTCGGCTGGGATCATTTAGAGCCCTTTGAAGCTTCTTTTAACCTGCATTATGGAAGTTCAAACCTGGGGGCACCATAGAAGTCCATTATATGGAGAGAAATCCTGAAATGTTTTCCTCAAAAAACATAATTTCTTTACGACTGAAGAAAGAAAGATATAAGCATCTTGGATGACAAGGGGGTGAGCACATTATCTGTACATTTTTGTTCTGGAAGTGAACTAATCCTATAAAGTCCCCCTGCATTGCCCATTTGGGATATTATTATTAGCACATGGTTTGTCTTTAAGACATATGAAGCACGATTTTCATCTCAGGGGGTCTTTAGCATCAGTCTTGAGGGGTTAAGTGTAGATGTTCACTCTGGTCCATTTACACTGAGGACTAGGAGCTGGATTGTTTTGAGTTGAACAGCGTTTCTCTTTCGTTTGTCTTTCAGGCTCTGATGGAGTTCTTCCAAAGAGTGATCGACCATAAGGACAGGAATAAGATGACGCTGAACAATGTTGCGGTGGTGATGGCGCCCAACATCTTCATGTGTAAGGGCTTTCGCAGTAAGATCAGTGAACAGCAGGAGTTCGCTATGGCCACTGGCACCGCTAACATCGTCAGGCTGCTCATCCGCTACCAGAACCTCCTCTGGACGGTACAACATTACATCACACATTCGTTTTTTTAGTTCATTTGAGGCTGAATGCTGGCATTCAGAGAGGTTTTGTCTGATCTTAAAGGTTTTGTTGTAAGAGAATCTTATATCTGAAGATTCCCTACTGATAAACAAAGAGTTGAAATACTCTACAGTTTAAAAGTTTGGGATTGGCTTTATTTATTTGAACAAAAATGAAAATATTTGATCAGAAATGTCTGAATTTACTGCATCATTACTCCAGTCTTCAGTGTCACATGGTCCTTCAGAAATCATTTTAATATACTGATTTGCTGCTCAAGAAACATTTCTGATTATCGGTGTTGAAAACAGTGCTGCCCAATATTTTTGTGGAAACCATGATACATTTTATTTTTCAGGATTCTTTGACAAACAGGAAGTTCAAACAGGGTTCCCACAGGACCTTGAAATCCTTTAAAGATTGTGAATCCGAAAAAAAAATCAAGGCCCTGGAAAGTTAGATACAGGTCCTTGAAAGTGCTTGCATTTTGATAATCTGTTGCCCAAATATTTTATTTTATTTAATGTAATGTTGAATTGCTTTGCTTGTTAAGATAATGTATACCCATGAGGCAAGAAAAACCTAAAAGCATATTCATATATCTTAAAACTCCTGGTTACATGAGCCTAAGCTCTTTTCAATAAAATCCATGCAAAAGTTAATATCAGATAATTTTATAATACAGTATAGGATGTACCAAATATTACTCAGTTTTATGCAAAACAGAAACTAAATAAAATAAATGCAAAAAATAGCATTTAACTGAAAACTGTAACAATGTATCTTACAATATAACACAATGTAACCTTCCTCTCACTTTAAAAAAGAACATAATTTATTTGAAATAGAAACCTTTTGTGACATTATAAATGTCTTTACTGTCACTTTTGATCAATTTCATGTGTCCTTGATTAATAAAACCATGAATTTCTTTAATATTTATGTTCATTTTCTGTGAAATCGCTACTCAACTATGATTCTCTAAGACTAGCAAAACACATTGTATGTAAAGTTGGAAGATCATAATTCTCAAATAAGTCTTTTATTGTCTTTCAGATTCCCAAGTTCATCCTGAATCAAGTGCGTAAACAAAACATGGAGAACCAGCGGAAGATGAACAGAGACAGAGCGGTTAAAAAACTACTGAAGAAGATGGCCTATGACCGCGAGAGAGCCTCTAACAAACAGGAGAGCAACGCTGAGGTGGGAGAAGCACACTGAACTAAAGGACGGATCAAATCTAAGTGGGAAATATTATTAAGATGTCTTAGACATCTGTGCTTTGCAGTTGTATGTGTCAGTGTTTCCCACCCAGCTGTAAATGAATCAGAGTTTGAGAATGTGAGCAGCCTCCACTCTGACACCTAGTGGACACACTGAGCAACTGCATGCAGTGACTGTCAAGACAGTTTGTCCTTTATCTGCTCTGAGCAATGCGGTTGTGACATAACTGTATACACAGCCTGAAATATATAATATATAGCTGTCAAAGGGTATTATCTCGATAGAAAATATCCTGCAGATACAGACACTTATCATATTTGGGCAAATGATCGACATCTGCTGTCTGATTGATGCTTCAGAGCTTTTAATCCAGTAAAAGGTCTTTTAGTGTAATTATACAAACATCCACCTTCAGCCGGTGCTTCATGTGTCATTTTGACTGATTTTTATCAAGTAAATGTACAAATAATTAGTAATATTTTAAATAGCAGCTTGGCTTTACTTGATTCTCCATTAATCATTTTTTTAGAAAAATCAGTGAGTCTCAAATCTGATCATGAGTGTCTTTTGAGGAACGTTTATTTGATCTCTCAATTATTGGATTCCATTGCATTATTTGTTTTGATCGTCAAACTAAGTATTTAAATCTCATTTAACTAAGACATATCAGTGGAGATTGAGTGACAACTGATGTTTATATCATTTTAGTTAAGTATCTGCTGCGCTGTTCAAGGTTTGATTGATTTACATTGCAAGCATTTCAACATATAAATATCAGCATCTGCAACAAAGTTTGAGTCTCTGAATAAAAGTGATCTCCACATTCTCACTATATCAAACCATAAAAGACTGATGATCTATGGAAATATAATACTCATCAATAAATATATGTGACCCTGGACCACAAAACCAGTCTTAAGTAGCATGGGTCTATTTGTAGCAATAGCCAAAAATACATTGTATGGGTTGAAATTATTTTGTAATTAGATATTCTGTAAATTTCCTACCATAAATATATCAAAACTTATTTTTTTTTTAGTAATATGCATTGCTAAGAACTTAATTTGCACAAATTTAAAGGCGATTTTCTCAATATTTCGATTTTTTGCACCCTCAGATTGATGATTTTTAAATAGTTGTGTACTCGGTCAAATATAGCACCAATGAAAAGCTTATTTATACAGCTTTCAGATAAAGTCTAAATCTTAATTTCAGAAAATTGTCCCTTATGACTGGTTTTATGGTTCAGGGTCACATATATGCAAACCTTTTATAGATTTTGTCAATAGGTTCAATAAAAGCTTCCATTAAAAAAAATGATTTTTCTGACTATTACATTTTTATATGTCAGGCTTTACAGGGTTAATATTAAAGTAAGTGTTGAAGTACTCATTGGAAAAGCTGTAGGTGTTTGCATGTGTGTCCTAAGACAGACTGTACATGTTTGGCTGTAGTGTTTAAGTGTGTTTGGTGTATGTGTTCAGGCTGACGGAGGCTTCATAAGGGTTCAGGCTCCTCAGTTCTCTATGGTGTCCATGGCCATACAGCTGACAGAGGATTTAAAGGCCTCAGATGTTCTGATGCGCTTCCTCAGTCAAGAGAGGTGAGCAAACACATGCATGCAATCATCAATTCGCTTTAATAAGCACATCTTCAAGTTCTATGTGTGTGACAAGTTTGAGACCACTAGTGACTCAGGCTTTAATGGATATATCCAGGGCATAATATTTCATTTTCTAGACTGTGTGTTGTTGTGTTGTTACAGGTCTCTGTCTGTGAAAAGAGAAGATCTGTGTCTCTATGAGATGGGAGGAAATATCAGTGAGTGTCACAGTAATTACAATCACACAGACACACAATACATAATGCATTTCATAAAATGTAACTTACAAAACATGTATTGTTATAGTAAAATAAATAGCTTTTCAAATTCAACTTATATTGAAATATTGAGGAGAAACCCTTTTTTTGTATATGGGTCATTTTACAGAATTGGTCTAAAATCAGAGTTGGAAACAAATTGAAAAAAAAGGCTTTTTCCAAAACAACTGCATGTATGTGAATTGTATAATATATCCAAGGTACACATTTCTAGTAATTGTGCATTTAATTCTCATATTGTATTTTCAGAAAGTTTTGGAATATTTGTCTTCTCCCTACCAAAACACAGTAATATATTTTGTAATTATATTGACCTATTAAGATTTTGCTTACATCTACATTGTAAATATAGATTTTTTGCTATTGTATTACATTTTTTTCAGAGGTAAATCAATAACAGTTAAATTTTTAACAATATTTCAAGTGTGATTTATGAGAATTTTTCATTGTAAAAGGCAAAAAGTTGATCATACTGATTTTAAAATGAAGGATTCATTAGTTTGAAAATGCATTAAACCAGAAACTATCATAACATCTTGGCTGATAATTCAGTATACTTTATTTTTGACAAAACATCCCATGTTTCGGTAGTGACTGCAGATTTTCAGTATTGACAATGCTTTTATTAAAAAAAAAAAACTATCTTGCAAACTAAAACACTATTAAAACATGCTAAAAGACCGAAACGCCACCAAATGTTTCAGTAGTGACAATTTTAGATACTTTTTGAAGCTAGCTCAAAGATGCTGATCAGCACATGGTTAGCTAGCACAGTTCTGTACAGTTGTACACATGTAACAACGAAATGTTATGGAATAACTTCTAAAAAAGCATGCTTAATTGCAGAAAAAAGTGTTTTTAATGATGTTCCTTAAAGTTACACACAGATTTTCCATACTTTTGAACACATTTACCTCAAAATGATGAGGCCTATCTACTGACACCTTGTGGTTATGAGAGAGAGGGACACATAAATATTTCCTGATCATAAATATAGGGGTGTAGTTAAAACCAGCCTCAGCCAATGGACTAAAACATATTTAAAACATGTTTAATAAAGTTTCATAATGTAGTAACATGGAAAATGCGAAAAAAGTAAACCGATTTTTTTTTTATTTTACCTTTTAAAAGAATCAAAAAAAATACTTTTAAAAACAAAAATGGGGGGGAAAAAACAATAATACACAGGGTTTCCATGGCTCATGGAATTTCTGGAATATCATGAAATTTTAAAAGGTCTATTCCAGTCATTGAAAGTCAGGGAATTTTATATATTTTTGTCCAGGTCATGGAATATCAGGGACTTTTGTTTGATGCTTTGAATTTTAGTGTCCATTTATCAAAATATAATTTTTCCAATGCAATATTTTTTCATCACGTTTCACGAGCTTTGCCTATTGTCTTTAGGCTATTTTCAACTCCATTTTTTTCTCTTCCCTCTCGTCAACTGGCTGGAAACAAGACAGAAAAATCTAAGTAGGAAAAGCATTTTTTTGCAGTGTAGGTTTTACCTGTTAACTAAGGCAAACATGCCAGGAAAATGTCAATTTCAAGAGCTTTGGCTACAAAATGACCACTTCAAAGATTGGGTGTTAAAAGTAGACCATAGAAAAGCAAAAACTAAATGTGAAGAAATGAAAAGACTGAATGATGAACTTGACGACAAAGAGAAAATCCTTCAGATCGTCTAGCCCCTGAAAGCATAAAACCATAAATTAATTTCTGTAGAAATAGTACAGAAAAATATCAAAGTGCATTTAACAGGTGAAAGCAAAAAAGCACTTTTGTATGTGTGTTAAAATGTCTGTGAACAAGTAAATGAAGCTTGCAAATGGATAATCTATTCATTATAGGTCATGGAAATTCAGCTTTTTAGTCCGTGAAAGTCAGGGAATTCGACTGTGGGGAACCTTGAATGTAATATTTCAATATCATTTGCATGAGTTTTTAGGGGTTAGTGTTTGGGACAGCAACCTCCCTATTGAAAGTACCCAATAAATGATGATTTTAAATATATTTAGCTTACTGATATTTTAACTGCTATTGTGGGGTTTAATAGGTAATAAAAGAATCTTAGTAAATGTGTTTTTTGGTTGTGGGACAGCAGTTTGCACCAATTCTGTAGAATGGCCCATTTAGGCTTTAATTAGTGTGTTTATGATCTATGCAGCTCATGGTAATATCAAGAAAAAAACATTTGATTTTATAGCCATAAACAGTTTTGCTATAAAGTCGCCACGTGATCTGTCTAGGAAAGTAGGAGAAATGACAACAGGGCGCTTCATCTTCAGATGACTTTTTATCATTGAGTTGGTCAGCCATACTATCACATAACATCTTGCAAACTAGAGTTTATCTTAAACATTCTCAACTTCTTAAGAAGATTTTTGTGAATCCAGCCTCTGGATGCTGCTGAAGAGGATCCAGTACAGTATGCAGCAGTATGTGCTGATGTCTGATGTCTGATGTCTGTGTTTGTCTAGAGGAGAGATGTCTGGATGAAGAGACGTACATCAAAGCTCTCCTGGAGCTCAACCCCAGTGCAGAGTGGGTCATTAAATCCGTCCAGCACTGACTGAGTCGCCCACAAGACATGCCAATCAACCCATAACGCCACGCGCCTTACAGTCCACCACAAACAGACTAAAGGGAAAGCAGCAGGATTCACAGCCTAACACGAGCGGTCTGAATATATTTCACCTCTTCTGACGTACATTCAGCCTTGTCCTTTGGCACTACTCAAACCTAACAAACCGCACACCTCGAACACTATAACCTGCACAAATATGGTTTTCAGGAGATGCTTGAGTAACAGTATGAAGCCAAAAAAGCTGATTTAGTGTGGATTGGCACATTTAGAGAATATGTTGCTTAATAGCGCAAAAATAAGAGACTGATTTACCAGGCTTTCTTAAAAATCACAGAAAAATCTCCAGGACATATTTCATCCTAGAAGAAAAAAACCTGTATTTTTGCAAAGAAATGTAGCCTGGTTTTAAGAAGTTTGCATTGTAACATTTCCACTCCCAATTTTTTACTGTGACACCCAAAAAATCTCATCAGACATCTGGAATTTTTTCTTTTGTAATTTTCATTCGCATTACATTCTCACTACTGTTGTATTAAGGAAATGAGGACTTCATTATCATGAAAATAATGTTATAATGCAAATAACGATCATTCGTTTAAAAAAAAAAAAAAAAAAATGTATATATATATATAACCTCTTTTGGGGTTAAACATGAGAGATATATATTAGGGCTGTCAAATGATTAATCACGATTAATCACATCCAAAATAAAAGTTTATGTTTACATACTATATGTGCGTTTACTCTGTATATTTATTATGTACATATAAATACACACACATACAGGTATATATTAAAAAATATATTTATATGTATATATATTTACACCTGTATAGAATTTAGATTATAAATAAATATAAATATTTTAGATATAAATCTAAAATATTTTTCCTTAATATATACATGCATGTGTGTATTTATATATACATTATAAATATGCACAGTACACAGACATATAGTATGTATACATAAACTTTTATTTTGAATGCGATTAATCGCGATTAAACGTTTGACAGCACTAATATATATATATATATATATATATATATATATGTATATGTTTAATGTCTCTGTAATTTATTTAAAAAAAAACAACAATTTGCTTCTTAATTAACTGGTTAATAATTTTTCTTTTGGGGTTAAACATGATATATATATATATATATATATATATATATGTATATGTTTAATGTCTCTGTAATTTATTTAAAAAAAAACAACAATTTGCTTCTTAATTAACTGGTTAATAATTTTTCTTTTGGGGTTAAACATGATATATATATATATATATATATATATATATATGTATATGTTTAATGTCTCTGTAATTTATTTAAAAAAAAAACAATTTGCTTCTTAATTAACTGGTTAATTTTTCTTTTGGGGTTAAACATGACCCAGTTCTTTACAGGTTTTATAAGATTCACCCAACCACAAATCTCTTTCGTATTTAAATTATATATTGCATAAAAACATTGTCTCAGCCGAGTGAAGTACTGATGTACACCTACATTTAATGTTTCTTCCTTAAACATTTGATTACATGCGTATGATCTCTTAATATTGTAGCAATTTCTGCTTTAAATCATTCACCAGTCTTACATTAGCTCTCACTGCCAATAAACATTTGCGCTCTATTATGTTCAGTCGCTCCCAGGGATCTTGGATGTACTTTTATTTCATGTTGGAGAAAATAATGCAAGTCAGATGATATTGTCTATCTGAAAAGGATTTATGACTGAAACAATGGGAATCAAGTTTCTCAACTAAACACAGACCTCATTAAGTACTTCAATGGAGGGAAACACTTGGCACTTAAACTGACCTTGTCTGTTGTTATTTACAACGATGCAGATGTCGTTTCAATGAGTAGTTTTGAGCTGTGATTTTTTTTTTTTTTTTTACTACTATGTCTAATGCTGATGTCATGCTTTTATCGTGCTGGAAACTGTGAATATGGCTGTGAAATGACTGTTGCTGTATGTTTTAATGCTTCTAAAATAACCACTAAATGTTTTTGTAAATAAATGCGTAATTCCTCTTTGTCCTCTGGATTTTATTTATGAGTTTAATTGTCAGCTGTATGATTGACTGTGCAATGTAAAGAAGGAGAATTGTTACATGTTTTAGTCTTTACTCATTTACAGTGTTTCAAAAAAAAAAGTTAACCTGTGACAGATTAGACGCCATATTGAATTTAACATTGATGAAAACAGGCGTTTGATGGAGCTCAAAAAAGTAATGGAGGAAGACTTTTGGTCTTTTTTCCTTAAGAATGTTCTGGCAAAATCATCATATGTGACCCTGGAGCACAAAACCTGTCATAAGTCACTGGGGTGTATTTGTAGCAATAGCCAAAAATACATTGTATGGGTCAAAATGATAGATTTAGTCTTTTATGCTAAAAATCATTAAGATATCAAGTAAAGATCATGTTCCATAAAGATAATTTGTAGATTTCCTACCATAAATATATCAAAACTTAAATTTTGAGAATATGCATTGCTAAGAACTTCATTTGGACAACTTTAAAGGTGATTTTCTCACTATTTAAATTTTTTTGCACCCTCAGATTCCAGATTTTCAAATAATTGTGTGCCAAATATTGTCATATCATATCAAACCATACATGGAAAACATATTTATTCAGATTTCAGATGATGTATAAATCTCAATTTCGAGTTTTGTGGTCCAGGGTCACATATTGGTTGGTGGAGGAAGCATGGTCTGGTCATGGTAAGCCAGAACCTTCTGACCTTGTCTTGCAATGTAAATTCGAGTTGGACGGAAAACTTTGATGATCTTCTTAACCTGGAGAACATACCTTCACGAGAAGAGGCATGGTTGAAGTACTTGCTCTGAGATGCTGAATGTAGTTGACCAGCCTTGGCCCAAACCCCTGCTCAGGCATCGGAAAGCACCTGTCAGTTGGTATATGCATGTGGTGGTTTCCATTTTTGAAAAAGAGGATATGTTCCAAATATTGAGGGATTGCCAAGAGCACCTGAAAGCAGAATATGTCCAGTCGTCATAGGAACAATGCAGACCGTGGACCAAAAACTGTGAACCAACTGATTCCTTGAGAGAGCGTGGGTGCTCACTTATCCAGTCTACTTGTGTTTTGTGGATATTTCGCCCTCTGAAGGGAACTTTGGAGTGAAAACAATCATAGCTGCCATATTGAAGTGTCATTTCAAACCGAAGTGCTCAGAACTAGCCACTTAAAGGGCCCTTCGGAATGAAGGATTTCGAAGGGTACAACTGATGGACACATGATCTTTTGCGCAGATTCTTTGCATGATGACAGCGCCTTCATGTGGCCAGGGGATGATGACGCAAAAGGGCACTTCAAGAAATAGTTGTTTGGTCCCCTACACCCTTCCACCCCTCGAAGCTCTCACTCTGGAGGGTAAGCCCTTTGCATAGGGATTAGGGCATAGGGATGAACCCTTCCGAATGGAACGCAGGGTTTGAGATGGCTTAAGACCACAATCCCTTGGGTGTTTTTGCTTGCCATCCTTATACAACTGGTGCAAAGCTGTGTCTGCATTCTCGGCAGTAAGTCTGGCTTGTTCTTAGTAGATCCAGTGGGAGGGCACATAAAGTAGGGGGGGATTAGTTTTTCGAGGCAGGGGCAAAATTGTGTTTTTCAGGGGGACTGGCCCTGCTGATGCCACAAATCAAATTTAAGGCGACAGTGTCTCCTTTTGCCCCTCAAGGAGCCGGGCCTAGTTCTTAGTAAGTCTTGGACTCCACCAAGGGTGTCCATTGTTGCCGATCCTGTTTGTGGTACTCATGAACGGTTCTCAGATCTCTGACTTCACTGCTATTTGCCAATGATGGTCTCATGACCTCCAGTGCTTTCTTCCAGCAACTCCAAATCTAAGGCCATGGTTGTCCACAGATGGATTGCCCATTTTAGATAAAGTGTGAGTTGCTTTCTCAAATGGAGTTGAAATATATCAGGATCTTGTTCATGAGTGAGGACTAGTCAGAGCATGTGATTGACAGGTGGATCTAGGCTGCAATGGCTGTAGTGCAATTATTGTACCAGACTGTCTTGGTAAAGAGGGAACTGAGGGGAAAACTCTCAGTTTGCCATTTGATGTTCGGACCCTTAACAGAAAGAATGAGATTGTGGTTGTTTTCTCAGCAGGGTCTCAGGGCTGATCCTGAGAGACAAAGTGAGAAGCCCTGGCATTCAAGACCAGTGTTGAGGGTAACGCATTACAAGTAACGCAAGTTATGTAATAATACTTTTTTTCAAGTAACTAGTAAAGTAACATTACTTTCTAATTTCCAAGAAAATATCTGAGTTACTTTTTAAAAAAGTAACGTGTTACTTTTTTTTCCTTTAAATATTTAATCCAATTTTATTAACCAATGACTTTGCTGTTGACCTTTGTTGATTCAATTCAACCATACACTGCAAAAATTAAGTGAGTTTTTGCTTAGAACAAGCAAAATAATCTGCCAATGGGGTAAGGAAAAAAAATTATTTCAAACAGAAAACAAGATTTTTTTGCTTACCCCATTGGGAGATTATTTTGCTTGTTTCAAGCAAAAACACAATTAATTTTGACTTGTTTTCAGAAAAACTTTTTTACTTGTCTAGAAAATCCTTCTTTAAGCAATTACAGCTAAAGCAGAAGTAAGTGAATCTTTATGTTCCACTTATAACATCTGTGCTGTGTAGCTGAAACAGTAATTTGTAAAAAAAAAATGTAACAGTAAATTAAGAAGCTCAATGATGTGAAGTATATTTGAAGAGTTCCAATGCAAAAGCCTCTAAAAGCCATCTTTGTCAAAAATATGCTCATTAACTAGTTTCACTTCAAATGCACTAAATCCCAGCCTCAACCAATTCAGAGGTACCAGTCCTTACGTAGAAACCTATACATAGCCAGAAAGAAATGCAAATTTTAAAGGAAAATGTCAGATGTACTTCGAGGCTTTTGCGTCTGAACTCTTTATTTTGTCTACATACTGTATTAATGTCAATGTACAACATTTCATCAAACACAAGACACGTTTGAAAGATGAAGGACAGGCTTTAATAGTGACACCAGACTGTAAACACTCAGCGAGACATTTGATATGGAAAATATGTGATTTAATAAACCGCAAACCACACAGACAGATTGATATAAACAGAGAAATATACTATAATCTACAGCAGTTCTGACAAATATGTGCTGCACTGCAAAAATGCTTTTCTTAGATTTTTTGTCTTGTTTCCAGCCAAAATATCAACAAAAAAAAAAACTTAAACCAAGAAAGATTTTCTATACAAGTAAAAATTATTGTCTTGTTTTCAGAAAAAAAAGGCACAATTAAGTGAGATTTTGCTTAAACAAGCAAAATAATCTGCCAATGGGGTAAGCAAAATTATCTTATTTCAAGCAGAAAACTAGATTATTTTGCTTACCCCAATGGCAGATTATTTTGCTTGTTTCAAGCAAAAACTCAATTTTAACTTCTTTTTTTAAAAACAAGACAATTATTTTTATTTGTCCAGAAAATCCTTCTTGATTTAAGATTTTTTTTTTTTTTTTGATATTTTGGCTGAAAACAAGACAAAAAATCTGAGCAAGAAAAGCATTTTTTGTAGTGTGTTTTCAAATTGCCACGCACTGACTGCCATTGCATTCATGCAAACAAGAATAATGCAGATTGTTTGTAATATTGCTACCAAATCAGGCCAAAAACATAACAGTTGAAACAATGTAATTTTAAAATTCTGCATGATTTTGTTTATTATAAATAAAATGTCCATACTAAACATATTGCTTGATCATTGCTAATATATACTTGTGGAGGATTGAATTGTGCATGTTCAGACCTGACCACTTACAGTTATAGTGTTACAGTTCCTTGTTTTGTGTCAATAATGTGTAAAAATGTATATTCAACTGTAAACATTTGTTTCAAAGAACATGCTGGTTTTGTTTTCTACATGATAAGCACGTGCTTGCGGCAGTGTGATTGCATAGTGGCTTGTAATGCCTGTGTGTACTGATGAAATGGCGTCTGAACGCAGTGTGGCGCAGACAGCTGTCCTCCTTTCATGAGCTCACACACAGCATCCAACATGGACTTCAGCTGCGCTTTATCTGCAGAGAGAGATGTCAAGCACAAGAAACCTTTAGCATACAGTGTCGACACAAAATATCAAGATATGAAACATGTTCTTACATCAGTTTTATCGGTAACACTTTACAATACGGGTCTACAAATAAGCATTATTTCATGCTTAAAGGGATAGTTCACTTTGAAATTAAATTTTGATATGTTTTAGCTTACCCCAAGGGCATCCAAGATGTAGGTGTCTTTGTTTCCGCAGTAGTTTCAATTTTTATATTTTTAGGTCCAACCGTTCTTGTCTGTCAGTCATATAATGCATGCCTATGGTCACCTCACAAAAGAAAACGCACAGATTCAAATTAAACAGTCCAAATTAAACAATTCCCCATCGTAAGTACACATTAATGACTTAAGACACGAAACGAGTGGTTTGTGTGAGAAAACGAACAGTATTTATATAGTTTTTACCTTTTGTAAACAATCACGTCCAAGTTGAAGGGGAGTATCTGCGCGTTCTGGCTTATTGATGCGCCGGCGCTACTTCCGGAAAGCGCCGAACGTGATCCATTGCGCGAGCACAAGTAATTATTTTCTTTTTTAAACATCCCTAAACATACCTTTTTTAACCATTTCTTGTTTAAACATCCCGGATAAGCGCAAACGAGTACCATTTCTGTTAGCCGTCTTACCTACAATCTCTGTTCTTTGTAAACAATGAGTGAC
Organism: Cirrhinus molitorella; assembly: GCA_033026305.1. Classification (NCBI taxonomy): domain Eukaryota; kingdom Metazoa; phylum Chordata; class Actinopteri; order Cypriniformes; family Cyprinidae; genus Cirrhinus; species Cirrhinus molitorella. Next base: position 1,764,575 of record CM065133.1, read on the forward strand.
GTTCACGCGCCAGAGATCACTTCCGGAGCTTTCCGGGAGTAGCGCCGGCGCGCTCACACACACCAGGAGGCGCGCGCACTTCAACTTGGACGTGGTTATTTACAAAAGGTAAAAAACGACATAAATACTGTTCGTTTTCTCACACAAACCAAATTTCGTGTCTTAGGTCATCAATGTGTACTTACCATGGGGAATTGTTTAATTTGGACTGTTTAATTTGAATTTGTGCATTTTCTTTTGTGAGGTGACCATAGGCATGCATTATATGACTGACAGACAAGAATGGTTGGACCTAAAAATATCAAAATTGAAACTATTGCGGAAACAAAGACACCTACATCTTGGATGCCCTTGGGGTAAGCTAAAACATATCAAAATTTAATTTCAAACTATCCCTTTAACTAATGCAGAGATAATCTATAACTCATGAAGAACTAAACAATGTATTAATAATTACTGCATAAGCAACAAATGAACATTCAATATGATTCATAGATTAAGTAATCAATATATTGTTATTAGTTAAATGTGTTACAATGTATTAATTCCCTAATAACTTATTTTATTAACTAATAGTGTCAATTCATTTATTAATTATTACAATGGGTTTAAGCCATGCATTTCAACTTCCAGTTGTCTGCTTTAATTAATAATTAGCTAATGATTATATATGTTAAGTAATATGTTATTGTGGCTGTGGATTTAGAAGTCTATATCCATAACCACAATGACGTATTACTTAACAATTAGTTAATAGTTTTGTGCCTCAACAAGTAAAGTCATAACATGATACATTTGCAAAGCATTAGCTAATGAGCAGACAACTGAAAGTTGAAGTATAGCTTTGACTACTTTTGTAATTAACATATGAATGTACATCATTAGTTAATAAAATAAGTTGTTTGGGAATTAATACATTGTGACACATTTATTGATTACTTAATCTATGAATCATATTGAATGTTCATTAGTTGCTGATGTAGTAATCATTAATAAATGGTTTAGTTCGTCATGTTTTTTACACTAACTTTGCATTAATTAATGCATATTTGTGCACCCGTATTGTAATGTGTTACCATTTTACCATGTTCATGCAACTCTTCATGTGACTTTCAGCAGCTCTCAGTATTGTATTGTTGGTTTACCTTCTCTGTGCTTTCTTTTCCAATGCGTCAGCCAGAAGCCCTTCAGAGTCACGTTGTGAAATATAAAAGATTTCTGCATGACAGTATAAAAGTTTGTTTTATAAACAGGAACTTTCAAGTTCGAGTTAAATTGTGAATTGCACAGAAATTAAAATACTGAAGTACATGAAGGTCATAAACTCACAGCAGGGATCTGAAGGGGTCTTTTGGCCATCCCTCCATATGTGACCATTGTGCCTCCATAACTGAAGATACACGAGGACATTCGTCTACATCCTCTCACAATAATTGTCTTATAAACTACTAGAATAGATGTGACACTTACTCGAGATTAGACAACACAAGTCCTCCGCTCAAGCCTCCTACACAGTTCAAGCCCAGTTTAGGTTTGGGAACCTCCTAAGAAAAATGTCTGCGTTTGAGCAATTCTGTAGAAGTCACTGAAACTTCAAACTGAAACTGCAGAGGAGCAGAGTCCCTCACCTCAAAGACCCAATGAAGCCCTGTTGACATCACTTCCTCTTCTGTCAGCACATAATCAGCTCCCAGTGACCGAAGCTCATCGATCAGCTCAGCGCAGTTTGGTCTGAGTTCAAGAAACAGTTTTAGAGGCGACTTTGAAGCACATGGGATTGTTACAAAGTACTACTTCTTCTGGAACGGATTCATTGCCTGTTGATTTTGCTCTTAAAAGGTCTTGTACCTGTCTCTGATGATGTTGATTGTTTTCAGGCCCAGTGCTGCAGCGATCTGAATCACAGCCTGTCCCACAGCACTGTTAGAGGCGTTCTGAATGACTGTACAACCTATGGGCACATGGATAATAACAAACCACTGACAGACATGGATTTTGGTCAAATAGAAACAAAATAGTTTTCATACCAGGGGTGAGAGTTTGAAAGTCATGCAGCATCCTGTACGCAGTGCAGGGATTCACAAAGATGGTGGCGGCCCCCAAAATAGAGATGTCTTTGGGAACAGAGATGAGCTCATCTTCTTTACACACAGCGCCTGTCCTCCATGTACCTGACACACACAAATGCACAGTCACTAAAATGAAACTCAATCTGATATAGTCATTATCATCAGCCGACTGGTTTAATTAGCATCAGCAGTCAGTGAGCTTGCTGCCTAACATTCAAATGCAGTTGCAGCGCACTTTAGAAACCCTTCACCTTCCCCAGCTCCACCTGCATACATCTGTTACGATGTATTTCATGTATAGTGGGGGTAATTTCATGTCTATTATTATTATTATTAATGGTGCTTGCCTTTGGCGAAGCATCCTGCGTACTTATTATTCTGCTTTTTTCTTTAATTTTGGTGTGTAACTAGTCCCGCAGCTTTTGTCACAGACCCACGAAACAGGCGTCAAATCGTGCAACCGAAAAATCGCCCGAAAACTCCCATTGACAATACATGGCGGCAACTTTGACGCGACGTAGCGCAGAGCGAGAATTTCGTAGAAACTTGTGAATCACCACATTTGGAGAGGTTTGCAAGCTGAGCAAGAACATACCCCGCAATGCGGTATAAGTTGTACCCCTGGGGCGCAAGAGCCCCCCAAAGTTGCCCCATTGACTTACTATGGTGAGGGACGGCCCATGAAAAAGTTTTTTTTTTTCCTACTATGGTTATTTACATAGGAATTTTGCATTGAACATAGAGACATTGAGGCAGGCTCATTTTACTCAGACAACCAATCAGACTCTCAGGATTATCATTAAGCTGTCAAGCCACGCCCTAGCAACCATTTAGAGCACCCTAGCAACAGATCCCATAGACTGCCATTACATGGCTCAGATGGATATCTTTGGATCAGAGTGTCATAGAGACATGGGGGTGGGGTCGTTTGACTCGGGGCAGCAAATAGCCAATCACGAATCACCTTAACCTCTGTCGAGCACCCTAGCAACCCAAACCCACACAGGCATATCTTCAGATCTGCATGTCATAGAGACATGGGGGTTGGTTTATATCATTCATACTGACAAGCAGCCTTTGGCGTATCATCATTGGCAGCTGCCAAGCAACTCCCTAGCAACCTAACGGAGTACCCTAGCAACCATCTAGCAAGACCTATATCCCTACACCAGAACATCATAGAGACATGGGAGTTGCTTCTTTTGGTTCATGCTAACAAACAGGACTCCCCATTCTACACATGCTAGCAGTGAATAGCTACATGCTAATAGTGATTAGCTAAGTGCTAAATCAGTCTAAAAACTTTATATAACTCCATAGTAATGACCTGTGACAACTAGCAACTGCCTAGCAATACCTTAGCAGCCACCCTGGGTACCCTAGCAACCGCCCTAGCAACCACCCAAGTACCCTAGCAACCACATAGCAACACCCTAGCAACCACCCTGGTTACCCCAGCAACCGCATAGCAACACCCTAGCAACCACTGTGGGTACCCTAGCAACCGTCCTAGCAACTACCCGTGTACCCTAGCAACCGCATAGCAACACCCTAGCAACCACCCTGGTTACCATAGCAACTGCATAGCAACACCCTAGCAACCACCCTGGGTACCCTAGCAACGGCCCTAGCAACCAACCCAAGTACCCTAGCAACTGCCTAGCTAAATCATAGCAACCGAGTGCTGAGTTTTGCCACTGCAAGCACCATTCACATTTTCTTCAGGAAATGTACATTCTAGTTATTATTATTATATGCATCTGCTGTATGTTCTTACATGCTCACAGCAGCACGTCTGTACATAGCAGATCTATTCCATCTTGACCAAACTCATTAACATTGCCATATACTGTATATTACCATGCTAAACTTTCAAAGAGTTGTCATGGCAGAAATTATGGTCACAGGTTCAGTTCTCAGTACAAGCTGGAATTGTAGGTGGGGGAAGTGAATGAACAGCACTCTCTTCCACCTTCAGTAACCACAACTGAGGTGCCCTTGAGCAAGACAAGTTCCCTTTTGATTATGATTGACTCAAGTCCTGAAATCCTATTGAATTACACTAATGCAGGTACACTGACCAATGACGTTCATGCCTGCCATCTCTATCTTTCTCCTTCATGACAGTGATTGCTTCATCCTGAACATGCCCTCTTCTCCGAATATTCACCTTTGCAGCAAAAGGCTTTCTCTGCAGCAGCTGCTATCCAGTGAGAGGGTCAACTAGATACTGTACTCTTTTGTGTCTGGTGCAAACACTGTGTATTTTTGAGGAAGAATCCTGCCAGTGCAGACCTTTGTCCACAGGCCATGCTAAGGAAATAATAGAAGCAGTTTCCCTGAGTTGAGGTAAAGCTCACTTCACGGGAGGTATGGCTTCTTCTTGGGCATGGTCAAATGGTGTGTCCTATCAGGACATATGCTTGGCTGGTTCTCCAAATATTTTTATAACTTCAATGTTTCCTCTCTGGCTTCCCAGGTGCTTTCTGTGCAAGAGAGCTAAGTCTGTACTTGCACTGGCCATTGCAAAATCATCTTCCCAACCCCTGTTGTGAATTACTTGTGCAGCCTCCCTCCCTTGTTCATACCATGGAAAAATACCATATTATACCATATCTGTTTTGGTATGCGTTGGCATTGCCTTTGTGAACATCCTGCTGCTTGGTGTTATATTCTACACCTCAGGTTCAAGTTCAATAACTTGAGTTTCAACATCAGCTACCTACGCAATGTTGAGTAAACCATAACCAAAAGTGAGTGTGTCTGGTTACGTATGTAACCTAATTTTCCTGAGATACAGGGAAAGTATCATTGCATTGAAAGACATTACATAGCTTGTCACATGACACTTGAACTTCAGGATGAGCATATTGCTCTTAGTCATACATAAAGATTTGGAGATAATGGCTAAAATGTATATGAAAATATCATGTGTGAATGCCTGCATTGGTGTGATTCGACAGGTCTAGTTCCCTATATCTTAGGGAACCGAGGATACATTTATAACCAGAGACGTTTCTTCAGTGCTCCAGGCTATAGGATGAAATGTTGGTCTGTTTGTTTTTAATTCATTGCACTTTATATTTTTTCACTTCAGTCTGAATCTTAATTCAGAGTGCTGTCACTTTTTAATTAGCATTTTTTTAAAATAAGAATTTAATATCCTCTCTCAAAGGAATTCATGCTTATCAACCACCAACTTTCATTGCAATGCACTAGGAAATGCACACATTTTGCAAATGTTGACTTTAAGTTTTTGATGTAATTTTCAATCCCTAAACTGAAGGAATATCTCCTTACCAAAGCCAGCATATATGGGCACGACCCAATCACCAGGTCTGAGAGATGTGACATCTTTGCCCACCTCTATCACTTCACCCACCCCCTCACTCCCCCCCACTGCTGGGAGAGGGCACAAGATTGGGTATGAACCTATGGAGACAAGACCAATGATTTGCTACAGTCAGTTCAGCATGTTCAGCTTCCTTCACTCCAAAGACTAGAATAGACTTAAGCAACACTAGACTGAAAGGATGTAAACGGACATGAAGTTATATAAGTGGTTACTTTACCCTGGATCATGTTCATGTCTGCAGGATTGACAGGTGCTGCAAGCATGTGGACCCTCACAGAAAGATCACCCACCGGCGGCAGCAGCAGCTGCTCCATCCTGAAGACAAATGACGAGTCAATGAGCATTATTTCACAAGTGTCCAGAGAGTCAGCATGAAGATACATTAAAACACATTAACAACAAGAGGATTTTAATTCAGATTGTTGGATCATGTCAATCATGGTTTAAAAAAATACTGCTTCCAAATGTCATAATCTCAAAAGAAATGACCTTGGTATAATCCCAAAATAAATTTTGCAATGAACTATTATGATTATTCCTCAAAAGACACTCTCATAAATTAAGAGATACAAATGTCACATTTACATTATTATTCAGACTACTGATTATTGAAGTATAAAACAATTTGTTGAGTCAACTTAAAATAATTTGTTACCCTGCTGCCTTAAAAGTTTGTTCAGTCAACTCTGAAAAAGTTTCAGTTAAAGTCAACGTGACATGTTACGTTTTTCTAAGTGACAACTTAGATATTTGAGTTGATTCAGCTTCAAAATTTAAGGCAGCCGAGTAACAAACACAGCTGTTAAATTTAACAAACTTTTAGTTTAGTCAACTTAAATATCTAAGTTGTCACTTAGTAAAACTTAACATTTCAGCTTGAATGAACTTATTTGAGTTGACTGAACTTAACATTTTAAGGCAGCAGGGTAACAAATTATTTTAAGTTGACTCAACAAATTGCATTTTTTTTTTTTTTACAGTGTACAACCACCGTTATGAACTACCGTAAGCATATAAACAGTCTGATATGTCCATACCTCACAGTATTGATGTCATGTGAGTGTTCTCTGTAAACTAAAGCTGAGCAGTGGTGAGTGGCTCTCCACGCTGTAGAGCATCTCTGATGGTTTCTCAGCAGGATTGTCCCATCATGGAGGGCTCTGTGCAGCAGATTTCTGATGAGCATGACTCGTTCTCTTGTGCTGTCCTCTGCTATGAGTTAAAAGGCTGTCAGCGTTTGTACATTGTTGAAAAAAGTGTACTTCCTTATTTTTTCCACTGTTGTAATCCCAGATGCTGTGTGGTGAGGAAACAAACCAGTGCAGACTCATAGTTTTAAAGTTCTGCTTTCAGTTTTTTTGGACAGGAAACCACACAGAGTTAACTGATTTTTATGAATACAAGCACTTTCTTTTTTTATTTGTCATTCGTGTAGTGCATTTGTGACATTAAAAGTACAAACCGCTAAATTAAAGATTTTAAGGAAGACCAAAAATTCTATTCATCTTGATTCCTCAGTTTTCCAAAGTAAAATGATGGACAGGTGTTCAGTCAGCATCTGTAGGTCCATCAGACTGTGTGACATCTATAAAAATGATCATTCGTTTCATGATGCATTAAAATAAAAGCGGCCTGAGAACCGACCCTTGTGGAACACCATGTGATTTATCGTGTTTTCCATGTACAGTTACCTGAGAAACAGCCTTTGAAACGCTACCATGACCTATCCTACAAACCAGCTATTTTTTCATGAATATTTTCATCTAAAAGTGCATTTAACTTGACCTCAACTTTTAAAGTATTTTAATACGATACATTGGCTAAAATGTAAAAGTGTAAATATTACACTGCAAAAAGTCTCATCTTACTTAGTATTTTTGTCTCATTTCTAGACAAAATATCTAAAAATTCTTAAATTAAAACACATTTACTAGATAAGCACAGTGACATAAGATGCTTAATCTTGTTTCCCGGAGAAAAAAAAAAACTATATTAAGTGCATTTTGCTTAAAAGAAGTAAAATTATCTGCCAGTGGGGTAAATAAAATACTCTTGTTTTAAGATTATTTTACTTACTCCACTGGCAGATAATTTTATTTATTTTTTTCCACGGGGACAAAATGAATTAAGAGCATTTTGCTTAAAACAAGACTGACTATCTAATGCAGTTTTGCTTATGTAGTAAATGCATCTTGATATTTGACTAGAAACAAGACAAAAATACTAAAGATAAGCCTTTTTTTTTGCAGTGTAATGACCCTCTGGAAGAGAGATAATTCATGAACTTTAATGGTTATTTCGACACAGTGAGGAAACACAGCAGACCAGATCAAGTGCCATCAGAGGGGATATTTCTTTATTTTGAAATACTGAACATTACACAGTACATGTAATCACTCCATGCAAAAACACACACCGAGACATCAGAGAAAAGTGTCTCAGGTCTGGACACAAGGCCTCTTTCCATGAATGTGTAGTTCATGTCTGTCGTACAATTTCTTTGGCTCTCAGATGAAGTATGTTGCTCCACATATAAAGTGTGGTTTAATCATTTTACAGCCATTTACACTGAGATATGACAATTTGCTCTGTTCAACTTTCCTACATCTGACTTTTAATTTTCATTCACCACGTCTGTGTTGATTTTTGGCAAGGCAATTCATTGTGAACAGATTGCAATTTCTTCATTTATTGTTTCTAATTACAGTTATGAAGCAAGGCACAAACGTTTAGTTTTTGTTTTAATATTTCTTGATGTTCTGTATCGGGTGTCAAATGTAGTCACACTTCGAAGAGTGACAGCAGATGAAAAACTGCAAATCGTCAGAAGTACAATGCTCTCCATGTAATAAAGTGTGATATTGTGTTAACTGATTATGAAGCCTGTTGATAGATTCAAAGGCCTTTCAAAAATCTCAGTAGATATTCATGTCTTGTGGTCTTACAATTCTGTAGTTTGAGAATCTTTCTGAATTATCAATGTGTGTCTTTCTAAACAATACAATCCTAATGCATTGGGTCAAACATGGTTTTGTTAGGATTTTTTTGTCTGTGTTAGATGTAGTGCTTTGGAGATTAAAAAAAAGTTCTTAATCTTTTACTACAGTTTCTTCATATCCGTGTTTTGGTTTTAGGTCCTTTAACACACAAATACACAGACAGTCTGATAACAAACTACAGCATTAAAATTTGGTAACACCTTCCAGTAAGGTTTCATCTGTTTGCACTGGTTAACTACACTAGTTAACATGAAATAACACAAAGCAGTTGTATTTTTATTGACTAACAACACAGATAATTACATACTGTAACGTTCACATTGTTAGTTCTTGTTAATGCTAAACTAAAGGGTCCTTATTGTAAAGTGTTACCAAAAGTTTTAATTTTAAAGCTGTTTTTGATTTAATCTTTGGTTTTTCCAGCTGTTTGTTTTTTAATATTGCTAGTGTTATTTGGTCATAAGCAGGACAGCTAGTACTTTAGTTAGTTTTCGGAATATTTCTGATTTTCATTCAAGAATTGATTGACATTGACTTTGCAGTCAAATTAATCAAAGTGAGAGTGAGTGTGGTTAGAGTGTGTGTGTGTGTGTGTGTGTGTGTGTTTAACTAGCAGGGCAGGTGAGGGGTTGAACTCCTTTGAGCTCCAGGACTTTGTTCATCTGGACCTCCAGAGTTTTCCCAGCTTTAGTGATCTTCACATTTCTCATGCAGCCTTTAAACGGTGTGTTTATAGTGAGTCCAAACTGCTTCAGACCCTCTGCAACAAACACACACAAAACAAGATTTCAGTCATTTAGATTTCAGAAAATATTCAAAATGATCTGCTAAGATGAAAGAAAAAATAAAAGCTTTAAAAGCAACCATCTACGTTTTAATGAAAACTGAAACTTTTAATTGCCAGTTCCTAATTTCAAGTGTTGAAATGTAAAATTTTCCAGAACTTCTGTATTTTAGGATTGTCCCAGACTTCTAACTTCTCCTCTATAGCATAAAGACCTCAAATCAATATAATCCCACTTTTCCTCTAAAGCTAAATAAATAAATACATTAAAAATATATTTTAAAAAATGCATGTGGTATTTGTAAATGTTGTTTTTATTAACAACTTCTTTAAGCTTTTTAAGAGACTTTCTGTTTGTTTATGATGTAAATATATCAGCAATGTAATTTAGGAAGATTAAGATTTTTCATGATCTGACAGAAGCTTTATCATGTGACCCTGGACCACAAAACCAGTCTTAAGGGTCATTTTTTAAATCCGAAAGCGGAATGAATAAGTGTTGTATGGTTTGTTATGATGGGACAATATTTGGCTGAGATACAACTATCTGAAAATCTGGAATCTGAGGGTGCAAAAAATCTAAATACTTGAAATTTGCCTTTAACCCTTTAACTGTCACTTCCATTTTTGAACATAGACATGAAAATGCATTATTTAAACTTAATTTTTTATATTTCATGAACAAAAATATTTTGTGATATGATTTGGATGTACATTTTCCATAATAGTGCAATGTCTGATTTTAAAATGGTTTTCAAAGGATGAATTTTGAGATTTTAAGTTTTCAAGTGCTATATAATTTCTTATGATTTCTAAAGCATGAAAGAGAAAAAGGCAACGAAGAAAGTCTTTTTGTGACAAAGGTCAGAACTCCTGTTATGAAGCAGATTTTTAAGGGTGCACTCTTTCCATAAATTAATCTATTACTTTTCCTACAAAATTTGTAACAGAAAAATGGTAAAATACCCTTTTAAGATTTAGACCTTTCCAACGATATATAGTTTGATATGAATAAATAAGGATTTATTTGAAAAATGGTCAAGTAAACTTAGGCGTCCTACAGGTGGGACGGTGACAATTAAGGGGTTAAAGTTGTCCAAATGAAGTTCTTAGCAATGCACATTACTAATCAAAAATTAAGTAGGAAATTTACAAAGTATCTGCATGGAACATCATCGTTACTCTTTACCTAATGATTTTTGGCTTAAAAGAAAAGTGGATCATTTTGACCCATACAATGTATTTTTGCCTATTGTGTCAACATATTTAAGATTTTTCAAAAATAAATTCTAGCTTTAATAAAATAATTGTTATTGTTTGATTGACGTACCGGGGTATCCGCCCACATACACAGGGTCATTGGTATCAGCGGAGGCAGAGCGGACATCTGGACTTGCTGCCTCGGACTTCTTGCCATCCACAATGAGCTCTAGGCGGTGCTTCAGCTTGTGGGCGGAGACAGTGTGCCACTGTCCATCACAAAGCCCCGCCTCCGGATCCGGCTCATATACGGTTGTGAAGCGCCCCACTCCATTATCGGCATGGAATAAAATCTACACCAACAGACAAAAATGCAAACACTTTTATACCAAAGTAGTGGTGGGCAGAGCGAGGCTTCATGAAACAATGAAACAGTGGAATCAAATGTGCCGAGGCTTCGAAACAATTTGACACCCGTCTCTACAGTGACACCTTGTGGACATTTTCAAGTATTACTTTGAAATAGTCTTAGCAAACTGACGAATTAAAATATGTTGTGCTTTTAGCACTTAAAGCGAGTTAGGGGAGTGGGTAGCATGCTTAACCGGCATTAGTAAACACCTGTATCCGTAGGATCGAATCTGAGGGGGAAACACGTGCATAATTGTAACAAACATTTAAAACTCGTGTTTTTATTGTGATATTCTTGTAATGTGTTGTAACATCTCTTTGACAACTAAATTATTTTGGTCATGAAAAATGAACATTAATAAAAGACATCAAGCCACAGCGTCTAACAATTTATACACATAAAGAATTTTATCTAAACATATTCATTGTTTTGCTCCGTTATTATGCTTTGTGGGAGTTAGGCTGAGACAGGTGCGATTGTGTGGTTTCTTCCCGGTCCTGTCAATCAAACGCAGATTCGGCAGGTATCGAAACACTTGAAACGCCGTAGTCACGTGACATGGGTGTTTCGAATCACATTTCGGAGCAGCGTTTCGAAACATCTGCGCTTCGGGATCTCGACACCGTGTCGAAACCTCAGTTTCACGTCAGCCATCCCTATACCAAACCATACCATACGTCATACATGATTATTACACGGCTTCGTGGAATACTCGCTTCTGATTGGTCAGTTGCCACATTCCAAGGGTTGTTATTCCCAGATAACAACCGCTAAAACTAATAACACAGGCTCATCCGGGTTCTTCGAATCATAATGACTGTTAGTAATTATACGCATCACTCCGCTGCTGTCTGCCGCATATCAATCATTGACAGTCTGGCACCATCTTGTGGCTTAAACGCTTAACTACGATTTGAAATGTGTGAAAATGAAATTTTGAAAAATGTAGCCAGTAAAGACGGTGTGAGCTGCGTGCAGCCAGGAACTATTTTTTTCGCGGAAGCTTTGCTTTCATTTAAAGACCTTGTAAATAAGTGAAACATTACTCAGATCAATGTTTCTTGTCTATTTATTTGCTTTTGTAGCAAGAAGCCTCCGCTTCGCGTCGGGCAGTTGGTAAGCCTGTCGGGCTTTATTCCCAGATAACAACCTGCTGGATCTACATTATCCCTCACAAGTTATACATGAGAGCAGGGCGTTAGCATTCTACTAGCCACTTAGCTTACCTCGCTTTCTGTTTTGCGTCAATCTGTCCTTTTTTTTTGCTTTCGCTTTGCTTATCTTTCGCGTTTATCATCTAACCGCGAGTGCAGCGCGTTAGCATTTCCTAAACCGTTTCTCAGATTTTTCCAATGCTTTCCTTACACAAGTTCATCAAACAACAGTGGTAAGTTAAGTTTGAATCGTTTTACATTCAGGTGAGTAATGGCATCTTCTCCTACTATTGTTGTGTGCACTGCATGTCACATGTACAGTTTGTCTATCTCTGTCAACAGCACATGTGATAAATGCAGGGAAATAGTTAGGCTGACAGAGAAGACCTCAGAACTAGAGACACGCATCCAAACTTTAACTGAGGATAGTAAGAATCTGAGGGCCTTAGATTCAGTTTTGGATTCAGTTTTTGGATGAGCCTGGTTTCTCCCAAGGTTTCTCCCAAGGAGTTTTGGTTCCTTGCCACTGTTGCCTATGGCTTGCTCAGTTGGGGACAACAACTAAACTGGGGACAAACAATTTATTCATTCTGAACTATTGACTAATTTCCTCAAACTAAAATTGTTTACAGTTTCTTTTTGAATTATTGATATCTTTCCCATTTGATAAACTGTAGAGTTGCTTTGACACAATTTGTATTGGAAAAAGCGCTATATAAATAAAGCTGACTCGACTTGACTTGACCAAACTATTCAGAAATAAAAACAACTTGACAATCTTTTACTTTAGCTCTTCAATGGAGCTGAAAATGACTGCTCTTTCGTACCTTTCCGTTGACAAGTTCGATACCCAGTCCGTCCATCTTCTGGCTACTGACGCCTAACAGAACGCCGCTGCTCTGTGATGTCCTGAACTCCAGATCCACAGACACGTCGTTACCCACTCGATATGCGTCCACTGTACACACACACACATCGCATTTCTATGAGTTTAAATGCTCCTGTTGAACAAACAAACTGTAAATGACTGAGATGGGTCCTCACCAGCTTTAGCATAGCCTGTGCCATCAAAATAAGTTCCTTTTTCTGGGTTGGCGAAGCAGGAGCCCACACGGTAGCTGGATGTGGGTTTCTCCATGTCTAACGGAAGATTCATCATCTTGAAGTTTCTTATGCAGGCGTTGATGCTGTAGAGCACCTATAAAAGCACAGGCAACATCAGGAGGAGCCACCTTTGTGTCGAGTAGAGACCACGGCTGGACTGGGGTTAAAATTCGGCCCTGGACAAATCCAGCCCATCCAGCCCATGAGTTCCCACGTGAATGTTTTGCTGGTTTTATGGCTTTCAATTGGAGTAAATAAATAAAACTACTGAATTCACAGCAATTGCAAACTTAATAACGCATTTTTGTAAATGCACTTGACAGTAAAGTATTGATTTTGAGTTAGAATGCAGGAAATTTATTGCTAATACATTGTCATCATCTTTTCTGCGCTATTTTCATCTTCCGGGTTTAAAATCTACATTGTGTTGACGTCACAGTTTGTGACGTGGCAATGGACCATAGTACATCGATGACGCGTTGGTGTCTCATAATTATTCATGAGGCTGCATGTTCTTATCCCATGAGAAGACGCTTCGCCTAATTATTCAGGACAGCGTGTGTTGATTTGCCGCGACTGACGCTTCAAACTGTGAGACTGCATACATTAACTGAGATAAACGTTAATGGATCGAAGGAGAGTGTTTGTTTTGTTTTGCTTTGCTTTGTAAGAGTTGGCACAAACGCGATTCATTCATATAGTGAGTGTTATAGCGGTTACTACAGCTCTTTGACGCAACCCATCAAAAGGATTACAAACGCGGCAAAATAAACCTTAAATGTTAAGAGAGGTGCAACAGTGCATTCATATATGGGACCCTGGATCACAAAACCAGTCTTAAGTCGCTGGGGTATATTTGTAGCAATAGCCAAAAACAAATTGTATGGGTCAAAATTATCAAAAAAAAAAGTATGCCAAAAATCATTAGGATATTAAGTAAAAATCATGTTCCATTAAGATATTTTGTAAATTTCATACCGTAAATGTATCAAAACTTAATTTTTGATAAGTAATATGCTTTGCTAAGAACTTAATTTGGACAACTTTAAAAGTGACTTTCTCAATATTTTTTTTTTTTTTTGCACCCTCAGATTCCAGATTTTAAATAGTTGTATCTCGGCCAAATCTTGTCAGATCCTAACAAACCATACATCAATGGAAATGTATTATTATTTATTTATTCAACTTTCAGATGATATATAAATCTCAATTTTGAAAAATTGACACTTATGACTGGTTTTGTGGTCCAGGGTCACATATATGTTTTCAATGCAGATTGCTATGCATTTGTTTATGTTGTTAACTCAATGGGAGCGAAATGAAACAGTCTGATCCCGAAGTTGACTCTCTCCCCTCTTCTCCTTCTGCTCCGCAGTGCACCATGCCCACTTTTGCAGCATTTTTTAAAACTGCCTTGAAAACAAACCTGTGCTGAAACAGGGGGGGTATATAACCCTTTAAAGAGAGTGTTTTGGTTTTGCACTCACCGGTCCGATGCGTTTGGTGGTGTAGTTGAGCGGTAAACCTCCCACATACAACATTCCCACCACATCCAGAATATCAGCTTTCTTTGGGCTGGTGGTGTGTTTGGAGTAACGGCCGTCAATCACGAGAAATCCTCTCTGCTTCTCTCTCGTCACACGGATCTACACACGGAAAGAGAAGAAATCAGCAAGAAACGCTTGCTTTTAATACTCTGACCTTCACATACCAAATTCACTGCAAAAAAGGCTTATCTTACTTTGTATTTTTTGTCTTGTTTCTAGTCAAAAAATCTAAACAATCTTAAATTAAGATGCATTTACTAGATAAGCAAAATTGCATTAGATATTTAGTCTTGTTTCCAGAAGAAAAAAAAAAAACTAAATGAAGTGCAGTTTGCTCAAAATAAGTAAAATTATCTGCCAGTGGGGTAATTAAAAAACTATTTGTTTTAAGAATATTTTACTTACCCTACTGGCAGATCATTTGACTTGTTTCCAGGGGGGAAAACTAAATTAAGTGCATTTTGCTTAAAACAAGACTAAATATCGTATGTCATTTAGCTTATCTAAATGTATTTTAATTTGAGAATTTTTAGATATTTTGACTAGAAACAAGACAAAAATACTAAATATGATAAGAGTTGTGTAAGATTTTTTTTATGTTTCTGTAAATAGCCTCACCAAGGCTGCATTTATTTGATCAAAAATACAGTACAAAAGAGTGAAATATTATTACAATTTAAAATAGCTGTTTTCTATGTGAATATCTGTTAATGTGTAATTGATTTCTATGACCAAAGTTGAATTTCCAGGATCATTACTCCAGTCTTTAGTGTCACATGATTCTTCAGAAATCATTCTAATATGCTGATTTGGTACTCAAGAAACATTTCTGATTATTATTATTATGTAAAAACAGTTGTGCTGTGAAATACTTTTTGTGGGAACATGTGAAACATTTTATTTTTCAGGATTCTTTGATGGATAGAAATTTATTTGAAATAGAAATCTTTTGTAACATTATGTCTTTAGTGTCACTTTTGATCAATTTAATGTGTCCTTGACGATTAAAGTATTACATTCTGTCAAATAATTAAAGAAATAAATAAATGTGACCTTGGACCACAAAACCAGTCATAAGGGTACATTTTTTTTTTTAAATCTGAAAGTGGAATAAATTCCATAAAGTGTTCCATTGATGTATGGTTTGTTAGGATAGGATAATATTTGTGACCATGGACCACAAAAATAAGGGTCAATTTTTCAGCTTGTTTCAATTTTTATGGCTTGTTATGATATGACAATATTTGGTCGATATACATCTATTTGAAAATCTGGAATCTAAAGGTGTGAAAGAATAAAAATATTGAGAAAACTGCCATGAAGGTTGTTAAAACAAAGTTCTTAGCAATGCATATTACTAATCAAAAATTAAGTTTTGATATATTTACGGTAGGACATTTACAAAATATTAAAATATTCATGGAACAAGATCTTTACTTAATATCCTAATGATTTTTGGCATAAAAGAAAAATCAATAATTTTGACCCATACAATGTATTTTTGGCTACTGCTACAAATATACTCCAGCGACTTATGACTGGTTTTGTGGTCCAGATACAACTACTTGAATATCTGAAAAAATATTAAAAATCGAAATATTGAGAAATTCACCTTTAAAATTGTTCAAATGAAGTTCTTAGCAATGCATATTACTAATCAAACATTAAGTTTTGATATATTTGCAGTAGGAAATTAACAAAATATCTGCACAGAACATAATATTATACTTTTGGCATAAAAATAAATTAGTTTAATGACACAGCATGCTTGATCCTTGTCAAGTACTGTCCAAACATACAGTATTTGCATTACTTATGTTTCTGGACTAATTACGGCCCATGCATCTTCTATATGTTTCAGGTTATCAAAGAAAATCACAAAATATTATTCAAAAGCACCATCTTGTATCTGGAAGAGCCAAAAGCTTATTGTCAGTCTTCTGTGTGGCAGTAAAAGTGTGTTGGGCATCAGAGATGCTCTGACCTTGTGCCACTGTCCGTCGTTGATGATACGCGGCACGCTGACGGAGGTGTTGCCGCTGCCCAGATCGTAGCTCAGGTGAGCCATTCCCTCCTTCAGCTGGATTGTGGCGAAGTCAGCGTGGTTGATTCTGGCCATGTAAAACACCAGCCCAGAGTCCGCTTCTGTACGTATCTCAAACTCAATGATCAGCCTGATGAGCAGATACACACGCATGAGGATGATGATGATGCGGATGAGGCTGAAGATGATGATAACTGACACTCACCTGTTCTTCACCTTTCGGTCATCAAACTCAAAGGCCATGTGACTGTTTTTGGACAGACCGAACTGTTTGGCCAGTTCCAGCACAACAGGCTCCGCCTCTGCTGCGCACGACACCTGTGTGATTGGACAGAGCAAATGTCAATCAAACGTGACATATTACAGAATTCACTTTATAATAACAGAGTACACAGTAATAAGGTACATTGTTAATTCATAGTTTATGTAAAATCTGACCCACCAAAACATTTAACTCAAGATGGCAGAAGAGTTGTCTCTAAAAACACTACAGCTTGAGTTTCTGAAATATTTGAGTGCTGTTTTACAAAGTACAGGCAGTAGATGGAGCCAGAGAACAGCTGATGGACTCACTGCAGTCACCACATCCTCCACTCATATCATCAGCAATTCAGTTTTTGTGTCAGAATAAAGAGCTTGTTGAACAATGAAACATACTGTGACTCAGAATCAAAACTTTATGCAAAAACAAAGCAGAAGCAGCATTGGCCAGATGAAAGCTCATTGCCGATCATCAAGACTAAATACACTACCGGTCAAATGTTTGGGGTCAGTAAGACTTGTAATGCTTTTTAAAGTATCTAATGCTCATCAAGGCTATATTTACTTGATCAAAAATACAGAAAAAAAAACAGTAATATTGCAAAATGTTTTTACAATTTAACATTTTTTTTATATTTTAATATACTATAAAATATAATTTATTCCTGTGATGCAAAGCTGAATTTTCATCAGCTGTTACTCCAGTCTTAGGTGTCACATGATCTTTCAGAAATCATTCTAATAGGATAAATTTATTATGCGAATTATCAATGTTGAACAGTTGTTCCGTCAACTATTTTTGAGGAACCTGTGATTATTTTTTTCAGGATTCTTTGTTCAATAACAAGGTTTAAAAAAACAGCATTTATTCAAAATATAAATCTTTTCTAACAATGTAAATTCTGTAAATTTATGCTATCACTTTTTACTAAGTGAACACATTCTTGGTGAATAAAAGTATTAATTTCTTAAAAAAAAAAAAAAAAAAAAGTACAACTTTACTGACCCCAAACTTTTATTTATTCAAAACTTTTGACTGTTGAATAAATGCAGTTTTTTTTGCTTTGCATCACAGATATAGATATAGTATATTAAAATAAAAATAATTTAATTTGTAAAAATATTTTGCAATATAACTGTTTTTTTTCTGTATTTTTGATCAAGTAAATATAGCCTTGATGAGCATTAGATGCTTCTTTAAAAAGCATCACAAGTCTTACTGACCCCAAACTTTTGACCGGTAGTGTATGTTTTGAGTGTCTGAATGCAGGAGCTGCAATATTGTGTGTGTGTGTGTGTGTGTGTGTGAACAGGTTAATACCACAGGTTCTTTGACACTGGTGGGTGTGTCTGGGATGGGTGTAACCTCAGCGAGGGGCGTGGCCTGAGAGCAGCAGAGTGACAGCAGCAGAAAGAGACATGATGAAGACAGAAGAGCTCAGGTGAAGCCAGTGATTTTTACAGCATCAAAGCAATATGGTGCATTGAACGGATAAGAAACAGTTGTTAAAAATGTGATGTATACAAATGCTGTCCATATATAAATGTAATCATCAATGGTATTATTATGTTTTTTTGTTTGTTTTTTTTGCACACCTTGTCTTGGACTAATGAAGTGTGTGACTATGTCAGAAATGTCTCTTCCTGCTATATTCAGTTTAACATCTGACCAAATTAACATATGTGACAATGGAGCACAAAACCAGTCCCAAGTAGCATGGGTATATTTGTAGCAATAGCCAAAAATACATTGTGTGGGTCAAAATGACAGATTTTTCTTTTATGCCAAAAATTATTAGGATATTAGGTAAAGATCATGTTCCATGAAGATATTTTGTAAATTTCCTACCGTAAATATATCAAAAAATAATTTTTGATTAGTAATAAGCATTGCTAGGAACTTCATTTAGACAACTTTAAAGGTGATTTTCTCAATATTTAGATTTTTTTGCACCCTCAGATTCCAGATTTCCAAATAGCCAAACATTGTCCTATACTAAACCATACATCAATTCAAAGCTTATTTATTCAGTTTTCAGATGATGTATAAATCTCAATTTCAAAAAAATTACCCTTATGATTGGTCTTGTGGTCCAGTGTCACATTTGTGAATTTCAACTGAGAGTCAGTTCTGAAACATTAGTTAACGCATTAGGTATAATATATAGGTGCCAGTAACAGATACTTTTTTTTACTTTCTACATATACTAATACATTTTTAACATTTGCGTAAGTTGTATAAATTGCACAGTTATACATATCTTCCTGATTCCTAATACATTAAATAATTTATTACTTGAATGTTAATCATTCTATTTCAAGTTTGCCAAGTGTCCTCTATTTTGAATAGCAAAAGTGCGTTATATAACTCATTAGAATAAATGAAGCGAATGAAGCACCTGTGAGAGTCAGACGTAATGAATGAGAATCTATAGGCAGTGGCCGCTCAAGAGATTGGCATAATTGCTAAGTGCTGTTAGCTTTAGCTCTGTCAGCTGAACAGAAGATCTGTGTTAAAACTAGCATGCAGTGCATGAACCACTGATTTTCCTCTGTCCTCCTGGAAATCTCTGTACAACTCCTGTCTGAAGCTCATCTCTGAGGCTAATGGCCTGGAAAACTGCTCCAGCTTTTACTCTCTTATCTCACTGCTATGCTTCAGTCCATTGTCTCTTTCTTAGGATAACATGATCATAGGCTTTTTCCCAACTCACAAACTAAAGTAGTGAACATGCAACATAGGAATTAGCGTGTCCCAAACCAGTGTAAGCCATGAACCGTTTGGGACATATTATTTTGGGAGCTAGTGATACTCCATCAGGTGATATTGGTGTGCTGGTGGATCTGCTATTTGACCATCAAGACTTGCTTAATTATGATCACACTGTCTACACTGCAAAAAACTACAGTGAATTTAACAGTAAAAATCTGTAAAAATGCTACAGTAAAAACCTGTTAAATGGTTAACGGTAAAAGACTGTAAAAGAATGACAGTGAATAACCGTAAATTGACATTCCCAGAATTCCCTGCATTACATTTTTAAAAATTTGATGTTTTTTTTGTTAAAATAACTATTTCTTCTTAGTTTTTTCTTAGCAGGTTTGTACATTAGGGTTGTGTGCTACATCTAATGTTGTTAAATGAATGTTTATTGCATTATTTCAGTTTCATGTGTGTTTATCATGATGGTGTTTAGTGTCTGTGTGAATGAGACTGTGCACCTTCTATATATGTTAATATTTAAAGACTGCTTGTGATGTGCTTTAGTTTATCATGTGACTTTCTCATCACCACCTGGTTTTGGTGGTTATTACTGTATTACAAAGGTATGAAACAGATTTTAGTACTTCAATAGGTTAGTACATTACATATATATAAATTAATGAAATTACGGTATCTACTTGTAAATTTAACTGAAAACCGTAAACTGTAAAACGTTGCTACCAAATTTTTTATGGTGAAATTCTGGCAACCACAGCTGCCAGTTTTCTACCATAAATTTTCCGTTTTTTCTTTTACAGTGTACACTGCAAAAACAATTTTTTTTCTTTTTTCCAGCAAAAATATCTAAAAATTCTTAAATCAAGAAGGATTTTCTAGATAAGAAAAATTTATATTTTTGTTTTCAGACAAAACAAGTCAAAATTAAGTGAGTTTTTGCTTGAAAGCAAGCAAAATAATCTGCCAATGGGGTAAGCAAAATAATCTTATTTCAAGCAGAAAACTAGATTATTTTGCTTACCCCATTGGCAGATTATTTTGCTTGTTTCAAGCAAAAACTCACTTAATTTTAACAGCTTTTTTTCTGAAAACAAGACAATTTTTACTCGTCCAGAAAACCCTTTTTGATTTAAAAATTTGTAGATAATTTGGCTGGAAAAAAGACAAAAAATCTAAGTAAGAAAAGCATTTTTTTGCAGTGTACTAATCAAAATAAACCAGCCTGGATAAGCATATGCATACATGCATACTAGTCTTTTCAGTAGGGTGGATTTCTGAGGACAAATTACATTGTGTCCCAACATTTTCAACATGCACAAAAGTCTGGACCCATTACTAGCAGAGCACAGACTTTCGCTGAGTAATGTAAGTGTGTGGAAACTGGGATGCAGTCAGTTTTTAACTACAGCATCAAACAGGACTCTACCCACAATGCATTAGTTAGGACCTACAGTGGAGGCTGGTGGTGGAGGTCGAACTGCTTCTGTAGGCTTCAGAGCTGGTTTGGGTGGAGCCTCTTCCTCTTCTTCCTCCTCCTTTTCAGGGGTCTGGGGCGGTGGTGGAGGCGGGGCCAGGTCAGGACAATGACCAATCTCTGCGTTCTCAAAGGCCACGGGCTGAGAGAAATCCACGGGCCTGTTTCATTGACAGACACAACACAGAGTCGCTCTTGAGGGAACGATGACACAACGTGACTCCAATCAGGTGAATAATGAACACGCTTATGAGCAAGGACAGACTCATTTAAATGAGTCTGGTAGAGGGCAATGGGGTTCGCTCTAGTGGAAAAGACGCACAGCCCACTGGCAGAGATTCATACTCCTCATTAGAGCAAGAAAAACTGTGATTATTAATGTCATACAGCATTTAGCTTATGACTGCACCTCAAAACTGCACTGGAAGGAAAACAAGACCTTTAATCTACAGCCACGGGAGGCTGGAAAAAATGGGTCAGTGTTTACACCAGTCGCTGGTCGCTGTACGAACCGCCAGCAGAGTCACTACAGCACAGTCCAGTCGTGACATATTGCTGTGAATTGTGCTCTGGAGGTTGGTACATTTATCAAAGGGCTGTTAAAGGTGACCTCGAAAAGCTTGGAAGGCTTGCTAACGTCTTTGCCATGCTATTATCTGTGTAACGGAAAGCTGTGACTTCTGCCGCTAAGACAGAACAAAAAACTAGTTTTACCAATTAAAAGAAATGCCAAACTAAAAACAAAGGTTCTTATTTTAATCAAAAAGATTTCTGAAGTCTGATGCTATTGAATCTTGAGTAACTGATGGGGCACAGGGTTGCCAGATCTGTAAAACAAAACTAGTCTAACAAGCCCAAAACTGGACTAACTGCATTTTTTTGTGATTAATCCCTTAATCGAAATCATGCTTCTGCAGGAAAACCACAGACTTGGCAACACTGATGGGGCAGTAGCAATATGTGGTTTTAATAGTTCACCCAAAAAACAAAATGCAAAATGCAAGTGAACTTAAATTGTTATAATTCATGAATGCTTTGGAATACAGACTGTTGGTTAGACTGTTTTTAAAGTCAATCAGCAGATTATTGCAGAAGTGGAATTATTTAAAAATATGAAAGTTCCAGAAAGTTATAGATTTTTAAATTTGCTGTAAATAAAAGCACTGTACTATTTTTTTATTTTATATAAAATAAATATTAAGCATAATATTTTTAAATACAAAATTGCTATAAAATTAAAGCTTTATGTCTAAATAAGTTATGTTTCAAATTTAAAGTTGATATAGTCAAGTCAAGTCAGCTTTATTTATATAGCGCTTTTTACAATACAAATTGTATCAAAGCAACTTTACAGTATCAAATGGGAAAGCAATATATCAATAATTCAAAAGAAACTTTAAATAATTTTAGTTTGAGGAAATGAATCAATAGTTCCAAATTAATCAATTGTTTGTCCCCAATTTA
The DNA here is from genome assembly GCA_033026305.1 of Cirrhinus molitorella. NCBI lineage: Eukaryota > Metazoa > Chordata > Actinopteri > Cypriniformes > Cyprinidae > Cirrhinus > Cirrhinus molitorella. The sequence goes on from CM065133.1 coordinate 1,787,164, forward strand.
GTTTTCCCCAATTTAGTTGTTGTCCCCAACTGAGCAAGCCATAGGCGACAGTGGCAAGGAACCAAAACTCCATCTGTGACACTGATGGAGAAAAAAAAAACCCTTATGATATATTAAGCTACTACTAAATATATTGTACAAACTTTAATTGTGCTGTAATAGTGCTTTGCAATGATATGTATTGTGAAAAGTGCTATACAAAATAAATATAAAAAAATTTAGGTTCCTGTGAGATTTTATTTACGCCGTTATACCACAAAATTGCACTTAATAAGGCAAACGCCATTAAATTTGATTTCCAAATTCAAAATAATGTTTCTTCCACCTCCTCCTCTGTCTTGAAGCTCATGCAGGTTGCCAGATTGAGGACATGGAATGGAATTCCATGCAATGGAAGATGATGAGTTTTGAACAGCTTTCAATGGATGCCAAGTATTTTTAGCTCAGGTAGAATCTATGATCTCTGACCCAGTTTGTTTGTTCACTTCCATGGCTGCAATGTGCTGTGTTTTCCACCAACTAGCAACCCAGGGTGTCAAAATACTATTGGGTACTAACTGGCAGTAGGCGGCGTCACACAGACCAAAACATAAACAGACTTTCCGACATGAAACTCGCATTTCAAAGCATCTTAGCATGCTCCTAAATATCGGCAAATTTATGGGTGGATGGCGAGTTTGGACATACACAGTGTTGATGAGAAGGTTCCAGATGCAGCCCTCAAACGGCACGTTGGGCCGCTGTACACCTGTTTCTATGTCTGTTGGGATGCCTCCGATGAAGAGCCGATGGATGCTCAGAGGATGATCATTGGGTAATGGCTGCTGGAAGAGTGGCTCTTCATCCACCTGCACAGTGAAAGATCTGCACACACACATGCTCCATTAGTTTCAAAGAGGCCTGAGAAATATGACGAGAGAAAGAGAGATGGGCTTACGCTCCCGGCAGTCTCTGGATACGCAGCGAGTGCTCTCTGCCATCATGCAGTATTCCCTTCTCCGCTTTTCTGAAAGCTCTGCGTGGATTTCTGCTACCTGTGAACACCAACACCTCCAGAGCTCCTTTATTCAGCTGCACAGACAGGAAGGGCTGCAGACACACAGACAGATGGGATGAGGTTTAGACAGTGACCTTGTGTAAGAAAGATCAGTGGGAATCACTACTAATTATCACTTCTGTTACTAGTCACTATTGTGCACAGTGTCAGCGCTGTAAACAATCCCACAACTTAAAACTAATAAACTTCCATGTGCATATATTGCTCAAGACATGAACAATTCTTCAATTCATATGTTGTACTGTCAGCAATGTCCTGGTAACCACCAGAATACCCTAGCATCACAATAACTATAACACTTTAAGGGTAGCAACTGTGTAACACTTTAAACCACTCAGAATACCCCAGCAACCACCTAAACACCTTAGCAACCAGCTACAACATGTAAACAACCACAGAATGTGCTAAAAACACTCGCAACACCCAAGCAACCACATGACAATACCCTGGCAACAGAGTAGCAACTGCGTAACACTCTAAACCACTCAAAATAGCCCAGCAACTAACTAGAAATGCCTTAGCAACCAGCTAAAACATTTAAACAACCACCTAGCAATGCTCTAACAGCTTCTTTGTTAACCTACTGTGCTAAAAACACTCACAACACCCTAACTACCACACAACAACACCCTGGCTACAGAGTAGCAACTACATAACACTTTAAACCACACAGAATACCCAAGCAACCACCTAAAAACACCTTAGCAACCAGCTAGAAGATGTAAACAACCACCTAACAATGCTCTAACAACTTATTTGTTAACCGACTGTGCTAAAATCAATCACAACACCCTAGCAACCACATGATAATCTCCTGACAACAGAGTATCAACTGCCTAACACTGTAAACCACTCAGAATACCCAAGCAACCATCTAGATACACCTTAGCAACCAGCTAGAACATGTAAACAGCCACCTAACAACTTATTTGTTAACTGACTGTGCTAAAAACACTCACAACACCCTAACTACCACACGACAACACCCTGGCAACAGAGTAGCAACTACGTAACACTTTAAAACACTCAGAATACCCAAGCAACCACCTAGATACACCTTAGCAACCAGCTAGAACATGTAAACAGCCACCTAACAACTTATTTGTTAAAAACTGTGCTAAAAACACCTTAACAACCACATGGCAACACCCTGGCAACAGAGTAGCAACTACGTAACACTTTAAACTACTCAGAATACCCAAGCAACCACCTAGAAACACCTTAGCAACCAGCTACAACATGTAAACAACCACCTAACAACCTCTTTGTTAACTGACTGTGCTAAAAACACTCACAACACCCTAACTACCACATGACAACACCCTGGCAACAGAGTAGCAACTGCCTAACACTGTAAACCAAACTCAAAATAGCTTAGCAACCACATATAAACACCTTAGCAACCAGCTAGAACACATAAACAACCACCTAGCAACGCTCTAACAACTTTTTTGTTAACCGACTGTGCTAAAAACAATCACAACACCCTAGCAACCACATGACAATGCCTGGCAACAGAGTAGCAACTGTGTAACATTCTAAACCACTCAGAATAACCCAGCAACCACCTATAAATGCCTTAGCAACAAGCTAGAACTCATTAACAACCACCTAGCAATGCCCTAACAACTTCTTTGTTAACTAACTGTGCTAAAAACACTCACAATACCCTGGCAACCACATGACAATGCACTGGTAACAGAGTAGCAACTGTGTAACATCCTAAACTGCTCAATAACTCAATAACACTCACACAGCAACAAGCAAACCACTACTCACTACAGCAAAACAAAAAACACACTCAGAACACTACTAAAATTGTGTAGCAACACCCCAGCAACCACCTAGCAATGCTCTAGAACAGGCCACTCACTACATACTAACATGATAAAAAATGTTAAAACAATGGCAATGTCTTGGCAACAGAGTATTAACTGTGTAACACTCTAAACAACTCAGAATGCCCCAGCAACCACCTAGAAATGCCTTAGCAACCTGCTAGAACACCTGTAAAAAACCACCTAATGACTTTGTTAACAAACTGTGCCAAAAACACTTACAACACCCTAGTAACCACACTGAAAAGTAGCAACTGCGTAACACTCTAAAGTACTCAAAATAGCCCAGCAACTACACAGAAACACCTTAGCAACCAGCTAGATCACATAAAAAAAACCCTCACAGCAACACTCCTAACAACTTCCTTGTTAAATGACTGTGCTAAAAATACTCACAATACTCTTAACAACCACATGACAACACCATGGCAACAGAGTAGCAACACTTTAAATGATCCAGTCTAGGCTGGTTGGTTGGTTTTAGCTGGTCATAGCTGGTCAGCAGGAGGGTTTTAGAGGGGTTTTGGCCACTTTCCCAGTCTGGCCAGGCTGGGAGACTAGCTAAAACCAGCTAAAGACCAGCTTGAACCAGCTCAAACCAGCAGCCATGCCTCAAAACATACCTAACCAGCATTTGCTGTTTTTTTCAACAGGGTTGTTAACGGACTGTGCTTAAAACACTCACCCTAGCAACCATATGACAATGCCCTGGCAACGGAGTAGCAACTGCATAACATTCTAAACCACTCAAAAACACCAAAGCATTTTAATGGTGAGCTTCGAAAGCTAAGATGAAACATTTTATATTCCTTTATTAAATATGAAAATTTCGTCTAAAGATAAAAAGCTAAATATTTTTGATAAGAATGGTACATTGAGACGCACTGAGGTTCAGAATGGCCCACAGTAATATATTCGGGGGGGAGTGAGCTGAAGGCCGGTAATCAGAGAGACGGCTCTGAGAGCACACACTCAGCCTCTCCACGCTGCACTGGAATTGAGGAGAGCGATGCGAGAGCAGGATCCTCTCTCCGAGCCGACGGCGACGCGCACGCAGCGCTGGTGACCCTGGACTCGCCGTAAATTGGAGGAATGAATGAGGAGCGGTGGAGAAAACCCTTGGCCTCTCCGCAGCCGCACTCCCGCAAAATGACACCCACTTAATTTACGAGCAATAATGATTTTCAAAAGGTGGCGGTCCGGCACCCTCTCCCAGGAGGGTTATCGCAAATTGGACGCGATCCATCAAAACGGCGGCTTGTAAATCTATTTTTACAAACGCAGTATCACGGGGAGGTGAGAGCGGCGACTGCTTACTACGGATACGCCGCATAATTGATGTGCTGCCCCTGAGCTGGCGAGAGAGAAGGATGATGAAGACGTTACTGACAAAGATGTAGAAAGTCATATTTTAATTAAAATGATCACCGTGCCCCTGGCCTTTAGTCCACCTGGTAACAAAAAAAGATCAACTTTTGTTTGCTGAAGGGCAGAGGCAATTACAAACCTGCCCGGATAATAAATCTCTTTTATGGGCTATGAGACCCCTGTAACCCCGTGGATTCATTATGATCTCGTACTGAAGGCCGCGGCTCCCAGGACTTCCACCATTACCCATAATCACCTTCCTAAGCGCTCAGACAGGCAGGAAGAATAGCATTGAACCGTCTCTCACAGTCTCCTGTGTGTCTGAGTTTGCAATCGGCTAGAAGATAGCTGGATCTCGCAAAACTATGCGATGCAGCTAACGCTCAGAATCAGTCATACCAACGGGAACTTTGTGTTTTTTGGGGTTTATTTTCAGTAAAAAATTTTCACTGCACTGACACAGATGAATGACTTGAATAACAACACTAACTTTGCAACATTGCAACATTTTGCTGAATCAATACTGAACTAATCTGATTTGAATAATGAGACTATTGTCTTCTGTAGAGATTAAACTAAATTTGTTTCATAACTGATGGACTGTACAGCATCAACAATGCTATTTTGTTCATTCGAACTACAGACCTGTTCAAAATGTCATTTTCTCTTAAAAGTATAAAGGTACTTCCTCATACCTTTTTAAAGGTTTTTAATGATGTCTTGTTAACTGTAGACTCTGGGGTGCTGCAATTCTGTTGTTAATAACATTTGAGACTATAGACCATAACATTTTTATTGAACGGCATGAACGGTTGGTGGAGATTCGATGTACTGTTTTAAATTGATTTGAGTCCTATTTAACTAATAAAAGTTTTACAGTTATCTTACGTGAATCTGCATCTTCTTCAGCTCCATCTATGTGTGGGGTACCGCAAGGATCTATTTTGGGACCCATTATGTTTTCACTATAAATGCTCCCAATTGGATTTTTTTTAAAAATCTATAAATCCATGGAACATCATTACTGCCAGTAAAGAAGCAAGTAACTCTCCAGAGCCCCTTTTGCATGTTTAAAAGACTTTAAAACATCGATTTATGGCCTTTGTCTATATAGCGTGCACTTTTTGATGACTTGCTTTTGTTGTCAGATCAAGCTTTTCTTCTATTAAGAACACTGACAAAGGTCAAGTCATTTTTGTCTTTTTGTGACTTTGAGAGAGTGCTTGTGTGTCTTCAGGCCTGGACTACTGTAATTTTCTCTATGTAGAAATTAATCAGTCCACATTGTCAAGACTGCAAATAGTCCAGAATGCTGCTGCTGGACTGTTGATAGGGTCTCAAAAATGTGATCATATTCCTCATATTTTTTCTTTTCTAAACTTATAGAACTGATAAACAATACAAATATACCATTGCTCATTTTTAAGTCTTTAAATTAGGGCTACTAGGTTATAGCAAAAAACATAATCATGATTATTTTGGTCAATATTGTAATCACGATTATTTAACACGATTATGAGTGGGTCTAGAACTTTATATGTTTGATTAGAGCCCTGCATTTTTTTACACCCCTTGGGCCGGGAATCGGCCAATTTTCATGTGATAGTTCAGATGCGGCCCAGGCATCAGGCCTGTTTTAGGCTTCTCCTTATTGATATATTTTAGACATTCATCAATTATGGTGATAAAAAAACTGCTGCACTAATGAAACTTCGCTTTCACTTTCAAGTTCGGCTTAGACAGCGATAGTCTGAAACTTGCCACAAAGCACCGGCAAAAATAAATAACAATAAATGTGTCTGGGGGAAATAGTAAGGAGATATTTGAATTATTAATAAATAAACTAGTGTAATCTGAGTCAGCGTTGCAAATATCCTGACTCACAATCTCCTCTTTGACGCACCTTTTAGAGAGAAAAGTGACTTTAGCTTCCACTCTCCGCACAAACGATTGGATATGCACCTAATAGCACACATTTATCCAGGTTTAACGTTTAAACTAACATTGTTTTATACCTGAACTGTTTTATATCTATAGGTTTTATTTTAGTCAAGTGGTGATGATTTGAGAAGGCAAATTGACCAAACAGACTATGAACAGTCTTCCGCTGCCCGCTGTTCGTTACTTAAAAAAAAAACTTATATTTAACAAACAAAAAAAATCCTCCCAACAATTTTCCAAATTAACTTAATTAAAAAAAACGAAACAAAATATAAGCCTAATCACTTTGCCATTACATACAAAACTGAACTATTTTAATAGCTGAAACAATAGCTAAACGTTCATTTTACTTGTCTGTGTTCTGTTCCGTCTCTGAACGCATACACAGAACATCTTTCATACTTTTGAAAAACACAACATCAAATAAACATTAATAAATCAAGCACGTCCCATTTTATGCAAGTCACGTTACATGATTTTACTGATTTGCATGTGAAATCAGGCTTTTATGGAGGAGCAAAAGTGCACCAACGGGGGCGGAATAGGGAGCAATAATCTTTTTGTCTCAATTATGGCATTTTCATAATCATTTGAAGCCAAAATCGAAATCAGAATTTATTTTCGATTAATTGCACAGCCCTACCTTAAATGGACTTGCACCACCTTATCTTTTAGATTTACTATAACCATGCTCACTGCCCAGACCATTTCTCTGACCAGAATCTTCTGGAACAGTTTGCCTCCAAACTGGTGTCTTTCAAATCTCTTTTAAAAATTCATCTTCTCACAGGCTTTTTTTGTCACTCACTGTGTTGACATATGTTCTAACCTTATGTTTAATGTTTTGTAGTAGTGATGTTTAAGGGATTTGCTGGAGCCTCTATGTATGTGTTGTGTAATAGTACTGTGTATGTTTGCTTTTTGCATGTTTTTGTGACACTACAAATTTCCAACAGACAGTTAACTGATGCCCTGTACTATTCCTGAGAAATTGTTTATTTTTTACCACAAAAGAGACCACAAAAGAACTTTTGGGAACCGCTCTTCTATAGGAATTATGAAAGTCTTGTAAGACTGAAAACAACTACACTGTGCAATTTCCCATCAATTCCACATTGTTGGTGAAGTCAAGTTTGTGAAAAAATCAGTACTCCAGGAATGAAATGCCGTTTACAAAGACCACATATTTCAACCCTTTTCTTAACATTTTCTTTGAAGCCATTTGTTTGTCCTTGCTGGTCTACTGCTGTAATTTTCGATAAACCTGCCTCTAAGTGCAATGTAAAAACAATAAGTCTGGCTGCATGAAACTATTCAAAGCCTCCCCCAAAATCCGGTTTTGATTTGTAAAGAATGTTTCTCTGTTGTTTAAAGACAAATGAACGTACTGGGGCTGTGGGACTGTTGTGCAGTCAATCTGTGTAACAGGGTTTATCAGCATTAAACATATTTCATGACTGAGTAAGAGTGTGAGGTGTGTGCGAGCACCTCTCCGGTCTGTCTGCGCGAGCGGCGCGGGATGTGGACGGGCGTCAGGCCCTGCGTGAGCTGCGTCATAGAGGTAAGTCCTCCTCTGCCGAACAGGATGATGCCGTTTTCGCTCTTCGTGCTGAAGGAGAGAGAGATCTCTGAGCCCACATCAAACGACACAGGTTTCAGCTCCATGTACCCAGGCTTGGAGAAGCTTACGGTGTGCAGGTTCTGACAGAGAGAAAACCAGAGTTTATTTTGTAGTTTCTCCCAAAATCAACTTGGTCATGGGTGTTTCTTTAACTGTCCTGGAATCTTTGTATCATGCCTTAATGTTTTAGTTTTTCTCTTTTCGATTGGCTTTAAAAGTTGCACCAGATCAAAACTGCATTGTTGAGAGAAAATTGTGAATGTGAAGAGAGAAACTAAAAACCCTAAAAGCATAAAATGACATTTGTTTTGATAAAATGATACTAAATATCATTTAACACACAGTGATCAACATTTATGCACTCAAGGAAATGGTTAATGGACAAAGTTACTAATGCACAAGTCTAAAACACATGATAGTATAGTACTTTTTTGTATTGATAATCATATGTGACCCTGGATCACGAAACCAGTCTTAAGTGTCAATTTTGAGAAAATTGAGATTTATATATCATCTGAAATGAGAATAAATAAGCTTTCCATTGATGTATGGTTTGTTATGATAGGACAATATTTGGCAGAGATACAACTATTTGAAATCTGAAATCTGAGGGTGCAAAAACATAAAAATAAATCGCCTTTAAAGTTGTCCAAATTAAGTTCTTAGCAATGCATATTACTCATCAAAAATTAAGTTTTGATACATTTATGGTACGCAATTTGCAAAATATCTTAATGGAACATGATCTTTACTTAATATCCTAATGATTTTTGGCATAAAATATTTTTTGATAATTTTAATTTTCAACCCACCAGCACTTTAGTACCAGAGTAAGAAACAAACTACTGAACACATATGTATGTGTGCTAAGAAAATGAGGATTCAGAAGTCAGAAGAATAAAAACATTTATTAAAGATAACATGAGCAGACCAGGGGTCACCAAGGGACCTTCTATAGCGTTTTTCCATTAACATAACAGTGTATGTGTAAATTAAGGTCTCTTGGTCTGATGATACTTTAATATTTAGTTTTATTACAGAAATTACACAGCTCAAAAGTGAGTTTCGAATCTGGAAACTAAAGGTTACCTTTTAATCTCACTCTCATTTTATTAACTTGTTATGATTGACTTGATGTGGGAAACAAAATAACATTTTCCAAAAACATTGGACCCCACAGACCATCACTGTACAGACAAATATATATATATATATATATATATATATATGATATGATCTGGGAAAACCCAGCACATGGTGAAATTTTACCTTTTTTAGGTTTTGATACCATATGAAATCTGGGTTCAAGCCCTTTTCAAAACTGTTTTTATTTTGTCCATTTTGTCCTTGAATGTAACAAAAGTTACGGCTATCTGAAGCTGGCTGATAGCTATGATTTTCAGGAATGGAATTTTGAGAAAAACAGGTTTAAAGTGAGATGTGTTTTACTTTTACTTTACAGGTTTAAGGAGAGCTGCTAGGAGCGCTATACTGCATTATTACTCAGACTAACGACTAACGACTAATGAATAATGTACCTTGTAGTTGTAGTTTACATGTAGAAATGTGAATTTTGCCAGTATATTTTCAGAGATGGTAGACAAGATGTTATAGAATAATAATTTAATGAAAACCTAATTTTGACAAAAAACGGACATTCGACCTTTCTTTCGAACATCCTGAAAACATCTCAGCGCGACATCTGATGGGTTTTTCCAAATCACAGCACATATGTATATTTTGTGTTGCACAAAAAATAAAGCCATACAGGTTTTAACAAGATGAGGGCGAGTAAATTACCTTTTTTTTACTCATAAGTTGATAACTGTGATTCTAAAAACCCAGAGAAAAGCTCAGAGGGAACTGATGACTAAGAAATGCAAATTCTCTTTTGATTTTGGGACTAAACACTGTCTCTTGTATTGTTCCTTTCAAAGCAAAAGTGCTTGTGGAGAAATATTTAAATTGAGCAAATGTTGCCTTTAGTGAAAAAGAGAGAGATAACAAAGACAGGAAGCTGTTGTGTAACTGTACCTCAATTAAGCAGCCTTTAGTCAGTCCTGTGTAGTCTGGGCTGCTCAGCAGATTGTAAGGCGTTCTGGAAACTTCAATGTCTTTCATGCAGCCAGAGAACCTCTTCAAAACCACCTCTGGCCTGAGGAAATGCAAATAAAGACCTCATTCAGCAACTGCTTCTTAAAGCAGATGCAGGATTAAATGCAGGAGGAATTCATGTAAAAACATCAGAATGCACATGTGCACACCTGTAGTTTCCACTTTTGGGTACACCGCCAAAATACATCCTCTCATCCTCCCTCAGGTTGAGGCCTGTAGCTCCACCTGTAGACGCCATCCGCAACTGTTCGGCCTCATTAGTATCGATGCTCACTATGGTGATGGTTGCTAAACATTGAAAAAGAGAAAGTGCGATTACAGATTACAGTCAGTCATTCACACACTGATTGACAGACAAGTGAAGCATTTTGGTTTGAGCATCATGACTGGCCTGACAGAGGACACTTGCTCAACCAGTGGAGAGAGTCTGATCTGTTTGTTTGACCATGAACTAATAATTTGTTTAATGTGAAAGCTGTGAGTTCAACTGGGGTGGAACTGTAGCATGATTTGCATGAATGTGAAAGCAACTCTATTTTTAATCTGCACTTGTTCAGGAAGTAAACTAGCATGCGTGTGCATTTTATCTGATTACAGTGTTGTTAGCTAGTGGATACAAGCAAGAGTGAGCCTGTGATTGCGCAATGAATGCAAACAGACTGAAAAAAAGTAAAAATCAGCCCTCTCCTCAAAAGAGCCCATCAAAAATGTGACATTCATACAGTAGATTTAAGTGCTATTCACGCTGATGCATATAATAGTGTTAAGAAAAAAAATACTGACTGGCTTTGTTTTCTGTTATACACAGTGTATGCTTGTGATGACATGAAACTTCCTAAATTTCAATAATTAGGATGGTGCAAAATATGAATATACAATTATCTATTATCACCTTTGCACCAGTGTTATTGTTAACTAAAACTAAAGCTATTAAAATATGCTTAATTAACAACTGAAATAAAGTCCAAAACAAGCAAACAAACAAACAAAAACACAAATTAGATGAACAAAAATGAGCAAGAAACTGAAATAAAATAAGTAATAAAATTACTTAATTTCAATTACTTCTAAAAACTAACAATGCAATGAGAATAAATTATAAAACTATAAAAATGACACAAAAAAACAAAAAAAATGACTAGAAAAATTAATTACTAATGAAATTAATTAATGAAAAATATAAATGAAAAATATAATTAATTAAAAATCTTATATATATATATATATATATATATATATATATATACATACATACATATATATATATATATATACATATATATATGTGACCCTGGACCACAAACCCAGTTATAAGCTTATTTTTTTTACTTTTATTTAATTTTTTTTAAAAATTGAGATTTATACATCATCTGAAAGCTGAATAAAGAACTTTCTGTTGATGCATGGTTTGATAATATTTGGCTGAGATACAACTATTTGAATATCTGGAATCTGACGGTGCAAAAAATCCAAAAAAATTAAGAAAATCACTTTTAAAGTTTCTAAATGAAGTTCTTAGCAATGCACATTACTAATCAAAAATTAAGTTTTCATATATTTATGATAGGAAATGTACAAAATATTTTCATGGAACATGATCTTTACTAAATATCCTAATAATTTTTGGCATAAAATATATATATATATATATATATATATTTAATTTTGACCCATACAATGTATCTTTGGCTATTGCTACAAATATACCTGTGCAACTTTGTGGTCCAGAGTCACATATATAAAATAAAAGCTTATTCAGTATGCTAACAAATACTATAATGACACTTATTTATGCTGACACATACTGTATTAAACTTGCCACATCACAAATACTGAAATAGCAGTGTTTGGCATAACATTTCTGAATACATGCATCTACTGTAAGAGCTGTGACCAGGTGAAGAACTTCAGTAGAAAACTAATAAGTTAAATTTTGCCATGCTCATCATATGACTTCAAAAGATTTTAAATACAATGCACAATGCAAAGACTAATGTGAACACAGAGTAAACACATTTGGATCAGCATGAGGGTGGGTAAGTAACGGATGTTAATTTTTCAGATCGGCTCAGCACACTGCTGAAAAGTGAACTGCTCTGTTCTCATATGTGTACCTTCTTTCTTCATGCGGGACATGGTGAACGACTTCCATTTCCCGTCATTATAGCGTTTGTCACTGATGATGGAGCCGGTGCCTGAGCCCAGATCGTAACTCACTTTCACTCTCCCATCGCTCAGTTCTGCACTCATGAAGTCCTTCTGCTCAGACAGACACACAGAGCACAGATATAAGCAGTGGAACGCATGTAAATACTGTATATGGTAGGGGTGCGCCGATCAGGAATTTTGAGGCCGATCACCGATCGCCGATCGCCGATCACAGGAAGCAGTATCTGCCAATCCGATCACCAATACCGATCTTTTTAAAGCCTTTTTTTAATCATGTATAAATTATTTATAATGATACTCCAATCAGGATTTTTAAACATTTATTCGGGCCTCAATTGGATTTTTTTTTGTATTTTGTTTTTCTGAAAATAGGGGAATTTGCCTCTTAGTTTTATTAATTTGAGGGATGGAGGGGAGCTTTTTTTTTTTCATTTATCATATCAAAAATATATATTTATCTCACCTAAATGTTTGATCATGCAGTGCATTTGTGTTTTTAGAATTGTATAACTATTGCACTATAGCTTACACACAGCACAAGCCTGATTTACACAAACACATTAAACAAACATCGTTACCGAAAAGGCTTTTTCAGCATTGTGATTCTTTTATTACACAGCACAGTAATACAGTACAGTAATCTTTCATGTTCAAATTAAATAAATATAAGCAACATATTATTCAGTGCTTTTTTACTTTGCATTTACTTCTAGATTTATATATTAAGTTGCTCAAGTAAGTGGCAAAACATTTAAACTACTTTTTTTTGTTCTTTTCTTTGTTTTCCTACCTAGTGCCAGCTATGATTACCTTGCTTATCTAAAAGTGCTCCTTTCCTTTAAACCTAGACAAAAACCAACATGTGTTAACTGTGAAGCACAGCAGACTTTATTTATATGCATTTGTGGTGTAAATATGAGGTTTTCGTGTCAATTATTGTTCATATTTACCGCAAACATTGCCGTCTCTTTAATTCTGCGCGTGCAGCTCTTTAAACGCACTGCCAGACCGCAACAGTGTGCAGCTTAAACGCTTTAATCCGTTAACATGAGGGTGGGAAAAAATACACAGCAAAAACGCTCAGTGTTAAATTAACACTCTCAGTGTTAATTTAACACTCTGAGTGTGGACACATATAGACACTGAAGTAGTGTTAAAATAACACTGAGCAGTGTTGAAGTTAATGAGATAATTGGGTAATTAACAGCTGATGAATAAACATTAGTATAGACACCTGATGATAACAAGCAGAATCACCAAAGGAGAAAATCAACATTTTTAAGCTACCATTATAGTGGTTAGTGTCTGCATTAGTTGGGATCTTGACCCTTATATTAATATTAGATTTTGTTTGGCTGCTCTGTCTACGTTAAAACAAACAGACAAGTCAAGAGCAGCAGTCATCAGGTGATCATGATCATGTTTTAACAACATCATCATTATTTCACCTAGAGTCTAATTTTTTCCTTCACTGATATTAACAGCCTTGTAAACCAACGATAGATCCTATATTTTCTATACATTTTGGATAAATTTCATTTAGACAGTTCTTGTTCAAAATTCAAAAAGATTTATTTTAGGCACACACAAACATCAAGAATCCGCATATGAATCTCAACAATGGTGATAAACAGCATATTCGGAAAAACAGATGATCTCAAAACAAATAGAAAGACAATGTGGCAATGCATGATGGGAACCATGGATGAGTTTTGATTGGCTAACACATGCTGATTTGATGCTCACCGTTGTTGTGATTCTCATGCTGATTCTTGATGTCTGTGTGTGCCTAAACTATATGTTTTTTTTTTATTATTATTATTCAGAACTACTTGAAAGAAATCTTTTCAAAATGTATAGAAAATACAGGATCTATTGCTGTCGGTTTACAAGGCTGTTATAATCAATAAAGGAAAACTCTGAGATTAGACGCTAGATGAAATAAATATGTTGTTAAAACAAAGTCATGTTTTAACACTGAGAGTGTTAATATAACAATGAGCGTTTTTGCTGTGTACGCACTGCAAACGGAGTTATGTGAACCTGGCGTTATGTGAGCGCATGAGCATCCAGTCTTCAGGAGAGCGCGCGGTTAATGGTTAAACACTGGGAATAATTAAAAAGAAATGCAATTTATAAACTTTAGCGACGATGCGACACTGCCTCTATTGTGCAAGCAACAATAGTCAGACGCGATGTGCTGATTGGAAGCCATTTGCGCACTTTGAGAGAGAAAGAGAAAGAGCGCGCTGTCATTCACTCGCGTTGTTTGTGAAATTACGGCTCTTATAAGGTTTTCAAATTACATTTTTAAGTTATTTAAATGAAGAAATATTAATTGTACCTCACCGTCAGCATTATAATTGTTTTACCCGCGCCGGACAGAGACTGAGACGGTCCGCTGAATGTCGTGCCCAACCTCTAACGGCAGGCGCGTCATCAGCGTTAGATCGGTTTATTTGATCGGCCTATTTGGAGACCGCCGATTAAACATCCCAAAACGATTATCGACCATTAGTGATCGGTAGCCGATCAATCGGAGCGCCCCTAGTATATGGTGTAGGTTTGTGCGGGCCATTACCATGTCCTTCGTGGTGAAGTACATCATGAGCGAATCTGTGGAGAACGTGCGGAACTTGAACATGACTGTGGAAATGTTGGGGTTCCATCTGGTGGGACGGCTGACAGCGGCGTAACCCTCTCCGTCAAACTGAACCGTGCCTTCAGTGTCCGCCGGCTGAGGACTACACACACAAACACACACATTACACTGAGCTCCTCACACTGAATTCACACCTGTGTGTGTGTGTGTGTGTTTGCTCACCTGACCACACAACCAGCACAATCTCCGTCTCTCTCTCTGTAGTTCCAGAGGCCGATGGGTTTTCCATCCAGAGACGTCTCTCCCATACAGCCTGAGAACGTGGTGGTTTTCACAGCGTCTGCCTTCTACACAAACACACACACAAAAAGGAGAGTCCGTATGTAATTCACATGATAAAACAGTTCAGAGTTACATTGCAAAAAATGCTTTTCTTACTTCGATTTTTTGTCTTGTTTCCAGGCAAAATATCTAAAAATTCTTAAATCAAGAACAAATTTCTAGACAAGTAAAAATTATTGTCTTGTTTTCAGAAGTTTCAGAGTTTTTGCTTAGAACAAGCGAAACAATCTGCCAATGGGGTAAGCAAAATAATCTTATAAATAATTTTATTTCCAGACGAAAACAAGATTATTTTGCTTACCCCATTGGCAGATTATTTTGCTTGTTTCAAGCAAAAACTCACTTAATTTTGACTTTTTTTCTGAAAACAAGACAAACATTTTTGCTTGTCTACAAAATCCTTCTTGATTTAAGAATGTTTAGATATTTTGGCTGGAAACAAGACAAAAAAATCTAAGCAAGAAAAGCATTTTTTGCAGTGTAAAGGATTAGTTCACTTTCATAACAAAAATGTATAGGTAATGTACTCACCCCCTTGTCATCCAAGATGTTCATGTCTTTCTTTTTTCAGTCGTAAAGAAATAATGTTTTTTGAGGAAAACATTTCAGGATTTTTCTCCATAAGTGGACTTCTATGGTGCCCCCGAGTTTGAACTTCCAAAATGCAATTTAAATGCAGCTTCAAAGGGCTCTAAATGATTCCAGCCAAGTAATAAGGGTCTCATCTAGCGAAACAATCGGTTATTTTCATACTTTTTAAACTCAAATGCTTGCCCTGATTGACACCTTGGTCTAACTTAATTGACCCAGATTACACATATTACACATGTGCATCGCAGAGATGAGACAAGGCAAGCATTTGAGGTTAAAAAGTATGTAAATTGTCAATTTGCTTCGTAAATAACTGATCGTTTCAAAGGGTTCCCGCTCTAAGCCAAACGTCAAATTCCCTGACTTTTCTTACTGACTAAAAAGCTTACTTTTCATGACCTATAATGAACAGATCCATCCATTTACAAGCTTTATTTACTTGATAACATTTTTTTTTTTTTTTGTGCAAAACACACTATTTTTTTTTTGTTGTTTGTTTGTCTTTTACCTGTTAAATGCACTTTGATATTTTTCTGTACTATTTCCACAGAAATTAATTTATCTAAAATTATTTTTTAGGCTTTCATAACCATAACCTAACCATAACAATATGCAAAATGTGATAAACAACACAATAAAACAAAATATGCTATAGAAAAATGTAATTTTGGAAACAAAAATTGAAAGTAACAAACAAAAATCCCTGATATTCAATGACTTGGACAAAACACATTTAACATTTCTGGAATAGAATTGATATTCCAGAAATTCCATTACCTTTTGAAAACCCTGGTTTCGCTATATAAGACCCTTCTTCCTCATCTGGGATCGTTTAGAGCGCTTTGAAGCTGAATTTACCTTATATATGGAAGTTCAAACTCGGGGGCACCATAGAAGTCCACTATATGGAGAGAAATCCTGAAATGTTTTCCTCAAAAAACATCTCTTTACGACTGAAGAAAGAAAGACATGAACATCTTGGATGACAAGGGGGTGAGTACATTATCCCTCAATTTTTGTTATGAAAGTGAACTAATCCTTTAATATTTTGATATAAGAAATCAAAATCTAGTCTCATTCAGGCACTGTCACCTTCAGTTTGTTCTAAAAGATGAGTAATATTCAGTAATATATGCACATTCTTATTCATATGCACATTCGATATTCAGCACTGGAAGCATCTGTCACCAAGATTAATTTCTTGTGTGTGTAAACACACCTGGCAATAAAACTCTTTCTGATTTTGATTCTAATATCACAGATTTCATGGCACTGACACCATCAGATGAGAAAATTTAAACTGACTTAATTTAATCAGTGAATTTTGCAACATTGACACTATTGAACTGATTTGAACACTATTTTATAACTGATTTATAAACGTTATCCAGCTTGAGTCAATGTTATGTCCATGTTACAGAAGCAAAATGCACAAATTCTCCATGAAGAGCTCTACTTCCAAAATAAAAATATCATCATAATTTACTCTCTATTACCTGATAATGACATCCTTTCTTCAGCTGCAATGAAATTATGTTTTTTGAGGAAAACTTTCCAGGATTTTTGTCCATATAGTGGACGTCTATGGTGCTCAACATATTGAAGGTTTCAATGCAGCTTCAAAGGGCTCTAAACAATCCCAGCCGAGGAATAAGGGTCTTATCTAGTGAAACAATTTGTTATTTCCTAAAAAAATACAAATTAAAATAACAATTTATATACTTTTTAACCCCAAATGCGTGTCTTGTCAAGCTCTGCAATGTGTACTCTGTGCAGTCCGGTTGAAGACGTCTCATTTTCTCCTCCAACTTCAAAATCGTCCTACATTGCTGCAGAAGTACCAACCCAGTGTTTACAAAGGGAACATGCAAAGAAGGTCAAATGGCATTTACAAAAAAAGGTAAAACAGCAATGTAGGGCAATTATGAAGTTGGAGAACTGTCAGGAACCAGAGTAGGAATGCGCATTGCAGAGCTAGACAAGACAATCGTTTGTGGTTAAAAAGTGTATAAATATAATTTTTTTAAGAAAATGAATGATAAGACCCTTATTACTCGGCTGGGGTCGTTTAGAGCCCTTTGAAGCTGCACTGAAACTGCCTTTTTAACCTTCAATCTGTTGAAGTCCACTATACAGAGAAAAATCCTGGAATGTTTTCCTCAAAAAACTTAATTTCTGTTCATGAAGAAAGAAAGATATGAATATCTTAGATGACATAAGGGAGTGAATTATCATGAAATTGTTATTCTGGAAGTGGAGATTCAAATACTAATGAAGTAAATGCAGAGTTTTGATGGACTGAAGAAGCGATCTCTCTCACCTTCACTGAGCCCAGCATGCCACCAACAAACAGGTATGCGTTCTGGTCCACATCCAGCACAGTGTAACTCTCGGGTGATTTGGCACTTCTGTGAGTTGGTAAGATGCCTGTTTTGGGTCCCTCCAGCGCGTGGACGGAGATACTGCCGTTCAGCCCAATACTGGACACCACAATATGAGAATAAGACCAACACTTGAGCCACTAATAATCAGCAATACTAACAAATAGTTATTAATAAACAGCTGTTTGTACAATGCAAATATCAATGTTTCTCCCTACACTACAAAAAATGCTTTTCTTACTTAGATTTTGTCTTATTTCCAGCCTAAATATCTAAAAACTCTTAAATCAAGAAGGATTTTCTACAAAATTATTGTACAAATTATTGCCTTGTTTTTCAGAAATAATAACTTAAAATTAAGTGAGTTTTTGCTTAAAACAAGCAAAATAATCTGCCAGTGAGGTAAGCAAAATAATCTTATTTCAAGCAGAAAATTAGATTATTTTTCTTACCCCACTGGCAGATTATTTGCTTGCTTAAAGCATAAACTCTCCTAATTTTAACTTTTTTTTTTTCTGAAAACAAGACAATAATTTGTACTTGTCTAGAAAATCCTTCTTGATTTAAGAATTTGTAGATATTTTGGCTGGAAACAAGACAAAAATCTAAGTAAGAAAAGCATTTTTTGCAGTGTAAACACTGTTTACGTTTTTTCTTTAGTTTAGTAAAGGAAATCTAATGTAGGCGCAATTGACATCGGTCTACAAAACTAACATCTGGAAAGAAATCAAAAGCATTTAAGCAGAAGCATTACATAAGAAAGTACTGTTTTTTTGACAGAAATTATGACTTCACTGCTAAAATTGCTTTTCTTACTTAGGAAGTCAAAATTATTGTCTTGTTTTCAGAAAAAAAAAAAAAGAATTTAAAATTAAGTGAGTTTTTGCTGAGAACAAGAGAAATAATTTAGTTTTCTGCTTGAAATCAAATAATATATATATTTTGTTTACCACATTGGCAGATTATTTTGCTTCTTTTAAGCAAAAACTCACTTAATTATAACTTATTTTTTCTAAAAACAAGACAACAATTTTTGCTTGTCTAGAAAATCCTTCTTGATTTAATAATTTTTAGATATTTTGGCTGGAAACAAGACAAAAATTCTAAGTAAGAAAAGCATTTTTTGCAGTGTTGGTTTTATTGAATTAACTCTTTAAAATGTAACTTATTTTTCTTACTCCACTGAAAATTTTTTTTTTTTCGTAAATACAATGAAATCTAGTGCGGTTTAAGCTTAAAACCTCAAAGTTTGCCACATACTGTATCTACAAATCATCAGGTAGCAAAAAAACTATTTGTGAATTCTAATTACAGCTAATAAAAAACAGCAAGCACAATCAGCATCAACTTTGTTAACTAAAAAAGCAGTAAACAAATCAATCCTCCCAGCTAACGGATGTGTAAGGGTGATAAAACGATGAAAGAAAATGAAAAAATGATTTGCTGTGCTGTTGTTTTTCAACAAAACACTTGTATGTGAACTCTGAATTACCGTGAGGCCTCGATTCGATGCCAGTTTCCATCGTTGATGACGAGATCGGGATATTCTACACGGCCGACCCCTGATCCCACATCCCACAGGAAGTTCACCTTACCCTTCCTCATCTCAATTGCCAAGAAATCCACCTACACACGATTGAGGAAACATAGCACTCATGAAACATTATTTCCTATTATTTTTCTCTCTTAGCCATGACCAGCAGCTGTTTAATAGAGGTTATGGAAAGTAAGGAGCTCATCATCTCTGTTACTGACTCAAATGTACACCTTTAGCGGTGTGAAGCTCACACTGATCGCTTAAGCAGAGGACCTGAGGACATCCAGACAGTTTTACACTCACATATTTGGCCGATCCAAGGTAGAACAGCAGGTTATCAGCGGTAACGGTTTTCACATGGAGGATGATGGTGTTATAGCGGCCTTTTTTGATCTCTGGCTGGTAGGTGCGGATACAGTCTCCACCGGACGACACAGACACCTTAATCTAGGGGTCAAAAGGTCAAAAAAGGTCAAAAACAGCATGCAATCTTATTTTTTTCATGCAGCAAATTACTTTTTTCAAAGTGTGGTAGAAGTACTACACTAGTGGCACTCAGGCTCCCTCTAGTGGTACGCAGAGGAACCACTAAATTAAATATAAATTAATGTTAAAACACAATGCAGTTTAATTCAAATTATTTGAGTAGTTTTTATTTTTTATTATATATCATTTTTACATTTACATGTACAGTAACAGTTTTAAACTTTTGTACAACACATTTTAATGTAATCATTATTTAAGTTTTTATTTACCTGTTTGTAAGCACTGTGCAGTGTTAATGTTCAAACTGTGTATTTACAATGTTAAAGTGGCAGTCAACAATATTCTTATTAGGAATAAAATAATTAAATAAACAAATAAATAATAAATAAATAAAATTGCCTCGCTTTTGAACTGTGCAGAGGCGTCATTACGGCGGTACTTGGAAAGCCAAATATTTCCTGAGGTGGTACTTGGTAGAAAAAATTTGAGAACCACTGACTTAACATATTCAATGAGGAATCAACAAGAGCATTTTTAAATACGCTATATTGCCAAAAGTATTGGGACACTCCCTTCTAATGAACAGGTTTGACTACTTCAGTAATTTCCATGAGTACTAATCTTAATGTTTAAGCATATAATGATATTCTAGGGAATAGTGTCCTTCTAATTTAATAGCAAAAGTGTGGACAGGCCCCTTTTTTATTCTAACATGACAATGCCTCTGTGTATAAGGCAAAGTTCATAGAGAAATGTTTGATTCAGATGACTTGTACATACACTATATGGACAAAAGAATTGGGACACTCCTTCTTTAGAACAGAAAAAGGCACTGTAGCAACAAAGATGGAAGTATAATTCATGTATTTAAAAATTGTATTTCCATCTCTGTTGCTTTAGTTTTGGAAGTGTCTAAAATGACTGTACCCATATGCACAAGTCATTGGTGTTTTTGGCTCAAAGTCTGCATTTAAAGTCACACCAGAGGTGTTCAGCTGAGATTAGGACTTGGCTTTATGCAGACCAGTCAAGTTCTTCCACACTGAGTGAATCAAACATTTCTCTATGAACCTTGCCTTATACACAGAGGTATTGTCATGTTAGAATAAAAAAGGGTTTTTGCTATAAAATTAGAAGGACACAAGAAGAAAACGTTATGATTAGTACTCATGGAAATTACTAATGTACTCAAACCTGTTCATTAGAAGGGGGTGTGCCAATACAGTGTATATTATTAATTTTGTAAGGGATAATCACAGTAACAGTAAACCTCTGTTGTGCAGCACTTTGTTTGCCAAAAAATTAAAGTGATTAATTTTCATTTGATTTAAAAGCTTAATTAAATTGTTAATGTTTTAGGACATTTGATTACTAGACAAAATAAAATACACAACATAAAAAAGAACATAGGGCCTTATCAATATATATAAATAGTTGTTTTGATGCATAAACATTAATTAAACAATTAAAACAAAAAGAAATAAGAAAAATTAAAACAAATAAAAATAATTTATAGGGTTTTCCTGGAATATGATGAGCAGCACTCACAGAGTTGGCCTGTTTCCGAGCCTGGTTGATGAGCTCTTTGATCTGTGAGATGTTTTTCTTCAGGTTGTCCTGAAGTTCCTGAATGGGCTTCAGTTTCTCCAACAACTTGTCAGCCTCATTCTCCAAGTCCTTGACTTTAGCTCCTGCCGCATGAACTGCAGACACACGTAGAAAAGCGGCCGTCACCAACATTAACACACCATAAAATAAACACCACATTAGAAACATGCTTGATAGCGGAGCCGTAAGTAACGGAGAACGAAAGGCTCTAAAACAAGAGCGCAAGAGACTATGAAAGAATTGAGAAACAAAAGCGAAAAAAGGGAGAAAAGTGACATGTTATATATCTCTCATTTGCAGCGTAGGCAGCGAAAGACATGGAGCTGTTATTTCAAAAGAGAAGATGAGAGAAAAAAACGACAGAGTTTCCATCTGTAATTAGCTAAAGCGCTCATTAGGATAACAAGCTTAGTGAAGCTTTCAAAGGCTGCGTTTAATCCTGTTTGGTTGAAACAAAGAACGGAGAAACGGAGCGATTGGGAAAACACTCTCTCTGTACATGCAGCGCTCCGGATAAAAGCACCATGCTGAAGCCTCGGGGAGCGGAGAGCGCTCTCAAAATCATTCGCAAAGATGAAAGAAGAAAATCGTGTATACATACTTATTGCTGTTGACGTTCAAAATCAAATGGGGGGGGAAAAATACGAAATAAGCATTTAAGTGATCTTGTAACACAAACATTTCAATTAAGAAATCAAATCTTCATGATCCATGCAGCTGTTGTCTCTATAAAGAACGATTATTGCTGGAGTTGGATGGATGTCGTACTGTTTTTCTCCGGGTCTTTGATGAGGTTGTTGGCTTTCTTGACGTCGTCCTCCAGTTTGCTGTAGTTCCTCTTCAGGCCCATCAGGTTGAGGTTCATGTCCTTCAGGCGGTTCAGCACATCTATGGCCGTGTCGTTGGCCTCCGCCGCCTTCAGTTTAGTGGCCTGGATCTTCGCTGCCAGATCTACAGTCAACCCCAAAACAAAAAAATACCACAGGCTTAGCTGCACATCTCAAACATCATGTTCACAAACTGAAGAAAAACATTCATAATTACTCCATAATCAAAGAAAAAAATCTTGAACCTCCCTAAGGAAAAATAAATATACTAAAATGCATTTTAAATACATTTATTTCAGTATACTACAAATACATTTACATCTTATGTACTTAATAAAATAACTTTGCAATTGTACTTTTTAGTATACTAAACCAGTAAATTTAAAGTCTGCTAAAATGGAACAACTAATTTTGTACTTAATGCACTTTAATTGTGCGGAAGTAGTGCTGAAGTCCAACTAAAGATATATTTAAGCATGCTAAAGTGGAACTATTGCAAGTATACTTTAGGTACACTTTAAATAACAGCAAAATGCTAAATATTAACAGTGACATTAAAACATGTTTTAGGCTTAATATTAAGAAATGTGCTTTGTGCACAAGTAGTACTTCAAATAAAGTTTAATCACAAGCAATATGTCAGTAAATATGTTGATACACTAACTATACTTAGTATAAAATAAATGCATTTTAAATCTATTACTTTTTTTACTAGGGCTGTTTAGTTAAGATTGACTGAATGATTGATTGATTGATTGAATTTTTAATGATAAATAAGCTTAAATTTTACTCCCAATTTAGGCATCCAGACATTTTAATTTTGACATTTTAAGTTTTCAATTCATTTCTATTCTTCTCAATGATTCTCAGTAGATTATTAACACTAATGTAAAACTTTACAGTAAAACTGCTGTAATGTTCATTTGATTCAGCATGCATTTACATCAGCACTATATCATAATGAAAAATACTTTCCAGTTTTAACTATATTCATAAATTACTGCTATGGTGATTATTATATTTTCAGTTTTGAAACTGGATGAGGACTGTGTTTAATTGTCATAAAATCAGTTTAGTTAAAATCCCATTGGTCCTCAAACCTAAGTTTCATTTTTCTGAAGGGATTTTTTTTATTATTATTATTTGTATTATTTTATAATTTTTTAGTGAATATGAAATGTGCTATATAAATACACTTGCCTGCATTATTTTAGTGTTATTTACATACCATTACAATATTTATTAATAGTTTCAATTAGTGTTTATTTCAGTTTAGTTATTCTTAGCAATTCTAGAACTAAAAGTAAATTGTTTTCATAAAACGTTTATTTTATTTAAGCTTTCAGTTATTGAAAATGGTTATTAATAGTTTTAGTTTCAGTTAACACTGACTTGATATTTTACAGACTGCTGTCAGTAGAGTTGGGGTCATTCTCATTACAATTAACGAGAGTGATATAATCAGATTACTTTTTTCAAGTAACACATTACTTTTAAATTTACAAGAAAATAACTGAGTTACTATTCAAATAAGTAACATAACATAATGCACTATTATCCATAAAGAGTAACCAAGTAACACAATTAGTTACTTTTTTATTGGGTAATGCATTACTTTTAAAAGTAAATTTCCCCAACACATTTCCTTTCTCAAGCAGTATATGGAGGTATGAAGGCAACCAGACACATCCAAATCCAATGCTTCCCTAATATCATGTCTACTAAGATGCTTACACTGCAAAAAATGCTTTTCTATCTTAGATTTTTTGTCTTGTTTCCAGCCGAAATATCTAAAAATTCTTAAATCAAGAATTATTTTCTAGCAAAATAATCTGCCAATGGTGTAAACAAAATAATCTAGTCTTCTGCTTGAATTAAGATTATTTTGCTTACCCCACTGGCACATTATTTTGCTTGTTTCAAGCAAAACCTCACTTAATTTTGACTTATTTTTTCTGAAAACAAGACAATATTTTTTTCTTGTCTAGAAAATCCTTCTTGATTTAAGAATTTTTAGATATTTTGTCTAGAAACAAGACAAAAAAATCTTAGCTAGACAAGCATTTTTTGCAGTGTACATCTCTGATTTTTTTATGGCAGCATTAGAATTGCCCTTTCTATGATCTAAAATCTATGATAACCCACAATTCTGTGTGCCAAATGTGGTGGTATTTTTTTTTTTTTAGATCCCTAGAAGTGACATTGTGGGGTTCTAGATGTCTGTCTGAATCCTGCTGTGTGAAGCAGTGAGACGGATGCACACACACACACACACACACACACACACACACACACACACAGAACACTCAGTGATAACCTCGTCCTGACAGTACCTGTATCAAACGTGTAACACACACACACACACACACACACACACACACACACACACACACACCTCTGTGTAACCATAGGAACAGCAAACATCAAACCCTATGAAGGTTTAAAGTGTTCTACAGTCAAGCTGGTAAGGATGACCCTGACACACACACGCACACACACACACACACACACACACACACACACACACACACACAGATCAGCTGTCAAGGAAAATGTGGCAGTTTGAAAACCGTCTTGGTTTCCTGTCAACTCAGGTCCTCACACACACACACACACACACACACACACACACACACACACACACTCACCATCAGGGATGGCACTGAGTTTCTCTATTGTGTCGTTCAGGCCTTTCTGTAAGTCTTTGTTCTTTTTGTTGGCTCCTTTCAGTCTGAACTGAAGAGCACCCAGATTGTCGCCATTTTCTGAAAAAAAGAAAAAAAAATGACATTGGAAAAACAGGTTTTTCTTGGGGAGATTTGTGAGAAGCCGCAGGACATTATTTTTTGCTGAAGACGGTAATCTGATGGGGTTTTGCACCTTTCACGTCATTCTGCAGCTCTTTGGCCTCGTTCCACAGGCGGTGGCTCTTCTGAAACGAACCCTTGGCCTGATCTTTCAGAGATCCTTTGGGTCCTGAGGCCTACAAATAGGATGTTGCACACACATTAGAGCTGATGCACGCAAAAAAAAAGCTTTTCTTACTTAGTATTTTTATCTTGTTTCTAGTCAAAATATCAAAAAATTCTTCAATTAAGATGCATTTACTAGATAGCACAATGACATAAGATATTTAATCTTGTTTCCAGGAAAAAAAACTAAACTAAGTGCATTTTGCTTAAAAGAAGTAAAATTACCTTCCAGTGGGGTAAGTAAAATACTCTTGTTTTAAGAATATTTTACTTACCCTACTGGCAGATAATTTTACTTGTTTCCAGGAGGGAAAAACAGCTTAAATCTTATGCAATTTTGCTTATCTAGTAAATGCATCTTAATTGAAGAATGTTTTTATATTTTAACTAGAAACAAGACAGAAATACTAAATAAGATAAGCCTTTTTTGCAGTGTGCCACTCATTCTTCAGATGGCACAGAACCTGCTGCTAAACTATATGAAGAAACATGTTTTGGAAATTTGTGTTGTATTGGGAAAAAAACCCTTTACAATTACAAAGACAAGTACTGTCTAAGTGTACAAGTACACTTTAGTTTAATTCAAAACCTCAGCTTACTTTAGGGGGACTAAACCTGTCGTACATTGCCATCAAAAGTTCCTAAAGGTTAGTAAAAACATGAAAAATATTACAATTCAAAATAAAAGTTTTCTTTGTGAATATATATATAGATTGATTCCTGTGATCAAAGCTGAATTTTCAGCATCATTACTCAGTTTCAGTGTCACATGATTGTCAGAAATCATTGTAACATGCTGATTTGCTGATCAAGAAATATTTCTGATTCTTATCAAGTAATAGAAAGTCACAAAAAAAGGTCCTGGTCGTGTGGTGATAAACAAATATATTCTATCTGAAATCTAACACAGAAATCCCAAATGTTGTTGAATGTGATATGATCAGTGTGTTCTTGTCATGTATTTTCATGCTGAGAGAGTGAGAGAGGATTGAAAGCTCATTTTTAGTATTGCTGCATATTGTTGGCTTTGACGCTCTTGTGTGAAGCACCTTGTTCAGTTTTAACCTTTTGCCCCAGCGTTTCTGCGTCAGACGTGAGAGGATAGTGAAAGAGGGTGAACGACTAGAGCGAGGGACGATAACGGGAGAACAGGATGAAAGCTTTGATCTCTGAAGCAGGACAAATGGAAATGAATTGAACAGCTTCAACGCAACCTGCCTGAGGTGTGGAGCGAAGCATGGACTCCTGACACAATTGTTTCTTGAATATTCCTTGTTGCAATATTGAAAAAAGCTGCAAAAACAGTCTTCAAAAGTGTTGACTTTTGTGCTCTAAAACAAAAAGTGTACTGCAAGTGAAAAAACAACCGAATGTGAATTAGCTGCTGCCCACAGGAGCATTTCACATCAGTCACTGATGCAGGCAGGAGACACTCGTGATTGTGTGTGTGTGTGTGTGTGTGTGTGTGTGTGTGTTTCCTCACCAGCTGTAGAGCATCAATGCTGGTTTTCTTTGCCTCTTTGGCCACTTTATCGGCCTCGTCAATGTAGTTCTTGATGTTGGTGTAAGCGTTGAAAGCAGCGGTGGCGTTGAAGGACAGGTTCTTTGCTTCAGCTAGAATACTACAGAAACCACATATTCACAGTCAGATTAGTTAAAGAAGAGAAAATATACCAACCCAGGCCCACTGGAAAAGCGTGTTTGTCGTCACTTTTCCACAAAATTATATTACATAGCATTAAAGGCACAATACATACGATTTTTTTTATTAAAATATCCAAAAACCACTAGAACAGTGTTATATATTTTGCTTGTGTACTTACATTATCCCAAATGTTTTTGAAAAATGTTTAAATCCAGAGAAATAAGCAATTTTAACTAGTGTAACGGACTGCGTCAATGACGTCATACACCCTCAATTTTCCGGTTTTATTTTGTAGAAAATATGGAAACCTCAAAGACACTTTAATATGTTATGCATTTTATTAGAAAGCATTATAACAGATTTTTTAAACACACTCAAATGTATCTAGTATGATAAAACAGTGCTGCTTTTCTACATACACATGACCGGAAGAAGCAGAAGCGGTCGACTTTCAGACCCACCCTGCTTCACACTACAGTGACCTTATGTCTTTATTACATTAACTCATCAATGGAACAACGGATTGCATCAGCTGTGGGGATGAAGACAACAAATCCCATGATTCCAGACTCAATCACAGCATCATCAAACTACGCCTTTGTTTCTCTGTTCGTTTTGAATATGCATCCTCTAGTGGTGAAAACGTACATATTGTGCCTTTAAGTTGGTTGTTGTATGTATAAATAAAGTAGCACCTACACTAAATCCCTATACTGACCCTAAATGATAGAGTTAACAAAAGCAAATGTTAGATAAAACTAGTGCTGTCAAACGATTAATCGCGATTAATCGCATCTAAAATTAAAGTCTGCACACACATGCATGTATATATTAAGGAAAAATTTCGATTTATATCTAAAATATTTATATTTATTTATAATCTAAATTGTAAACAGGTATAAATATATATACACATATAAATATTTTGTTTTAATATATACATGTATGTGTGTGTATTTATATGTACATAATAAACATACAAAGTAAACATATAGTATGTAAACATAAACTTTTAATTTGCATGTGATTAATCACGATTAATCGTTTGACAGCCCTAGATAAAACACATTTGCTAATGCAAGCATGCTATTTTATCTGGTTTCCGCAAGTTTTGGAGCTCTTTTATTGTGGCCTCTGTTTCACAGGACTTTTTATGGCTATCTGAGCACTTCACATCACAAGTGCAATGCTGTACCGGGTGCGCTACCGAGCAAGTTTACTATGTCAGAAATGCTACACACGGAGCTGGTTATGGGATTCAAATGTAAAAATTTATTACACTTCACAACTTGTGCACTATGCTAAAAGTGTTTTGATCTAACAGTGTAGTATTGTGCAAGAAACCAAGCAAAAATAAGTCTTTATTAACTGAGAATCTGCCTTTGTACTCATAATAAATGAAAAGGAACGACAGCTGTTTGTGTTTTACTGCCTCTAGTGTTCATTTGAGCTGGAAACTGGTATAGACACGCAGACACATACACACCTGTCGAGTATGGCAGCAGAATCGTTGAGCTGGCCGGCGTGGTCCTCCGCTCTCAGCAGCAGATCAGGGATGGAGTCGTCTAGACCGCGACCCAACCGCGCCACCTTAAAATCCAACTTATCATGCAGGGGATCCAGCTCTCTGGCCATCTCCTCCAGCTCCTGCAGACGCCAGTCAGTAAGCCACAGCTCTGACCATTTTTTTAGCAATCTTTCTGTTGTGTGTCCAGCGTGAAACTGACCTCTTTGCCCTGGTTGATGCCGCCTGAGAGAGCGTTAGCTTCGTCCAGCATCTTCTCTCCTTCTGCCAAAACTCCCTCCATTTGCTTTTTCTCTTTAGCTGCCACATCTCTCTTTCCCTGATCAAACATAACCAAAGGTATTAGACATGATACAAAGCCTGTCATAAATTTGTGTTTGTGTAAGTGTGCACCTGCAGACGGTCGAGGTTCAACTGGTTGTTACCAGCCAGTCCTTCGGCCTGCTTGGTTTTGTTGTGCGCATCCCTCAGCAGATCCTGGGCCTCCTCCAGTTTCTGCCTGTAATCTCCCATTTTATCACTGACCTCCTTCTTCAAGTCCTCTGTGGCCTGGTGTGGATCTCCAAACAAACGCTTCACTTTAGCCAAAAGAGCCTCTGCGGCACTATAAAGATGAAGAGAGAGAGAGAGAGAAAGCTCCTTATCTGTGACTCATGACACAAGAAAACACTTTAAGAGACCAAAGCAAACCAGAATGACCAACTACACTACTATTCAGTAAAATTTTGTTTTTAGAAACATGAATACTTAGCAAGAACACATTAAAAAGTAAAAATATTTAAATATATAAGATTTTAATTTCAAATAAATGCTGTTCTTTTGAACTCTATATTCTTCAAAGGACTGTGAAAAATAAAATGTATCACAGTTTCCACAAAAATACTGGAAAGCACAACTATTTTTTAACATCGACAATAATCAGAAATGTTTTTTGAGCAGCAAATCAGCATATTAGAATGATTTCTGAAGGATAAATTACAGTGATTAAAGGAAGTTCAACACTTCAGCAAAAGAAAAAAAAAAAAAAAACAGATTTATAAAAAAAGCACAAATGTTAGTTCATCTAAAGAAAGTTTTGCTTTTTAGTACACTGCAAAAATGCTTTTCTTTTTGTCTTGTTTCTAGCCAAAATATCTAAAAATCCTTAAATCAAGAAGGATTTTCTAGACAAGTCAAAATTATTCTCTTGTTTTTTTTTTCTGAAAACAAGACAAAATTAAGTGTTTTTGCTTGAAACAAGCCAAATAATCTGCCAATGGGGTAAGCAAAATAATGTTTTCAGTTTGAAATAACAGATTGTTTTTTTTTTTTTGCTTAACCCATTGGCAGATTATTTGGCTTGTTCTAAGCAAAAACTCACTTAATTTTGACTTGTTTTTTCAGATTTTTTTTTTTTTTTTTTTTACTTGTCTAGAAAATTCTTTTTGATTTAAGATTTTTTATATTTTGGCTGGAAACAAAACAAAAAAAATCTAAGTAAGAAAAGTATTTTTGCAGTTTATGGTTAACCTGGATCAACAAAGGTGTTTTTTGAAAAAGTAATGTGTTACTTTACTAGTTACTTGAAAAAAGTAATATTATTACGTAACTTGCGTTACTTGTAATGCGTTACCCCAACACTGGTCATGACACATCTTTTGTCTTACAGGAGATCTTTGAGGACACAGGAGACATCAAACCAACAAGTATCTACATGCTTCAGCGCTGCGCTTAAACCAAATCCACCTGAAAACCACCTATTTGGCCTGAAGTGGAACTGACAGCTCCTAAACCGGTTCTGTGTGTTATAGCTTTGCTCGAGCACTGACTCATTCCCTTCGTCCTCCTCTA
The DNA here is from genome assembly GCA_033026305.1 of Cirrhinus molitorella. NCBI lineage: Eukaryota > Metazoa > Chordata > Actinopteri > Cypriniformes > Cyprinidae > Cirrhinus > Cirrhinus molitorella. Next base: position 1,817,619 of record CM065133.1, read on the forward strand.
GGTGTCTCTCTCTGTTCTCTCTTGGCTGTAGAGATGCAGGAATCCATTACAGAAGTAATTTGATTAGGCTGGAATAATATTCCTCCCCCGCCCAACCTCGGGCAACTTTTAATTAGTTCATTAAGATTTTACATAAGAAAGAGAAACTTTCTTCATTTAAGCTGTGATCCAATGAACCACAAAATACGGCTGCGAAACATAATGCCACCAAAACAATTATTCCAACCTGAGCTTGAATGGCATCCTCACTGCTGCTCCACTTTATGTGCTCTGCATGTAAGAGGTTTATTGTGGTACTCCATCTGAGTAATATTCATATGATCTTTACATATGGCATTACAATACAGTAATACCTTGCAACAAGTCCCAACGCTGTCTGTTATGAAAGCTTAATATCCACCTGTTGCCCACATTTTACCCATAGTGCATGATTTTTCTATTATAGGGCGCAGCAGACTGTAAAAAATCCATTCATTTTCTACATAGGGAAATAGATTTTTAATAACTTATAAACCTTGTTGCTAATTGATGGAATAGGCTTGTGTTAAAAACATCAGCCTGCATTATTTCAACTTATTTTTTTAAATGTTCCTAGTTAACAGCTGAATTTATGGTGAAAAACTACATTACCCATGATGCTCTGCAGAAAAATTCCTTCAGAGTTGCAAAGATATCTTTAGCTCCACCCACAATGATGTAGTCAAGTCAGTCTACCTTGTCAAAAAGTTATTTTCATGTTTCTATATAAGCATATATATGTGACCCTGGACCACAAAACCAGTCAGAAGCCGCTGGGGTATATTTGTAGCAACAGTCAAAAATACATTGTACAGGTCAAAATTTATGATTTTTCTTTTATGCCAAAAATCATTAGGATATTAAGTAAAGATCATGTTCCATGAAGATATTTTTTAAATTTCAATGAATATATCAAAACTTATTTATTTAGTAATAAGTAATATGCATTGCTAAAACTTAATTTGGACAACTTCAAAGGCAATTTTCTCAATATTTAGATTTTTTCGCACCTTTAAATTCCAGATTTTCAAATAGTTGTATCTTGGCCAAATAGTGTCCTATTCTAACAAACCATACATCAATGGAAAGCTTTTTAGATCAGTTTCCAAAAATGGACCCTTATGACTGGTTTTGATGTGGAAAACGTGGACAGGTTCACGGAATCCATTCATAAAAATTTATTATTTAATGCAGAATGTCATGGAATTTGTCAAAGTTTGGAAGAATTAATCAAAAGTATGTCATCAAATGTAATCAAATTGCAATAAGAACTAGTATATGTAAATATTAAGCCGCATAAAATACTATTTAAATATGAATCCTGGATGTTCCACATATCTCTGTGTTTATGAATGGCGCAGACGCACAGTTTTGTTTACTAGTTACACATACTGATGAATTTGTTTACCTCGAAAACGACAGAAATATATTTTTAATATTTCAAATGTACATAATACTACTGTTGAAAAATTAATGAAACTTTATTTTTTAAATAAATAATTATTTATTATAATTATTTAATTATATATATATATATATTTCATGTTTTAATTTTAATAGTAAATCCCCTTTACTTGCCAAAACAATGAAAATTGTTTCATTTTCATTAATTAAAAGATAAATTTAAGATTTTTTGTAATGCTTTCTGTTGATAACCAGAAAAATATAAAGACACAGCACATAATTTCTGAGGTAATAAAAATTCACAAGGCTATTGTAAGAATAACGCTGTTATGCATTCAAATAATTAGACATGCTAAAACCAGCATTTGTTTACAATAAAATACAATGTTTCATAGGGCCCTAAACATGTAATTGTCAGGTTGTCAATTGTTTTTGATTTGGTTTAGCCCCTTTTGTCTTTGGTTTGTTCCATTTCCTTTTTGCCCTTATTTGGTCATGTTCCTGTCTCCACCCCTCATTAAGTCATTATTAGTTAATCACCATCACCTGTCTGTGTCTTGTTAACCACCCTACTTAAGTTGGATTCTGTTCATTGTTTGGTTGTCCGTTCTCGTCTTTGTGTGCGTGTCTCCTTGCTTGTCACCCTTGTGGATTATTTCTGTGGATTTTGGTTTATTAAAGACTTGTTTTGCTCCCGATCTCGATCTGGTACTCCTCGTTTGTCCTCCCTACACGACACCTGACAGTAATTTTTGTTAAACCTATAATAAAATGATGTTAAATTGTATAAGTTTAATGATTTTAATTCATTACACATGCTTTTTGATTAATACGATTCTGATTTAGCCATTAAAAAGGAGTCCAGAAAAATTAAAACGGAAAAAAATGGAATCCAGAAAAATACGGAATTTGGAAAAAAATAAAACGGAATTTGGGAAAAAATAAAATGGATTTCATAGGGCCCTAGTTTTGTTGTTCATAGTCACATGTTTCTATATATAGATCAATATAGAAATCAACTTTAAATAACTTAATTGTTTTTAATATGATAATATAATTTGCAATGCTTCATGGGATTGTAGTTATTTCCCTCACTTCTTGTATCTTTTTCTCAGATTTTCAAATACTTTTTTGCTTCAATTCAAAATTTGTAATGTTGTGATTCTCCTTGTAGCTGGTTGGTTTGGTCCATGGGTTATAACAGTTTCATGAAAGCTTTAACAAAAAAAAAAGTGAATGGGAAAAATATTTCCGGAACCTATGCCGCTGCAAAAGTGGGCAGCACTAATGCAGCCCGTTGCAAAAAATGACGTTCCGTACAGCTGTGACCAGGAAGTGACATCATCTGGACAATTTGTGCAGTGTGTGTCAGTGCTTGTGTTTTACCCCAGTTCTTCATCAGCAATGTTTTTCTTTCCGGAGAGCTGGCGTTTGCGCAGTTCTGCGAGCATGGCTTGGATTTCGTCGTTCATCTCATTCACGCTCTTCTCGGGAGTCCCGTCCCTCGAGCCCAGAGTTGCGTTCAGCTCACGCGCTTTGTCCCGTAAAGCTGGAGAAAACATACACATAGTAACGTGAGCAGCAGGAAATTTACACACACAAATGCCGTAACTGTAAATACTTTTACTAATGAGGACACACCATACACTGCTATTGATTTCTGTGAATCTCATTATAATAAAATACACAGAACAACTTTCCCTTATTTCTTTCCACCTCCTTTTTAAAGGTGTTCAGTTTGATTCAAAGAAGTTCAAATTTAATGTTCTTTAATCAAACAAAATTAGATTCACAAATAAAACCCCAATCAGTTCAAACGGGAGAGCGAAATAAAAGAGCAAGCTTCTCTGCATATTCTAATTTAAATAAAAATCATTAAATTGAGATGAAAATGAGGTATAATTACATGCGTTTTCTGAATTTCCTCGAGAGTTCAAATGCAAACAGTCGATCGACTACAAAGAGCGCAGTATATACCTGCCAAGCGAGCCGAGCTGGAAATAATTGCATAGTGAGTTTCAAACACAGCTCGGGTCTTTGGGGTGGACAGAATCATTTGATTCCTACTCGTTTAGCGTGCGAGAGAAGATGAGAGACGAGGCGGTTTACTGGAGCAGGGAGCTCATGCACAGAATGGATAATGAAGCTCTTCCACTCCACGCTGACTGATGTCTGCTCTCCTCCACTTCTGCAAGCAGCTTTTTGGAAGCGGTTTTTGGCCGGTTATCAAAATCCAGAGGACCAAAGTGCAATATGTTGGCTCGAAGTGCCAAACACGAATCCAAGAAAATAAATCACGCACTTTTTTTGAATTTACAGCTTTAATCTGCTTGCATTCGCTGGGTGTCCATCAGTATATGCGTCTGATGTTTACATGTCCAGAGATCACATCTGTTGTGAGAAGACCTCTCAGGTATCACCATTTACATGATAGGTGTTCAGAGAATTATGATTGCGATTTGGCCACACATTTTTAATATGTGACTGATAAACATAATGATTAAGAAAGCACATGCTGGACAAAACACCATGTATGCAATGCTACAAAATATACCTTGCACAAACAAATATACACAAAGGGCATAAATCTAACTTTTTAAAACACCGGTCGATAACTGGTGAGTTGAGAATATTTGCTGGCCATAACTATTTTTTACCAGCCATGAATCTGTATGTGTGTTATTTCAATTCAAAACAGACATAACAAGAAAATATTTATCTGCAATGTATTTATTATTATTTATTAAATGTATAATAAAAAAATAAACAGTATTACTAATATCTATATAATATTAATAATAATGTTTATAACAATATCAATATTTATGGTCGTTTTTTTTTATTTTGCTTTCAAACGTTAAACCATACAGCTTTTATTTTTGCAAAAACATGTAGAGAAAGTTCTCTTTTAAAATGCTTTACTTTACTTAGAACAAATTTATAAAGCATTCTCATTTGGCTCTTAAAAATCTTTAAGAGCCAAATGGAAATATATAAGGAAATACATTATATATGGATATATATTTACACAGAATCAAAGCCTCCTCTGATACAACATTACACTGTAAAAAATTACCGTGAATTTAACGGTAAAAAACTGTAAAAAGTTAAAGTAAAAACCTGTTAAATGGTTAACGGTAATTTCCCTTACTATATACGGTGAAAAACTCTATTGCATGTAATTTTACGGTAGTATATCATTTTCAGAAGTGTAAAATAAAGTAAAATTTACTGTAAATTGACATTTCCAAAATTCCCTGTGTTACATTTTTTAAATTTGATGTTTTTTTTTTTTTTTTTTTTGTTGAAATAACGTTTTCTTTCTTTTTTTTTCTTAGCAGTTTTGTACATTAGGGTTTGTATGTTACATCTAATGTTGTTAAATGAATGTTTATTGCATTATTTCAGTTTCATGCGTGTTACTATGATGGTGTTTAGTGTTTGTGTGAATGACACTGTGCACCTTCTATATATATTTTAATATTTAAAAGCCAGATGTGAAGGACTTTAGTTCATCATGTGACTTTCTCATCATCACCACCTGCTTTTGGTGGTTATCAATGTATTACAAAGGTACAAAACATGTCAATTTAAGTGAAAACCATAAAACTTAAAACGTTGCTAGCGTATTTTTTTACGGCAAAATTCCGGCAACCACAGCTTTTTTACTGTAAATTTTACTGTCGATTTTTTTACAGTGTATAATAGATGTTTGTTCAACTTTTATTGGAAGATCGAAGCACAGAAGCTGTAATCTGTAGCTTTCATTAAGATCCTAAGAGACGTTTTTAAAAGTTGAACCTCTTTTAATCCAGATAAACATCTTAAAAATGCTGTGCTCAAGGTGCAAGACGCTAAAAAAATATGCCTGTCTAATGCATGTTTATACAGAAAAGAGTTTACATAGACACAATACAGCAAATGCTATTGATAAACAATTGAAATGCAACACGAATCATTTTGGAATCACATCACGAGTCTCTGAAACTGATCTAATGAATGTTGTTTCATGATTGATTAAATTTACGGTTACTGAACTGAACTGAATCAATACTGAAATAAACAGATCTGAATATTGACACTATTTTCTCTTGCAGAGTTTGCAGCTTAAATCGCATTTGTTTCATAATTTATGTATTTAAATTTTTCATTTAATAACTTGAAACTGGTTTGAAACAATCTGTATTTTATAAATAACTGTGACTTGACTCAAATGATGCAACTCCTACTTCTCACACACATAGTCAGTGAGTGGAGTATCTGTTTAGGTGATTATTTTTCCAGTAATGAATTTTGTCTCTTTTAATTAAGGCATCACATAGCGTTAGCTGAACCTTCATTAACTAAAGCAGCTTCTCTTTTAAAGCCATGTACAATGATACAAACATGCTCATTTACAGAGCATCGGGCCTCACACACACAAACACACATCTTAACCTCAGCCTCACCTAACCATCACCTAAATATCACACTGATCCCATCAAAACCTCATTAAAAGCATCATTTCATCTGGACCAGTCAAATCCATTTCATTTGTTGGTACCTTCAGCAGCCAGCAGTGTGTTCCTGACATAAAGCTCCAGCTCCTCGGCCCCTTTGCGGCTCCGCTCTGCATCCGCTGCCGTCTGCTCCCCATCGGCAGACACTTTAGTCGCCTGCATGTACGGAGAGAAAAACTCAATGGGAGCACAGTGAGGTTTTATCGGACAGTCTCAGATCAGCCTCATGCTCTTTTGCTGCTGTGTGAAAAAGAAACTGAGCAAGCCGAACCGAATAAAAACAACAAGACACATTAGATCTGACTCCTCTGGGGCCAACATGAACAAAAACTCAAAAGAAATGCTGCAAAACTGCAAGACTTCCAGTTTGGCAGAAATGTTTGTAAGGTCAAAGTTACACAAACCCAACAGGACAGAAGAAGAACGCTGAGGTCATTCTATTGAACTGCCACTTTATGTGAAAAAGCTGCTTTAGAACTGAGCTGTAATGACTTTATCAAGGATTTCTGTTGAGAAGATGGTGAAAGGTTCCCTTCAGCAGAAGCGAGCAGAACACTTCAGACTACGAACACAAATGTTCTGGCTTTCTTTCGTGTTGAAAAACAACCAACAAGGTCAGCGTTTCACAGAAGTCATTCAGATGGGATATATAATGTATAGCTTAACCAAACGCAACAGATTTTTACACAGGAACCAATGAACACAGCATCAGAAAACAATGAAATGCCCATTCATTTTGCTCTGGAAATATAAATTTATGAATCGAACTCTGCTCATGACAAATTGGCTTAGGATTTATAACCAAGGGACAACAAAAAGTGGAATTATTTATTTATTCATTAAATATTATTACAATTTAAAACAGCTGTTTTCTATGTTAAAATGTAATTCATTCCTGTGATCAAAGCTGCATTTTCAGCATCATTACTTCAGTTTTCAGTGTCACACGATCCTTCAAACATTTATATATATATATATATATATATATATATATATATATTGAAATTGTGATATTTCTTTTTTAACTTTTGTAACATCATAAATGTCTATATGGTCACTTTTGATCAATTTAAAGGTATAGTTCACCCAAAGTTGTGTGAAATATGGAAGTTAACAGGGACCAGAAACAGTCTGGTTACCCAATATCTTCTTTTGCATTTAACAGAGAAAAGAAACTTAAGGGTGTGTAAATAATGCCAGAATTGTCATTTTTTGGGTGAACTGTCACTTTAATGCATGCTTTCTGAATAAAAATAGCCTATTAATTTCTTCTTTTTTATCTTTCTGTACTCCCAAACTGTAGTGGAATCTTAGTTTCCACAAAAAATATGAAGTTGCACATTAGTTTTTAACATTTATAATAATCAAAAATGTTTCTTGAGCAGCAAATTAGCATATTAGTATGATTTCTGAAGGATCATGTGACACTAAAGAGTAGAGTAATGATGCTGAAAATTCAGCTTTGGTCATAGCAATCAATTACATTTTAAAAACAATTATTTTAAATTGCAATAATATCATAATAGCACTGTTTTTACTGTATTTTTGATCAAATAACTGCATCCATGTTAAGCAGAAGATGTCCCTTTTATGATACTGTGATGTAAGTAAAACTTAATGTAGGGTCACATAGTTCCTAATGATATCAGGGTCTATAAAACACACATTTAGACTCAACTAAGGCCACTAGGAGAGGTTTGTATGCATGCACTAGCACTTGGTACTGTGGTTTGCGATTAGTGCACGAGTCATTACTGTAAGAACTGAATTGGATCAGGTTTAGGCCATGATGTTTAACGAGTGTGAGACTCACCCTGTTGAGCAGTTCGTCCATCTCAGTGACCAAACTGCCCAGGTTGCTGTCGGCCAGCTGCAGCAGTCTCTCTGGAGCTCTCTGAGGAGACAGCATGTGCTGCGAACACACAACCAAAGACACGCCATTACCATCAACACATGACTGACAGATAGAGACGTGTCACCATGGAAACCAAGATGACACGGTTCTGTGTGACTTCCAGCCCACAGGCCTCGTTTGACATCACTGAATTATGAATCATGTAATGAATAATTCGAGCTATACGTGCAAAACAATATTGTAAACAAGTCAAATATAGATGCTAATTAGCAGCAGTTCAGTCCGTTTGACATGATTAGAACTTCTTCAAACGAACCTGCAGTCATACCAGAGCTTCAACAGATAAATTACACCACAATCACTGCTATATTTTCTGTGTTCAAGTTATAACATTTATACTTTTTCAACTTCTTTGTGTCATTTTTCAGGTGGAGCATGCAATCACAGCTATACCAGATAACATTTCATAGACAGTTTTACATTTACATTGGTTTGGGCGATAATTCGATAATGATAATTATCACGATATATTTCGATAAAACAACATAAAGAATGTGATAAATGTTTGATATAATGTTTATGCACCAAAAGCGGAACTCATTTTAATTAATCGGCATCATTTACCATGGATTTACTGTAGTAACACTCACTGCACCATGGTATTGTGGCAGAAATGTGGGATATTCACATTGTGTTTTATTACAGGAATAATAGTATATAATTATAGTATGTATTTGTGATTAAGCAATAACATGTGTGCATTTATACTGAATGTTTTTAGACTACTGTTCTATATACGTGTGGGTTTGACTGCGTTTATCATGATTTAAATGTATGCTACTATCTAGGAGACAAAAAAGTGATATTAATATTATAATATAATAATATCAGGCAACCCAAAACTGTTTCTTGATTTGAAACAAAACTCATTGCAACATGCAGAAACAAAGAGAATAATTATTCTATTTAGATATTTATTTTGTTAAGGAAAATTAATGGTCTGGTTTCTACAACTTTCACTTTGGAGCAAAAATCTGACTTTAAACGTTAAAGAAATACAGATTTGACATTTTATCAAGATACTTATCGATATCGACTTCTATGAAAAAAAAATATTGTGATAATTTTTTGCCATATCGCCCAGCCCTACATTTACATTACATTTACATTTAGGCATTTAATAGACGCTTTTATCCAAAGCGACTTACAAAAGAGGACAATGGAAGCAATCAAAATGTCTCATTTAGCCTAATGCAGTATATACAGCAAGGGATTTTTTTAAATTATACAATAAAAAAAAGAAAATAGATAAAATAAAGAAAAAAGCAAGCTAGTGTTAACGGCCTTCTTTTCTGCTTTTTTGTTAATTAATTTTTTTAAGAAAACTAGCAGTAAGTAAATTAATAGAGTATACGTCTAAAGGGCTTTTTTAAGGAATAGAATTAGAAAAGAGGGTGCTACATTTTTAGGGTTTGTTTTCATGTGTATGCTCTAAATAAATATATATCTAAAAGTTTAACTTACTAACATTGTTACTGTAGTTACTTTGTTACTCTGTGCACATTTCATTCAATCACTGGCCTATTCAGCAGCAATCCATTTTGCAATTTAATTTATTAACCTGAGGAACCATCTCTGAATTCATATGCATTCATAATGCATTAAATTGACAGTAAAAATCTTCCAGACTTGAATGGATTTGGTGTTCTGAAGCTCTGAATGATCAGAGCTCTGCTCCTCATGCTTACCTTCAGCTCCTCTGTCATGTTCTCGAAGCGATACAGCACTTTATATGGCAAGGGGAGGGGCAGAGTGAGATTGACGCTGCCAATCAAACGCAGCAGACGCTCCATGTCACGAATCAAGAGTCCTGCGCAGTCGTCGTCACACGCTGTAAACAGAATCAACAGTTCAACACATTAGACACATATAGTAACACATGCACACAGAGCCCACAGGCAGCACCAAATCACACTGCACATCTTACAAGGTCACACAAAAACACCCCTCAGGTCTGCATATGCATGCTTAAGGGTCAAGGGTCAAAGGTCAGAGCTAGGGGGTGAAAACTTTTTGAATTTAAAGATAAGGGTCAATTTAACTTCTATTGTCTTCTGGGAAACTATGTTATGTAGCCTCTGAAGGGCAGTACTAAATGGAAAAATATGATATTTCTGCAAAATAAGAAAAATGTACACATCTCCATTCTGTTCAAAAGTTTTCACCCCCGGCTCTAAATGCATGTTTTTTCCTTCTGGAGCATCAGTGAGTGTTTGAACCTTCTGTAATAGTTGCATATGAGTCCCTCACTTGTCCTCAGTGTGAAAAGATGGATCTCAGAATCATACAGTCATTGCTGGAAAGGGTTCAAATACACAAAAATGCTGGAAAACCAAAGAATTTGTGGGACCTGAAGGATTTTTCTGAAGAACAGGGGTAGTTTAACTGTTCAGGACAAACAAAGGACTCATGAACAACTATCACTAAACAAAAACGGTATAAAAATGGGGTCAGTTTTATAAATTCAACTATTATTTTCTCTTGTGGACTATATGCAAACATCTTTTATTGGTAATATTTTATTCAGGTCAATACTAAATAAACAACAACATGCATTTTGTATAATTCTGAAATGGGGATGTAAATTTTGACCTCAACTGTATTATTAAGGTTAAATGCTATTCAATGTTATTATCAACATTAAAAACAGTTGCTAAATTAATGATAATGATATCTAATTACTGAACAATTCTTTTCAGCAGGGTTATTACCTAAAACAAACAAACAAAAAATAATGCTGAAATAAAATAAAAACAACAAAATGAAAAAATAAATAAATAAATAAATAAAGCTAAAAATACAAACAAAAACTAGTTTAAAATAGAAACAATAAAAAAAAACCTGACTCAACCAATGGAGTGCATTTGGGGCGGGACTATCTGATTGATTGACAAAAGAGGGGAGTGTTTATGAAACTTGTCTGAAAACAGTCATTTTTCCTGCAGCCCTGTTTTTGAGGTCGCATTGAAATGACACACTTAGTAGTCCATTTGTACATTTACTCTAGTGCAAATTATGAAGGAGGACACACACTTGTGCTGTAGTCATATTTGATCAGGGCATGTGTTCAGGATGAGTGCTTATGAATATGTGTGTGTGACAGAGAGAGGGCACAGACTGTCTGAAAGGACAGCCATGTTAACGGCCAAGGATGGACAGGTCCTGGGGCAAGAATGCTGTTAACGAATGTTATTGGCCTCTTTTGTCTCCCATCATAACAGCACTCATCCAGCATCCCTCCATCATCTCCATTCACCTGCTCGGAGGGAGAGCCGTGTCCCCGAGCAGTTCCCTCTCTCTAGATTAAACGTGAGCGAGGTGGAAACTCAGGGGAGCAGGACTTCTCAAGCGTGAAATTTAACAGAGAGTGTGAAACAGCTCCTGGCAGCCTATTATGAGTGTTTGACATGCCACGAGCGATAGCGGCAAGAGAAAAAAAAAGACACAGACAGGCGCGTGGCTTTCGCCGCGGACGCAAAACGCCGCTCAATTTAACCTCTTGAAAAAAATGGAGCTATTAAGATTTCCTGTAAAGACGCCTTTTCACGCAAAAGACTGAATGAGTAAAAGTGTGAAAAGACCTGGAAAGAAAAACGATGCACTGAAGAGAAAAGCAAAATCTCAATTATCAGTCTTCAGAACAGACTTCAGTGCCTCCATATTAAACAAAATAAATTCATTCAAGTGTATTTAACAACCATAAAAAAGAAAAAGAAAATGTATATAGCTTAATGCACTAACAATGAAAGTCAAAAGAAACTGACAGTGTACCAGGATTAACATAAAGGAAAAGACGTTTTAAGTCAGATTAGTTGAAATGGCTGATAAGGTAAGCTGTATAATCAGATGCCTTTGCACATATTTTTAATGGCTTTACATGATTTCTGCTACAAGTATTTCCAAGTCATTTTACCTTATAAATCTAATGCTAACAAGTTTAATGTCCTGTAGTCGTACTTGCTCAAGTTATGTACAATTGTATTTGTTTGTGTTTTATTTTTTAATATTTATTACATTTTGATCTGATCACATTACCCAAATTTTAAAGTTACCTGACAAACATGTTTGCATTGCAATTAAGACTACATTTAGATCCGTGACACTTTGAACATGATGCAAACTGATTCATGAACTCATTATTACTATTATATTACTACTTTTTTATTGATCCATTAAATTTTTATAATAGAAATAATTGTATATTTATAAAAATTTAACAGAGCAATTAAGATAAAGAAATAAAAATACTACAGAAATACTATTGTATGGTAAAATAAATAAAATTATAAAAAAAAATAGTATTTAATAATAATAATAATTATTATTTTTATTATTATAATCATCATCATCATCATCATCTCTCTCACACATAAGAATAATTATATTTAAATGATAAAAAATAAAATAAATCAGCATAAGAATAAATTACGTTTGCAATAATATAGTTTGTACAGTTAATTATATTGCACAGTTATTGTGTTAATAAAATAAAATAAATAACCAATTTAGTTGTTTGTTATTGTTGTTTTTACAGAACAACAATAAATTACTATACTAATATGTGTCATCATCTGAAAGTTGGTGAATACATTTCCATCGATGTATGGTTTGTTAGGATTGGACAATATTTGGCTGATATACAAATATTTGAAAATCTGCAATTTCAGTGTGCAAAAAAATCTAAATATTGAGAAAATCAGCTTTAAAGTTGTCCAAATTAAGCTCTTAGCAATGCATATTACTAATCAAAAATTAAGTTCTGACATATTCACTGTAAGAAATTTACAAAATATCTTCACGGAACATGATCTTTACTTAATATCCTAATGATTTTGGCCCATACAATGCATTTTTGGCCATTGCTACAAATATCCACATGCGACTTAAGACTGGTTTTGTGGTCCAAGGTCTCATATAGTCATGGTGGTCATGTTTCTAAGGTTGGAAAACATGAAAATCCAAATAAAAAATGACACCTTGGATAAATTAGATGCTGGATTATGAAGCAACACACGTCACACAAACACAGAAAAACACATGCATAATTACCCAATCTATCCAGTCAACCAATACAATTATCATAAAACACATAATTGCTAAAAGACATGATTTCCAACCCAGTGGTGAGGAGCAGGTGTCTAGCGCAGCAATGCAATCTGATCTCTCCTAGCTGAGAAAATGATCAGTCAACAATTATATGAAAAGTAAACAGTAATTTTGTGAGGGGAAAATCTGAGCATGTCTAATTAAAATGTTGTTTGTTTTGGCTGCATCTCTTCTCTGTTATTAGGGGCTGTTTATGGCAGAAACAAAGACCCAGAGAGATAAAACAGATCAACCTAAGTTAGTTAATCATATTCAATATACATCACAGAAGTCTTAAAGGTACAATATCAGGGTCAGGGTCAAAAAGGGGGTCAAAATGGTGTGTTAGTGCAGCTGTTATACGTACACACGATGCCCTCAGGGCCACACACATGCCTCTCCATGCACTGGTCACACTTCAAGCCGCTGGCGCCGGGACGGCACTGGCACTGTCCGGAGCGTGGGTCGCACGCTGTGGGAAATGCACTATAAGGGTCGCACTTACACTCTTCGCACCGGCCGCCCAACACACTCGGGTTACCATGGAAACCAGGAGCGCACCTGCACAGACCCAAATCACATTCAACACATCATGAGGCCTCTGCTAAAATATTTCCAACCCAGCCTCATAAAAATACGTATTTAGTAGATATATACGTTTTTAAATACGTTTTTAGCAGCGCCCTTTTTTACGCACGTTTCACAGCAGTTTTAAAAATAAATGTCCACTGAGTGGCGCTAAAACAAGACTGTCCACAAAGAAAATACGACCCAGTTGTACGTTTTTGAATCGACCAAATACGACCCATGTTTACTTTTTAAAGTTAAGCGCCCTCTAGCGGTCTTAAAAATAATGACAGTGTCGTGTTGGATCTGACGTCATGGAATGACGTATGAGTTTTTATACCGATTTCACGGTAATTTAAACGTGTTTTACTAGGTGTAATTCGTATATATGACCACACCTAACCCCACCATAAACCTACCCCTTACAGAAATAGTGCAAAATCATGATTTCTAGTGCATATTCCAAAAAAAAAAACATACAATGAAAACATATGCGTTCTCTGGTATCGAACCTGTGTTCATATGATTATACCACTTCGCAGTGCAACGCGCTACTAATTGACCTACACATAATGCTAAGGTTGAATTAGATACCTGTTACTGATAAGGGAGCAAATGTTGAATACGCTCTACAGAGACGTATTTGATGTTGAATACGCTCTATAGAGACTAGGGCTGCCCTCGACTGAGGATTTTTCTGGTCGACTAGTAGTCGTTCATTTTAAGCATTAGTCGACTAATCGTACGTTTATTAATAAAACATTTAGATCATTATAATGAGCCTTTAATTGCCTACATATCCTAATAAGCGCTCAAGCACGCAAAAAGCTTGCCACAGCCCACCGCAGATGTAATGATTACAAATGTGTCAGTTAAAAACAATAAGTAGACTGCATTAACATTTTAATAATATATTGATAAACGAGTGCTTTCTTTGTTTTCGGCTTAAGAGATGAAGTCGCGACTCGTCATCTTCAGTTGTGATGCGCCTGAATGCATGTTTCATATGTAGGCAATTACATAATCTGAGAAAGTAGAAATTTTACTCTCTATAGATATATTTTAATGTCTGAAAGCCATATACACTGAGTTTCACGCTCAAGTTCACAGAAAAGAGACAACAGAAAGCACATCCTGTTTGCTTTCATTATTTTACAAAAGCGCATGTTTCGTTTTTATTGTGAGTGTACACGAATATGTGTTTTTCGAAAAGATGTTTTACTTTTACCTGTCTATGCTGTCTAAAATGATGGAGTAAGCTATTCTAAGAGCAAATTACCGCACCAGGGATCCATCTGTTCTGCATTAAGCGCATGTCTGTTTAGCTTCCACACAGACAGCGCACATTTCTCTAGGTCAGTGGTTTTCAAACTTTTTAAAAAATATATATAGCCTAATTTGCGCGCATTGGAATATTAAAATAGCTTTTGAATGCGTGTGCGCGTTTTACTTTCGGTTTAGTTTGCAGCTTCCCGCATCCTCCTCCCTGAATCTTGAACTTTGTTACATACATAGCCTATACATCTTGCTTAAATCGTCCTGGCGACCCATTTTTTAAGTCCCGCGACCCACCCAGGGTTTGAAAACCACTGCTCAACATTACATTTGTGAAAACGACTTACGTCGGTTGTATAAATTGGAGGACATGTTGGCTAAAACACAGGTTCAATACACAAACCCTGGAACGTATTTATTACGTTGATATAGGTACATATTGCTGTGTTTGTATTACATTGCTTCAGGTGTGTATTGCGGCGGTCCAAAGTTCAAATATACGGGGACTGTATATATATATATATATATATAAAATTAATGCTCTGTCATGTTGGAAATATGCCCTACACCAAACCTAACCCTAAACCTACCAGATAGCGTTAACCAGTGTTGGGGGTAACTTGAGTTACGTAACTCAACCTACATAATAATACTACTTTTTTCAAGTAACTAGTAATGTAACGCATTACTTTTTCATTTCCAAGAAAATATCTGAGTTGCTTTTTCAAAAAAGTAACGGCAGTTACTTTTTGTTTTCTTTATGTATTTAATCCCATTTTATAAACCAATGTCTTTGCTGCTGACCTTTGTTGATCAAATACATCAGTACACTGCAAAAATACTTTTCTTACTTAGATTTGTTGTCTTGTTTACAGCCAAAATATCAACAAAAAAATCTTAAATGAAGTAAATTATTTTTTTTGTTTTCAGAAAAAAAAACAAGTCAAAATAAGTGACTTTTTGCTTAGAACAAGCAAAATAATCTGCCAATGGGGTAAGCAAAAAATCTTATTTCAAACAGAAAACAAGATAATTTGCTTGCTTCAAGCAAAAACACTTAAATTTTGACAAGAATTTTTACCTCTCTAGAAAAACCGTCTTGATTTAAGAAATATATATTATAAATATAATATTAAGAGATATTTTGGCTAGAAACAAGACTAAAAATCTAAAATCTAAAAAAAAGAAAAGCATTTTTTTGCAGTGTACCAATAAGCAAAACTTACTTTAGATGAACTAACATTTGTGTTTTTTTCTCATTGCTGAAGAGTGTTGAACTAGCCTTATTCACTTAATTTCATTTTGGTGTGAAAGGGCTTTTACATTAGCTAAGAATACATCTTTTATATTAAAAACAAACAAGCAAGCCCTACCCAGATTTAAAAAGTAACGTAAAAGTAACGCAAAAGTAATGCATTACTTTCCATAAAAAGTAACTAAGTAACTTAATTAGTTACTTTTTTAGGGAGTAACGCAATATTGGAATGCATTACTTTTAAAAGTAACTTTCCCCAACACTGGTGTTAAATGCAAAACACATTATAAAAACACATTTGTTGACGCCACTTGAATCTTCCTTGTGAGTAGATTTGAACTCTTTTGCAGAAACGTAGTTACACGGGATTTGAACCGGAGCTCTTCAACTCTCAAGTACATCTTCGTACTGCGTGAGCTACCAAACAAACCTATTGTTTATGAAAACCCATAGATATGAAGCTAGATATATCATGCTAACATTCAAAAAACATTAGTTTTCAACATTAGGTTTCATTTTAATATTATTTTTAAGTCATAATATAATATTCTTCAAGTAGTTGTGTGAAAATTACACTTTATCAAACTTTGTGTGAAAAGGAATAAAAGGTGTTTTACTGCCTATAGTGTTCCTTTTTTTTGGAAACTGCAATGTTCTTATTGGTACATATTTCACGTGCCGCAAAAAAGTGTCCCCAGGTACGTTTTTGTCACGAGACCAGGTAGAAAATTACTATTAATACTGAAGATTTGCCTCACATTCAGCGCTGCAGAGGACAGTGGAAAACACATGCTCATTTCCAACACTTTATTGACAGGTTCGGCCATGTAAGTAACGACTTGCTTTACATCATTTAGGAATATGTTTTCACCTTTCACAGTGTTTTCCCTCGTAGCCTTCAGGACAGGCGGTGCAGCGGTAGTCATTAAAACCCTCCGTCTGACAGGTGGGACTAAAGCTGTGAGAAACAGGGCAAAAGTTAGACCTATCACAGCTAAAGTGTGTGTGTGTGTGTGTGTGTGTGTGTGTGTGTGTGTGTGTGAGAGACATACTTGTTCTCTGGGTTGAGGAGTGGACAAGCACAGGGTTTGCAGTCGTCGGTGAAGCCACGAACTACGCCGTAAAACCCTGCAGCACATCGCTCACACTTATCACCGACTGTGTTATGCTGACAATTCTAGAAGAATAAAACAACATAAAAACACTGTTATTACTTTATAATGTAATAATACTGATATAGTATAATTGTCAATTTGATGCATTTAGCATGATTAATAATAGAAATTACAAAATACATGATTAAATCATGTTTATTGCACAACTACATAAATGTATTGACTGTCTCACAGCTCCCTGGTTAAAGTATTCAGAAGTGAGCAACCAGGTCTTTAACTGTACATAAGTCATTTTCAACCAAAATAAGTAACAACATCACATTATTGCAATTCTGAATGAAATCATACACACTACTAGTTTAAATTAAAAACTATACTGTATTTCTCAAAAATTCTGTTGCTTAAATTATTAAATAACCTCACATCAGAGTCTTTGACTGTATTCTTAACTGATGTTTTCTGTTTACTCTCACTTACAACTAAATCAACTTTTACCTCAAGACCTTAACCATCCCTTAGGACTTTTCAGACTTTTCACCTGCAACATCCAAACTTTCCAAGCTTTCTCATGTTTATAACCAGCCAATATTTAATTCCAATACGGTCACTGCTGCATTCATACAATACAAACAAGATTATTTTTAAAATGCCTTTTTTTTCAAAAAAGTAATTTGAAATGTATTTCATTAGAATACTTTGGAATACTAATAAGGTAGGATTTAGCAATGCTCTGCATATCATTTTTAATAACATTTTAATCAAAATAAGAATCTACACATTGTCCTGCTCAAAAGTTTACACCATTTGTGGTACGTTAGCAAACACATGGCAAACACTGGCACAAAAGAGAAGAAATTGTTGAACAAATCTTTTTTTTTTTAATACACAAATAGTGGGTCATTCCTGGAGTTTGGTAATATTGCAGTTTCTAAAGTGGTGGTTCACCAAAATAATTGTTAGAAGCTTTTTTTGCTAAACTTTGGGATGTCCGTTATAATAAATAAATATAATTTTTGCATTTTAATATTTTTGCATAAAATAATGTCTTAAACCAAAAATGTTGTCATGTCCCTGAGGCACTTCACTGAGTTTGCACTTAGAAAATGATTAACCAAATGTGCATAGCGTCTGTGAGTTTTGGCAACAATGTAAGCATTTACTCGTGTTTCTTGTAAAAAAAAATATTTTTCTAAAAAAACTGCTAAATATTTGATTAAAAAAAACTGACTTTTTGAAGTTATGTCCCTCAGTATGAACTCAACCCCGTCACACTAAATATTTTAAGCTCTTAATAATTTAGACTCCACTCTTATGTGACATCATTTGCCAGAAATGACATCATCCAGGTCTCTTTAATAATGGTGCAGAAAATGGTTAGTAGAATCATACTTTCTATTCATATTTTGAGGCATGTTATAGTCAGGAGGGTAGTGTCAAGCTTAACAACTCAACCCCGTCACATAAAATTAAGATGGAAAATTACTTTTTCAACATTTTATTTTAATCAATAAGTATTTACAATGTACTCATTTTATTGCTGCCATATATGATCTACTCTGCTACACTACATGAGGAGCAGAAAAACCACAACCCCGTCACAAATATATGTATTTCTCATTGTTACTGGGTTGTAAACTTGTGACAGGGTTATTTGCTTCATTTATTAATAATTTCAATGAAAAAAAAAAAAATAGTCATGGTTTCAGTAAAAATATTTTGCAGAAATTGCACCCACATTTGCAGCAGAAAGACATTGTTGTCCATGCAGATATGTTGACCCAGAAACAAAGGGCCAATTTGAGAGAGAAACAAAACCAAAAATGTACATTTAAGGCAATGTATCCCTTCAAATGTGTTACAGTCTTCAACCTTGTCACACATTGTCACGTTAATATTTTTAGAAAAATATAGGGAAGACAATTAAGAACAAAAGTATTTCTTGCTGATTACCATCTGACATGTTGAGGGCTAAAACAACAAAAATGTGGTTTTAGTTAAAATTTTAAATTATTATTATTTTTTTTTTACAAAAATAAAAAGACAGTAGACAAACAATTTGTATATTTGTAGCTTCAGTCCTATAAAAATGTAAAAAAATACATAAATGTTACTTTTTTATCATTAAATTGTTATCAGAGACACATGAGCAGTAGGTACACATTTGTTTTTATAACAATTTCTGTGTAAAATCCTTTTTAAACAATCCCATTTTGTCCGTTACAGGGTTGAGAAAAAATACAAGTGAAAATAATAAAAGTTCTTTAATGCCTGAGGTGGGAAAATATGATTTTTTTGGAGGTTTGATGTGCCTAATGATGTGGGGTATTGAGTTAAAAGCTGAAAAACATGTATATTCCAAGTTGAAAATGAATCGAATTCCAGGAATGACCCAAGTATTCTCACAGCTTCATAACATTACGGTTGAACTACTGATGTCAAATGGACTACTTTACTGATTACCTTACCACCTTTCTGGGCCTTGAATATTGTAATTACATTGCTGTCTATGAAGGGTCAGAAAGCTCTTGGATTTCATCAAAAATAAAATTTTCATTTTGGGGTAAACTAACCTTCTAATATTAAATATGATCACTTTGATAATTGTAATTTGATTACCACCCGTTTAAAATGTAACTGTAACAAAATACAGTTACTCCTACTTTGTATTTTAACACATGACTAAGTTACATGCCGATACTCCCCAACCCTAACTATAAATACAGCTAAATCTAAATCTGTTGGTTCACTTATATCATTGTTTAATACTGTCATATCATCCAGCCCTGAAACTGCTCCATAGTAAAGCACTAAGGCATAATTGACATAACAGCAGAACTTTCTGTAAAACTGCTTCGAAACAATTCCATAATAAGGAATTTAGGTTTCTTTTCAGTCTGCAGCCAGTGAAAGCACATTTAGTGAGAGCAGACGGCACAGAATGAATGCAAAGCTCACAATCTTCCAGAAACAGCTGGATGGAGTACAACAGAATGCAAGGATTGATAGTCGTTTTTAAATTTAAATATACATAATATGACACTGGGTTTTATATCTGTGCTTCATTTTTCCATGCTTTGGGACAGCAAATATTGATATATGCAATTAATTGTGATGCATCTGACTTAAATTTAAATTGTTACTTGATTGACAGTCTGAGTTAGAGCATATAATCACACTGGTTAAGACAAAAGATGTGTAATGTTTCATTTTTATTACAGTTAGAATCAATACAAATGCAGCTTTTTAGTAAACACATAAAGCTCTTTCTTAATCTTGTTAAAATGCGACATTAAGAACAGAAAGCCAGCCCCAGTAAGGAGATTTGCATTTCTCGAGTTGCCCAAGTCACACACCACAAATGAGAAGAAAAACAGAGAGAAGGAGGCACAGAGGAGCGGCAGCGTTCAGAGTGGAGTGTAATCAGACCGCTGAAGTTGCGCTTTACTGGTCCGTGTCGCTCTGAAACTTTCATTAACTTCCTGTGTACCTCAATTACTCAAATTACCCCCCTACACACTCGTTTACCATTTTCAATTTGCGAAAACCCGTAAAATGCAAATGATATTGCTATTAGAATGCATGCGATTGAAGGCAGAGGGTTGGCTGTTTGATGCACAACTCTGGAAAAGCTGTTTGGAGAACGGTTTCGACTGCATGATGTGCATTTTACACTGGACTGATGGACTGATGATGTGCTTTACCTGTACCTCTTTTCCACTAACATGGTGCTGGATCAGGTCTGGCCTAATCCACATTTCCACTGCAGAAAAACTGGTTCTGCACAGCTGTTTTCAGGGTTCCCACTCTAAGCCAAATGTCAAATTCCCTGACTTTTCCCTGACTTTCACTGACTAAAAAGCTGAATTTCCATGACCTATCATTTTTTCTCACAATTGCGAGTTTGTATCTTGCTTTTTTTTTTGTGATTGTGAGTTTGTATCGCAATTCTGGCTCTTTTTTTGCGATTGCAAGTTTTGGCAATCAAGAGTTTGTGTCTCGCAATTCTGACTTTTTTTGCGATTGCAAGTTTGTATCTCTCAATTCTGACTTTTTTCTCAGAACTGTGAAATATAAACTCGCAATTGCAAGTTATAAAGACCATTTCTGAGGAAAAAAATACTGATATGTTCACAGAATTGCGAGTTTGTATCTCATAATTCTGACATTATAACTCGCAATTGCGAGTTTATATCACGCAATTCTGACTTTATTTCTCAGATTATTTCTCTATTTCTTAATAACTCACAATTGCAAGTTTAGTGACGTGACGTGTGGCCAAGTATGGTGACCCATACTCGGAATTTGTGCTCTGCATTTAACCCATCCAAGTGCACACACACAGTAGTGAACACACACACACACACACACACACACACACACACACCGTGAACATACACCCGGAGCAGTGGGCAGCCATATTGCTATTGCTGCGGCGCCCGGGGAGCAGTTTGGGGGTTCGGTGCCTTGCTCAAGGGTCTCACCTCAGTCGTGGTATTGAGGGTGGAGAGAGCGCTTATATTTGAGAGAGCGTTTATATTTGTATCACGCAATTGTGAGACAAAAGATAACCTTTTTTTATTCAGTGGCAGAAACAGGTTTCCATACAAAACACACTACTTTTTTTTTTTTTTGCCTTTAACCGTCAAATGCAATTTAACATTTTTATGTACTATTTCTACAGAAAAGTTTTTTTTATGATTTCAGGGGCTTAAACACAAGGATTTTCTGTTTGTCATCAAATTCATCACTCATTCTTTGTATTTCTTCCCATTTAGTATTTGCTTTTCTATTGTTTATTTTTAACACCCATGTTTGCCTTAGTTATCAGGTACAGTCTGGATTGATTTGACTTAAGCAATTGCCAGATGACATGTGGGAAGGGAATAAAATGGCACTGAAAAATAGCCTAACCATAAAAATAGGCAAAATGTGCAACAACGCAAAAAAAAAACAAAACAAAAAATAAATAAATAAAATAAATACAGTATAGAAAAATTACATTTTGATAAACTGAAACTGAAATTTAAAGCAACAAACAAAAATCCCTGATATTCCATGACTTGAACCAAAAAAAAAAAAAATTCCCTGACTTTCAATGTCTGGAATAGACCTTTTAAAATTCCATGATATTCCAGAAATTCCATGACCCGTGGGAACCCTGTGTTTTGTAATTGCTTGGCTCTCAAGTCAATGAAAATAAAGGCCGAAATCTAGCTTGAGCACATTTTAGTTGGATAACTATGACGGTTCATTGATTCTGTTGCTAAGAGGTTCTGAATGCAATGTTACTTCAACTCTTCACCAATACAAATGGCCCATTAAGGGTGTACATACCTGGCAGACGGCTGTTTCAGGATCACACGAGTCACTGTGTCCATTGCACTGGCACCGGACACAAGTGCCGAATCCCGCTCTGGACGCGGCTCCACCACCATGAACAGAGAGCCTATAGAACCCAGCCGCACATTCCTATATGAGACATTGCACAGTTATTCACACAGGCTTTTAAAGCAACCTCTTACAATAAAATAATATATTCATCATATTAATGTGAAACTAAGGGGGCAACGACATTATTTCTATAGTATTGTCCCTTGAGAAGACATACTAAAATGGTTGCTAAAATGTGAAGGGGTGTACTCACTTTTGTAAGATACTGTATGTGTGTCCATATTACGTATTTTGCACGATTTTATATCTCTGGCTTCTAGGCTTATCCATGTCCAGCTATTTTTAGTTGTATAAAACAGCTAGTTTTGCTACTTCTTATTGCAAATTGGTGTGTCTTTGTAACGTGGGGTTTGATTCTTGTGCATGTTTTCATGTATTTTGAAGTCTAGTCATTGTTCCTGGTTGTGTCCTGCTTCCCTGTTCCTCATGTTATTCTGCCTGTGTCATGTTCTCATTGGTTGCTATGTCACGTTCAGTGTTTCTCATTGGTTGGTTTGTGTCATGTGACCCCCTTTGTTTGCTATAAGTTGCCCTCATGTAGCCATTGTCTCTTGTTGAGTATTAATGTTGTAACTTGCTGTTGGTGAGTCTGTTCATGCCTGTTTCCATGATATTTTGTACATTTCCTACTGTAAATATCTGAAAAACTTAATTTTTGATTAAAAATTTGCATTGCTAAGAACTTCATTTGGACAACTTTAAAGGCAATTCTCTCAATATTTCGATTTTTTGCACCCTCAGATTCCAGATTTCCAAATAGCTGTATCTTGGCCAAATATTGTCCTATCCTAACAAACCATACATAAACTGAAAGCTTATTTGCTCAGTTTTCAGGTGATGTATAAATCCAAATTTAACAAAATTGATTCTTACGACTGGATTTGTGGTCCAGGGTCACATATTACGTGTTTAGTCTATCCGCCCATTTCCTAAACACGAAAGCTTTGTACGCCTCATAACGGAAAAACAAAACAAATTACAGCCAATAAATTTGAAGGTAAAGCACAGTTGGTTTTCTAGGGATAATGATTAATCAACAACAATAAAATGCAGTCTAGACGTAACCAGATTGAATATTTAAACATGTCTGATGCTCAAATCAGATCCAAAAAGTGTGCATAAACATACAGAAATGTAGGGATAATGGTGGTAGAGCAGCTGCACTGTTACTGTTTTAGTATAGAAATTATATTTAAATAAGGTTAGAAATTAACGCTTACAGAGGGCAGGTTAAGACTTAAGAGTACACTGCAAAAAATGCTTTTCTTACATAGATTTTTTGTCTTGTTTCCAGCTAAAATATCTAAAAATTCTTAAATCAAGAAGGATTTTCTAGACAAGCACACATTTTTGTCTTGTTTTCAGACAAAATATGTTAAAATTAAGTGAGTTTTTGCTTGAAACAAGCAAAATGAAAATAATCTAGCTTTCTGCTTGAAATAAGATTATTTTGCTTACCCCATTGGCAGATTATTTTGCTTGTTTTATGCAAAAACTTTTTACTTATTTTTTTCTGAAAACAAGACAATACTTTTGACTTGTCTAGAAAATCCTTCTTGATTTAAGAATTTTTAGATATTTTGGCTGGAAACAAGACAAAAAAATTTTTTTGCAGTGTAAGTCTACACATTTTACTCTATGTTGCACTTTGTAGTAAAATAAAACATAATCAGTTAAATGTGTTCCTGGTGAACTTCAAAAACCTGACAATGGACACAACACTGCAAAAATGCTTTTCTTACTTAGATTTTTTGTCTTGTTTCCAGCCCAAATATCTGAAAATTCTTAAATCAAGAAGGATTTTCTAGACAAGCAAAAATTATTGTCTTGTTTTCAGACAAAAGATGTTAAAATTAAGTGATTTTTTTGCTTAAAACAAGCTAAATTATCTGCCAGTGGGGTAAGCAAAATAATCTAGTTTTCTGCTTGAAATAAGATTATTTTGCTTAACCCATTGGCAGATTATTTAGCTTGTTTCAAGCAAAAACTCTGACTTAAAAATTTTGACTTATTTTTCTGAAAACAAGACAATAAGTTTTGCTTATCTAGAAAATCCTTCTTGAAAAAAAAAAAAAAAAAAGAAAATCCTTCTTGATTTAAGAATTTTTTGATATTTTGGCTGGAAAAGAGACAAAATCTAAGAAAAGCATTTTTTGCAGTGCATTAAAAATTAATCTGTACAATTTGTTCCTTCTGCAGTGCATGTATTAGCATAGTGCTGTGGCGTTTGGATATGACTCTACTACAGTTAATGTGTAAATATGCAAGACGTAACAGACACATAATCATTGTCATTCAAGTAGTAAGCAGGAATGTGTTGCAAATCCACACCGAAAATGGTTACACTGTAGAGCATCACGTTCATACAGGAAAAAACTAGTCCTCTGCTGAAACCATAGCAACACTCCCTCTCACCCTCGCTCTTCAAAATTAATCGCGTCAATTTAGTACACCATCTGTTCAGGGTGAACTTGCTAAACGCCTGTTTAAAAATACTTTATTAAGCACAGTATGAGGCGCTGCGGAGTTACGGCCATCTGTCTCCACGCGGCCTCGTCCAGCCTGAATGTGAACAACCGACACTCGCTGATCTGTAATCGGAGTCTCGCACACTTGAGCTTGTTAAAGATCTCACACGAGCGCTTTGTGGGCGGAGACTGGCGACTAGAGAGCGCTTTAACACATTAACAGTCTGAGACGAAGAAACACTCGCTGTAATGATGAGCGCTGTGCAGCGATACACCCAGCTGTTCGTCTCTCCACACTCGGCCTGTTTTTCCAGAGTTGTTGTGTTTCTAGAGCCCTGTTATGAAAGGGCACGTCAGCACCGCTCACAGTGGCTTAATTATTGTGACAAGGACGTCATGTAAATCTATTTGGAAACTGCATTACTGGGACTTTTCAGAGTTGCTTTTTGTAATGTTAAGAACGACAGATTGAGTTTATTATGTGCAATGTAATACATGCAAAACACAATGTTTTCATCACTGCAAAAAACGCTTTTCTTACTTAGATTTTTTGTCTTGTTTCCAGCCAAAATATCTAAAAATTCTTAAATCAAGAGGGGTTTTCTAGACAAGTAAAAATTATTGTCTTGTTTTGAGAAAAAAGAAGTCAAAATTAAGTGAGTTTTTGCTTGAAACAAGCAAAATAATCTTGCTTTCGGCTTGAAATAAGATTATTTTATAAGATCATTTTGCTTACTTGTTTCAAGCAAAAACTCACTTAATTTTGACTTTTTTCTCAAAACAAGACAATCAATTTTGCTTGTCTAGAAAATCCTTCTTAATTTAAGAACTTTTAGATATTTTGGCTGGAAACAAGACAAAAAATCTAACTAAGAAAAGCATGTTTTTGCAGTGCACACTTTCATCACTGCAAAAAATGCTTTTAGCAACGTCACAAAAAATAAAAGTAAGGACACACTGCAAAAAATGCTTTTCTTACCTCGATTTTTTGTCTTGTTTCCAGCCAAAATATCTAAAAATTCTTAAATTAAGAAAGGTTTTCTGGACGAGTAAAAATTATTGGGTAACGCTTTAAATTACAGCCCGCAAAGAACTATGTAAGTATGCTGAACTTACAGCGTACTTATAAAGAACGTACGTGTAGGTATAAGGGAACAATATGTTAAGTTCGGGTAATAAGGGGGTAATAAGACTGATAATTAACCTGCAAAGAACTATGTAAGTATAAAGAATTTACGGTGTACTTACTGTGTAATTATAAAGAACGTACGTGTAGGTATAAGGGAACAATATGTTACGTTCGGGTAATAAGGGGGTAATAAAACTGACAATTAACCCGCAAAGACCTATGTAAGTAAACTGAAGTTACACCGTAACTTTGTTGTAATTACAGTATACCTATTTAATACATCCATGTAGGTATAAGGGAATAGCATGCGATATTTGGGAAATAACGGGGGTAATAACCTGTGAATTTTTTTTTATTATACTGTAGCCTATCATTTATAACTAGGCTATTTAAAACTAAGGGCTACTATAATTAGGCTACATCGTATGGTACAGTGTACTGTATATGGCCTAAACAACAGTCTTATGTTGTGAATATGATTTAAAAAGACGATGTACTTTTCATAATTTTATATTAATGTTTTTTACAGGCCTAGATAGACTATTTCTTATAGCGTAGCTACATATTTAATATTAAAGAATACATGATGGAGATTTCACAACAAAACTAGACATCCAGTGAAATGAGTTGAGTTTATAATTTATCATTCACATGTCTCCTTACCTTATGAAAGCTTATTGATTACCCTCTTGTATCCTTTAATATTAAATATGTAGCTACGCTATAAGAAATAGTCTATCTAGGCCTGTAAAAAACATTAATATAAAATTATGAAAAGTACATCGTCTTTTTAAATCATATTCACAACATAAGACTGTTGTTTAGGCCATATACAGTACACTGTACCATACGATGTAGCCTAATTATAGTAGCCCTTAGTTTTAAATAGCCTAGTTATAAATGATAGGCTACAGTATAAAAAAAAAAATTTCACAGGTTATTACCCCCGTTATTTCCCAAATATCGCATGCTATTCCCTTATACCTACATGGATGTACTAAATAGGTATACTGTAATTACAACAAAGTTACGGTGTAACTTCAGTTTACTTACATAGGTCTTTGCGGGTTAATTGTCAGTTTTATTACCCCCTTATTACCCGAACTTAACATATTGTTCCCTTATACCTACACGTACGTTCTTTATAAGTACGCTGTAAGTTCAGCATACTTACATAGTTCTTTGCGGGCTGTAATTTAAAGCGTTACCAATTATTGTCTAGTTTTCAGAAAAAAAGATGTTAAAATTAAGTGAGTTTTTGCTTGAAATAAGACTCTTTTTCTTACCCCATTGGCAGATTATTTAGCCTGTTTCAAGCAAAAGCTTTTGTCTGAAAATAAGACAATAATTTTTCTTTATCTAGAAAATCCTTCTTGATTTAAGAATTGTCAGATATTTTAGCTGGAAACAAGACAAAAAATCTAAGTAAGAAGAGCATTTTTTGCAGTGTGTCCTTGCTTTTATTTTTTGTGACGTCGTTATATTATCTGACCAACATTACGCTATAATATCTGACCAATAGAGTTGGGTAATAGTTACATTTATGACATTTTACATCTTATCACACCTTGTAGAACATCATTAAGACATTACCTCACAGGAGAGACCGGCGTATCCCAAAGGACAGTCACATTTCTCAATCTGATGGGCGATTTCGCTGTCCTGTGAGGGCGTCCCCACCTCTGCCACCTCCAAAGTGATCTCAGAAATCCTGCACAGCAATCCAACACACATATATGATATAATTCATATTTATAAAACAATTTTTTCCCAGTGCTATTTTAGTACCACTGAAAGCCTATTATATAGTTTTGAATTAACTTTGTTTTATATTTTCCATTTTTATATATATATATTTTTGTAAGTTTTAGTTTTTCTTCTTTTTTTTTTTTTTTGTTTTGTTTTATTAATGTCTATACAGATTTTATGCATTTTTATTTCTGGTTTAATTTTACTTATTTGAGTACAAGTTGAACTAATTGAAAATCTGAGAACCTGTCTTTCTAAACTAGATGAAAGAAAAAAAAAAAAAAATTAATTAATTAATTAATTAATTAAATAATAATAATAAAATAAATAAATACATACACACTGCCACTCAAGTTTTGGAATCAGGGACCTGTAATGTTTTTAAAGAAGTATCTTATGCTCATCAAGGCTGCATTTATTTGATAAAAAAATGCAAAAAATATTGTAATATATATTGCAAAATGTCATTACAATATAAAATAATGTTTTTTATTTTAATATAACTTAAAATATAATTTACTCCCGTGATGCAAAGCTGAAGTGTCACATGGTCCTTCAGAAATCATTATAATATGCTGATGTATTATTAGAGTTATCAATGTTGGAAACAGTTGTGCTGCCAAATATTTTTTGTAACCTGTGATTCTTCTTTTTAAAGGATTTGATGAATAACAAGTAAAAAAAAATATTTATTGATCAAAGAATCACAAAAAAGTATCACAGTTTCCAAAAAATATATAAACAGCACAACTGTTTTCAACATTGATAATAAATCAGCATATTAGAATGATTTCTGAAGGAATATGTGACACTAAAGACTGGAGTAATGATAGTAAAAATGTAGCTTTGTATCACAGGAATAAATTACATTTTAAAATATATTCACATAGAAAAGGGTTATTTTAAATGTAAATATTATTTCACAATATTACATTTTTTTTCTGTAATTTTAGTCAAATAAATCCAGCCTTGATGAGCATAAGAATCGTCTTATATATATATATATATATAGCATAAAACTATAACAACCAAGCTTCTTCCTGGTAATTTAAAAGTTGACTGATAAAGTTGTAGATTTCTTTCATGAGGACCTTTCTTGAGATCAGTTACCTGCTGTGTCTCATGACGCTGCCGTGTGAGGCCTTTATTAAGATATATTCCACATGAAACAACACGTCCATGAAATCCTCACGAGACATCGGCCTGCCATCCTGGTGTTTCCACTCATGCTGCAAAGCATCAATGTTTTAGTAAATGAGATCAATTAAATGACTCCTGCACATACAAACACTGTCCTCACTCTGTTGTGTGTTTCAGTGAGTGGGTGGAGCTAAGCACTGACTCTCATCCCTGATTGGCTCACCTCTGTTATGTCAATCTCGTGACGGGTCAGCTGGCCAATCTGAAGCGCTGGCATTTCGCGGACCATGACCTTGTCCTTGTTGGGGCCACCCTTTATGATGACCTGGGGATCGTAAGAGGTGCGTCCCGTCTCATCACGAGCCTCGTAATAGATGGCATACTTCAGCTTCCCACCATAGGCTGTTATCTAAAAAAACAACATCTGAATGGTGAGACTTGTTGTGATGTTCATTAGCTGGCCTTTATGGGTTTCTATCAATTTCTAAGTTCAAAACATTTGATAAAATATATATTTTATTAAAAAAAAATGCTCATAAATCATTTTCATTAACTTAAAGCTCTATAACTTTTTTTGGTTTAAATTTTTTTTTAAACTTTTGTAACTTCAACTGCCAAGGGTCTTCTTTAAAATGAGAATTAAACATTTTAAATTAAATTTTAACTTAAGTCTGTACTCCCAAGCTTCACATTTTCAAGACATAGATATTTTTTCCTGTATGAACCTATGTGTAACTTTTTGATTAAAAAAAAAAAAAAACATAAAAAAAAAAAAAATAAAATAAATAAATAAATAAAATAAAATAAATATTATTTTATTCAGCAATGCTAAAAAATGCTGTTTTCATCAAAAAAATCCTAACAAAAATAAAATGCATCACAGTTTTTACAAAAATATAAAACACTGTTTTCAGCATGGATAATAATCATGTTTCTTGAATCAGCAAATCAGCATATTAAAATGTTTTCTGAAGGATCATGTGACACTGATGATTGGTGTAATGATGCTGAACATTCAGCTGTGCATCACAGCAATCAATGCCATTTTAACATATATTCACATAGAAAAACACACAGACTGACCATGGAGCGTTTGAACTGTTTTGGCAATCTCCAGTAGTACGGCTCACTCAGATGTTGCTGGACCACATCAGCATTAGCGATAATGTCAGGATGCTGAAAGCTTACGCCCGCTGTGACCTCCTGACGACTGGATTTGTCCACGAGAGGAAGAACGGTCTGTTCTGGCATCAGAGTCAGCTACAGGACAGAAAAAGACAACAGGACATCACAAATCAATCAGCTGAATAAACTTAAAGGGGACCTACTATGCCCCTTTTTACAAGATGTAAAATAAGTCTCTGATGTCCCTAGAGTGTGTATGTGAAGTTTTACCTCAAAATACCCTACAGATAAAAATTGCCACTTTTAGGCTATGAGCCAAAACCGGTCATTGGGAGACAAAGTTTATGACATGGGGATTAAAAAAAAGGAGTAGGTGGATTTTTATCACTATAGGGTGGTGTGTACACACACTGCAAACACACATTTATGTCCAAACAGCATGCAAAAGTGAATTTTGCATAACAGGTCCCCTTTAAACAAGAGCTGCACTTTGAACTTACAAAGCCAGCATGTGAAAACCAAGTGAAACCCAATATTAAGTGCGATCTAATTGTAGATTGAAATGTGAGAAATGGCTTGCAATATTATTATTAGTTAATGTTTGTCCTCACCCACGCAGCAGACGTTTCAGAGGTGGAGAAAGTTATTACATCTCAAAGAAAGATTATGAAAACATTTTTTAGTGCTCCAGAGATATTTATTAAGTAAACAGGGTGAAATTGGCACACAAAATAGTGCAATAGAGTTGTGTTTCGGCATCAGTGTCTTTGAGGATTAATCTGTGTTTGTGTGTGTGTATTGAGAGGCATATTTTGGTAAATGTGTGTGTGAGAGAGGAACCCCACAGGGCGACTAAACTACCCTCACATCAACACACAATCTCACGACTCACTGACTTAGAAAAAATCTCTCGTTTTCCCATAAATGAGCTAAAGGATTCCAAACTCCTCTCTGAAACTTAGATTAACTTTTGGACCGCAACCTTTGTTTAATTTGTTTGTCGATTTCATCGTGTTGGAAAAGCGTCCTTCAGCCATATTCTGCTGTTTGTCTCCATGGACACGCTGAGGATTAAGACGAGTTTGTGAACGTGCAGGAAACCCTTATTAAAAACAAACAAGGGGCGTCTCTGGCTCTGTGCGTCAGCGCTTTCTCTCTATCTTTGTCTCTCTCTGCTGTTCCTGCACACTTAATTCTGTCCTGTTGTGAATATGGTTGAGAGAGAATGACAGCCAGGAAGCACTTGATATTTATTAATATTTACTGTTTCCCTGGTAACCAGAGCATCTCAGCCCACCTTGGGACAAGATGATTAAGGAAGCCATCAAAACACACACACAGACACCTGTGTCCTCATCTCATCCACACCATCACAACCAACACATAAAACAAATAATAATTAAAAAATATCCTTTGGTTAACAGACATAAGTGCTCATGATTATATAAAATAACAGTTTAAATGGTTAAAAATGTCCATACTTTAAAGAAAAACATTTGAGTAACAGGGTTGAATAGTCAATAGTTGAACCTGACACAGTGTAATACTGTATATGTAAAAAATAATGGGATGAGATTATTTACTTCTCTTTCCAGGTGTTATAGATAAAAAAAAAAAAAAAAGCTTTGCTATTGTCAGCTCCAAGGGGTAATGGGGTTGTTCAAATAAGGAACAATATTACCTGATGAGTATTTAAATCTGAAGTGAGAATTAAGAATTATTCTACTTCCTCTGCACTTATTACCTGAGGGGTACCTCAAGGCTCCGTTTTGGGCCCGATTTTATTATAGATTTTCTCCTGCTAGGTATAAATTTTTATACCTTGTAGAAACACAACATCTCATACTATTAATAGACAATACTCTGCTTTTGCTAAAACTGAGTTTGGCCTAACAAACGTTTTGTTTGCCACAGAGACATTAAGGGCCAGATTTACTAAACAGGGCAAAATAGCGCGAGAACACAATTCCAAAACAGCGCAAATTCTCCAGGTGATTTACTGACAATGCGCAAATTAAAGGACACAGAGGCAACATCTAATTTACATATTGACCAGAGACATTAGTTGGGCAATAAGTAACAGCTGTTTTTGCATATAGTTTGGTTTTCATGTGTGTTTGCATATCTTACTATCAGCCATGATTACTTTATTCTGTTAATAAAAAGGTTGTTCATGTGCATATCAGCTAATTGTTTATGAGAA
Organism: Cirrhinus molitorella; assembly: GCA_033026305.1. Classification (NCBI taxonomy): domain Eukaryota; kingdom Metazoa; phylum Chordata; class Actinopteri; order Cypriniformes; family Cyprinidae; genus Cirrhinus; species Cirrhinus molitorella. The sequence goes on from CM065133.1 coordinate 1,850,017, forward strand.
GCAAACATGTAAAAGGCTGACAATCAGCTGAACATATACTTGTCTAATGAGTGACACTTAGCCTGCATTTTAACAAATGTATTTGAATGTGGCAACACTTTATTTGAATACAGCAACATAACATCACGCTCTACAATATTTCTACGAACAAATCTCTGACAGAGACTCCTCCCCTATCAGCCAATCACAGTGTGCATAGTTAATAAGCATGCTGACATCGTCCATAGCAGCGAGGTCAACCCCGCCCTTACTCTTAGCTTAAGACTTCTCTCTATTCCTTAGTAAAATTTTGTCTCAGCAGCTTTGTTAATAGGTTTTAAGAGAAAACTTTTAGCTAAATACTTTTACTGCTATTTAGGAGAACTCTTAGTAGTAAGATAAAATATTTTGTGAATCTTATCGATGAAAAAAAGGCCATTATATGACTGTGTGTGTGTTTACTCACCCTCATACGGATGAGTCCCGTGGCCTCCGTACACGAGCTGCTCAAACCGAAGCAGTAGCACTGACTGCAGCCCAGTGGATTCCTGTGACTGAGGCCGAACGAGCCCGCCTTACAGCGGTCACACTTCACTCCCTCCACATTAGCCTGAACACACACACATTCACATTAGTACTGTGTGCTGCTGTTTTACAGCTACCTTAAAGACCGGGGCTATGTTTCCCAAAAGTATCGTGAGCCTAAGCAGATCATAGAAACCATCAGAATCAGTGATCTCCATGATCTACTTAGGCTTATGATGCTTTTGGGAAATGTAGCCCAGGATGCAGTCACATGGGAACAGCACACTGCAAAAAAATGCTTTTCTTACTTAGATTTTTTGTCTTGTTTCCAGCAAAAATATCTAAAAATTCTTAAATCAAGAAGGATTTTCTAGATAAGTAAAAATGATTGTCTTGTTTTCAGACAAAACAAGTCAAAATTAAGTGAGTTTTTGCTTGAAACAAACTAAATGTTATTATACATGGGGTAAGGATAGATAACAAACTATCCTGGAAAGATCATATAGATAGTATTTGCAAAAAGACTATGCAAATAATTTACTTTCTCCGTCGCCTGAGATCTTTTGGTGCGAGAAAACAGGTTCTATTATTATTTTTTATGTCTGTGATTTTGAGTATCTTGCAGTATTGTAATTCTGTATTGTACATGAGTTTATCTGTCACCTTAAAAACCAAGTTGATGAATCAACTAAAAATGTGTTCTAAAATAGTGGGTCAACCACTACAAAGATTGTATAAACAATCTTATCACAACAATCTTTTAAGGCTAGCTAGAAACATTGTGTCAGAACCAAATCATGTGCTGTATACAGAGTTTGTACTCTTGCCATCTAATCAGAGATATAAGGTTCCAAGATATAATCAAATTAAATTGAAACATTCTTTTGTACATCAAGCTGTATTAGAGCTAAATAAGCAGTACAAAATGTAAAGCTGTACTGGAGCTTTACATTTTTTTTTTTCTGAATTATTTTTTTATTTTATTTTTAATTTTTTTAATTTGTTTGTCAAAATGTTTGTAAATGTGAGCGAAACTGTGGTAACGCAAGACGAATTTAAGACTCGTTCTGACAATAAAAGTTATCATCATCATCATATTATTATTTTGCTTACCCCATTGGCAGATTATTTTGCTTGTTTCAAGCAAAAACTCACTTAATTTTAGCATCTTTTTTTTCTGAAAAGACAATATTTTTTACTTGTCTAGAAAACCCTTCTTGATTTAAGATTTTTTAGATAATTTGGCTGGAAACAAGACAAAAAATCTAAGAAAGAAAAGCATTTTTTGCAGTGCAGCTTTATCAGATTGAAGCAGTACATTTCTATATCCTTAATAATCATTATGACATGACAGTTGTGATTAAAAAAGTTACTGTACAACGGTGGTTATACTGGTTGAATCAAAACAGGTTTGGAGCTCTAGGCCATTACCTTGCAAGAGCACTTCCCACTTCTGTCTGCACATGCACAGAGCCCAGACTCTGCATCGCAGGTGTCCAGCGATGAGCCTGCTGCCGAGCACTGGCAGGAAATGCATTGTGGGAAGTCTCTGTAACCCAGCTTACACTCGTCACATTTCTCGCCCCTGAACTGCTCACGGCACATGCAGCAGCCTGTGTTCACATTACACTGCTGCGCCACAGACCCCAAGGCGTTACAGCCACACGACTAAAGAGAAAAAGAGAAAATGACACACATACAATTCATATTATGCATAACGTTCACATTAAATGGCATTCACTTGCCCTGCATGTGACTGAACGCTTTTGAGAACGAAAGATCCATTCAGAACCCGTGTTTTAAAGTCTGATCAGGGCAGGCAAGGGTGAGCTGTTTGCTTACTCAATAGAAAATCAGTCAGAATAAGATGCAATTCTCAGCACTGCCCTTGGCTGCTTCTCTTCCTGCCTTAAGGCGAGAGATATTTCCACTGAGACTGAGAATTACTTTTCTTCCTCTATCACCTGTGGGATACCTCAAGGCTCTGTTTTGGGACCGGTATATATATATATATATATATATATATATATGCTTGTGTTAAATATTATTTTCCAGAAACAGAACATTTCATACTGTTGTTACATTAGATGATATTCAGCTTCCTCTGAGTTCTAGCTTACTGCACAAACGTTTGACACAGGGACTTTAAAGTTTATATGGCTACCAACCTTTTGGTAAGATGTAAAGTTTTACACTGCAAAAAATGCTTTTTTTTCTTGTTTCCAGACAAAATATCTAAAAATTCTTACATCAAGAAGGATTTTCTAGACAGGTAAAAATTATTGTCTTGTTTTCAGAAAAAAAAAAAAAAAAAAGTCAAAATTAAGTGAGTTTTTGCTTAAAAATAGATAAATAATCTGCCAATGGGGTAAGCAAAATAATCTTATTTAAAGCAGAAAACTAGATTATTTTGCTTACCCCATTGGAAGATTATTTTGCTTGTTTCAAGCAAAAACTCACGTAATTTTTTTATTTTTTTCTGAAAACAAGACAATAATTTTTACTCCTCTAGAAAACTATTCTTGATTTGGCTGGAAACAAGACAAAAATCTAAGTAAGAAAAGGATCTTTTGCAGTGTACCAGAGACTTTATGTAAGGAAGATATGTGTCATATATGCCACCAGATAAAATGCAATGGTAAACAATGCTTACAGATCACATTCAATTACACTGTTGCTGAAAATTCATATTTGCTGATATTATAGAACTGAGAAGGGTGATCTGGGACTTCTAAAAAAACAAATGTATTGGTACACCACAGAAAATGCTTTTCTTACTTAGATTTTTTGTCTTGTTTCCAGCCAAAATATCCATAACTTCTTAAATCAAGAAGGATTTTCTACACAAGTAAAATTATCTTATTTTCAGAAAAAAACAAGTCAAAATTAAGAGCGTTTTTGCTTGAAACAAGCAAAATAATCTGCCAATGGGGTAAGCAAAAAAATATTATTTCAAACAGAAAGCAAGACTATTTTGCTTACCCCAAAAACGCTCTTAATTTTGACTTGTTTTTTTCTGAAAACAAGATAACAACTTTTACATGTCTAGGAAATTTTAAGAATTTTTAGATATTTTGGCTTGAAACAAAACAAAAAATCTAAGTAAGAAAAGCTTTTATCTTACTATACAGTGCCTTGTGAAAATATTATTTCACATTTTGTGATGCTGCTGCCTTTTGTTTTAAATTACTTTTTTCCCACATCAATCTACACCATTTTAGTGTTGTGTGGTGACCTGTTGTTGTTTTGTCTTTGTTTGCACCATCTATACACAAGTATTAGCCCTGTTTTATGGACAGACCACTTCTGGTTAATTTTGTGGCTTTCTGTTTTACCACCTGGATATGTAGATTTTAATCTCACTGAAATAATTCTGTCATTTAAAGATTCAGTTGTACTGATTACTGTATCCTTTATATATAAGAGTTTGCCAATTATCATTCAGAGCATTCAAAATGCTGCTTTTCTTTATTACACTGCAAAAAATGTTTTTCTAGCTAAGATTTTTTGTCTTGTTTCTAGACAAAATACTTAAAAATTCTTAAATCAAGAAGGATTTTCTTGATAAAAATTGTTGTCAAAAAAAAAGAAACAAGCAAAATAATCTTATTTCAAGCAGAAGACTTGATTATTTTGCTTACCCCATTGGTAGATTGCTTGTTTCAAGCAAAACTCACTTAATTTGAACTTCTTTTTTCTGAAAACAAGACATTAACATGTACTTGTCTAGAAAATAATTCTTGATTTAAGAATTTAGATATTTCGGCTGGAAACAAGACAAAAAATCTAAGCTAGAAAAGCATTTTTTTGCAGTGCATGATATCATAACAGGTGCATAAACCTGACATCATTTTTATTTTATGCCCCTCAAAATTACCTACATGAATTGTAATCTGAAAATGCTCAACACAAAACGGTATATTTATGGTATAAGTCTCTATATATGGCCAACAAAATGAGTGTCGTGTCACTGACAACATCATATTAGTATATTATTTATAACTTGAAGGCACTGATTTTCTAATTGTTCCATGGATTTCAGGTGATAATGTAGCAATAAAGACGTTGTGCTGAGTTTCATGCTCACCTTCCATTCTCTGCTGCTCTGCGACATTACCTCAAAGATTCACCTCGACATGACTTTACAGAGGATGAATAATAATGATGTTTCGGCAGAAGATAAATATACACAGGCAGAGCAGACAGAGTGAAGCCGTGACGGCGGGAGGAGAGGAGAATGAGACGTACCTTACAGCCGCTGCTGATATCATGACCCCAGTGGTTGGGTGCACATTTGTCACATCTCTCTCCCACGGTGTTGGGCGGACAGATACACTGACCTGTGTTAGCGTCACAGTTATTTCCCACATGGGCGCACTGGCACGCTGCGAGACAGACAGAAACAGAGAGCAGGTTAATTGCGGAGCGCAGCTGAGCACCTGTTCTAAATGTCAGCGCCGGCTCTCCTCTCTGCTGCGGTAATATCGGCGTGATAGCGTGACAGAAGATGCTCCGGCTGGAAGGAGATGGGCAAATTTACACACCATCCCGACAGAGAATCACATTATTCTTAATGAAATGAACACCTCAGATGAAAACTGTAGCCTTTACAGGTCAGGCTGGTTGAGCTGGGATTTAAAAGCTACTGTCTGAAGTCTGAAGCCTTTTGCTCTTCCATAGATCAGAGGATGCAAAGCAGTCACTTACAACTGTTACGTTTCATTTACAGTATCAACTTTAACTTATACCAGTTACGTGCATTTATACACTGGAAAAAATGCTTTTCATTCTTAGATTTTGTGTCTTGTTTCCAGCCAAAATATAAAAAAAAATCTTAAATTAAGGAGGATTTTCTAGACAAGCAAAAATGATTGTCTTGTTTTCAAAAAAAAAGTCATAATTAAGAGAGTTTTTGCTTTAAACAAGCAAAAAAATCTTATTTCAAGCAGAAAATCCTTCTTGATTTAAGAATTTTTAGATATATAAATGAGACAAAAAAATCTAAGTAAGAAAAGCATTTTTTTGCAGTGTAAATTCTTCAATCCAGGATTTTTTAGACAAGCAAAAATGTTTTTTTTTGTTAAAAAAAAAAAAAATGTCAAAATTAAGTGAGTTTTTGCTTGAAACAAGATTATTTTGCTTACCACATTGGCAGATTATTTTGCTTGTTTGAAGCAAAAGCTCACTTAATTTTGACTTCTTTTTTTCTGAAAACAAGACAATTTTTGCTTGTCTAGAAAATCCTTCTTGATTTAAGAATTTTTAGATATTTTGGCTGGAAACAAGGAAATATCTAAGTATGAAAAGCATTGTTTGCCGTGTATATTTAGTGCTTTAGATAACAGATTGTTTCAAAGATCCACATTAATAAACAGGACGATAATAGTGTAAATTGTGTAAAATTCATCAATTATAAAACTAGTAAAAATTAAGGTCTAAAGCTGCCCTACAGAAGACAACAGTGTTATTATTCAGCTTGGATAGTGTCACTGCAGTTCAATAATATTTTCAGAATATGAAGGGTCTTTTAAAACAGAAAAAGCTGAAGAGCTATAAATTGAATGCAGATAGCAGATCAGATCATTTGGTGTCTTGGTAAATCTGAACATAGATGTGGATGTAAATTAGAAATTCTGCCTTTCAAAGTTTGGGATTAGTACCATTTTTTATATTTTTTGAAGAAGTCTCTTCTGCTCACCAAGGCTGCAATTATTTGATCAAAAGCACAAAAAAAAAAAAAAAAAAAAACAGTAATATTTTGAAATATTATTGCAATTTTAAATAACTGTTATATATTTTAATATACTTTAAAAAATAATGTATTTCTGTGATGCAAAGCTGAATTTTCAGCATCATTACTCCAGACTTCAGTGTCACATGATCCTCCAGAAATCATTTTAATATGCTGATTTATTATCAATGTTGATAACAGTTGTATTGCTTAATTATTATTATTATTATTATTATATATTTTTTGCAACCTGTGATAGGAGGAATCTTTGATGAATAAAAAGTTCAAAAGAAAAGCATTTATTCAAAATGTATTCTATTAATCTATTCTATTATTCTATTCTTTTATTCATTTATTCTTTTCTAACAATGTAAGTCACTTTTTATCAATTTAAGACATACTCGCTAAATAGAAATATTAATTTCTTTCAAAAAAACATACCCTAAACTTCTGAATGATAGTGTTAATTGTTAAAAAAAGATTTGTATTTTAAATAATTACTGTTTTTTTTAACCTTTTATTCATCAAAGAATCCTGAAAAAGTATAACAGTTTCCAAGAATAATAATAACATATTACAATATAATAAAATACTACATAAAGACAACCAATGGAATTACTGTTATATTGTTTGTCTAAATAAAAGTCTAAACGCATCGGTGGACCTGTACTGAATTTCAGAGGGTTTTAAAGCCGAATCCTTACGTGTGCATCCGCCTTCCTGAAAGCTGAAGTGTCCGGGAGCACAGCGGTCACACTTTTGTCCCGTCACACCAGGCTGACAGCGACACTGACCGCTCTCGTCACAATCAAACGACTTTGATCCGAATGAATTGCAATGGCATGGGACGCAGCCTTGAGCGCCCTGCATGTGTAAGCCAGACTGGAGAGACAGAGACAGAGACGGTGAGAAGGGTTGAAATAAGGCGATTCTCAGAGTGATGGCTAGACTATGCTGTCTGGCACTTTCCACAAATAAGGTGTAAATAGTTTTAGAAAACAGTGAAGGCACAAATCCCAGATTTTTAGAGCCAAAACTATTACATATGTTGGAGAACCCAGGTGTATCTGTTCAATCTTTTCCACAGATTGTAGTTCAACCATTAAACCCTCAATCTGTTATAAGAATCAAATATATTATAATTAATGTATTAATAACTATAAACCACCACTGCTTCCAGATTAGAAAGAATTTAGGCTAAATTAAATTCTTGCCGATTTACCCATTCTGGTTCATTAAAAATAATAACAATAAAATAAAAAGTAAAAACACATAAATAAAATAACAAACAGAAATATAGCTGCAAGCAACAATTACCGGGGTTCGAGCATCTAAGGCTTTTACTGCACCTGAGGTCTAAAATCATCTAATAGTGATTTTACTTAGGTATGTGAAGTTTTGTTTTCTTTTAAGACGTATAGGCTATTGGCTACACTAGATAAAGACCATATTATGAAACAGTCCAAATGCAAATGTTCAACTTTTCTGATAATTACTGACACTGAGATTCCAGAGAATTGTACTGCAGTGTTTGTATTGATTTTGAGTTAAAAAGCTAGGACTAGTTCAGAAAAGTAGGGTTTTTTAAATAATATCAAATATTTAAAGAACAGTTTGACTGACATTAGTGGTCCAAGAGGCAAGTTGTTCAGAATGAGGAAATGCAAATCAAGTGTTTGTGTAAATATATAAGGATTTTCCTTTAGCAATTTGGGGCCATTAACCATAGAAATTGTTTTTTTAAGCCTTTTTAACTGTTATAGCGCCACCTATGGTCCGATCTCCATGAAACTTTGCATGCTTGTTAAGAGTGATCTGACACATATTTTCAAGACTTTTTGTAAAGTTTTGAGTTTTTAAGTTTTATAGGCTTTTGGGTATATGTGCCCACACCCCTTTTCTAAATGACCCCATTATAGCTAACCAAAGGGCAAAATTCAATTTTTTTTGATAATTATTGATCTAGAGAGTCTAGAGAATTGCACTGCAGTGGTTTCATCGAGATTTAGCGAAAAACCTAGGACTAGTTCGCCAAAGTAGGTTTTTAACATATTTGTGAATAATTAATGAACAATTCCATTAACAGCAATGGTTCTTGCGGCAAAGTTGTTCAGAATGAGGGGATCTATCATATGATATGAAGATCTAGTGTTTATGTGAATATATGAGCATTTTTTTTAGCAATTTGAGGCGATTTACCATAGAAATTGTGTGTTTTTGAAGCCTTTTTAACTGTTATAGCGCCACCTATGGTCCAATCTCCATGAAACTTTGCATGCTCATTAAGAGTCATCTGAGACATGTTTTCAAGATGTTTTATAAAGTTTTGAGTTTTTAAGTTTTATAGGCTTTTGGGTATATGCGCCCACAACCCTTTTCTAAATGACTCCGTTATAGCTAACCAAAGGACAAAATTCAAAATTTTTTTGATAATTATTGATCTAGAGAGTCTAGAGAATTGCACTGCAGTGGTTTCATCGAGAAACCTAGGACTAGTTCGCAAAAGTAGGTTTTTAACATATTTGTGAATAATTAATGAACAATTCGATTGACTGTGCGCTCAAACCCCTAATTAACGTTTTAAAACGTGTACATTTAATGATTTTTGCTAGAAAATAAAATCTGACTAACTGGGAATCAAAAAGGGATTTGTAAATGTGCCCAAAATGTTGGCATCAGGTTTCTAGAAAAATCTACAAAATCTCTCATATAATATTTAGTTCGACCTGCTGACAGGAACAGATGTTTTTTATGTGTAGGTGGCATTTAACTTTTAGAAAAATAACTCAAAATAGCTCATTTTTGTGCACCTACTCGTGGAATGTGTCCTTGTTTAGTCATGGAAACAGTACAATTTCTTGTGCATTTACGTAAAACCTCCTTCAGTCTCCTTTTGTGACTCAAAGAGCTTCGTAAACACAGCACTGAACACCCATGCAGATATTACAGATCAAACCAGAGCACAAACTGCCTCCGTCTTGAGTTTGTACTCCGTCCCCTTTACACTTACTTTAACTGACATTTTGAGAGGTAAATGTCAACAATTTCATTTTAATGATCAAAAATGATCATGCAGTGATGATAAATCTGCACACGCCATTTGGATGTGAAGTCACTGTGGCAGCCATTGCTGTGGGTGATTGACAGCCATCTGTCTGCTAGGAACAGGTGCGCTGTCACTGTAGCAACCAATGAGAAGTGGCCCTGGCACAGATTGTCAGTGGCACCCCACGGATGCCAGATATATGAACAGACACACACACACACACACACACACACACACACACACACACACACACACATCCCATCATGCAAAGCTGTGAGCCAAAGTGACAAAACTCTCCTCCAAGAGAACTCATGAACATGCCTGCAGCTTTTTAAAGACTAAGAAAAGCACAGAATTTGACAGTGGCATGTGCTTTCTGAGCACGACAGATTAACTGACTCTCTTAAGCGCTATTTAACTAATGTTACATATAAAAGTATAATTACAAGCCAAAGCAGACTGTGCACATTATGTTTCATCCGTCTTAAAGCCAAAGGCTGTCTTTTTGAATTATGTATACATGTTTGGGGTCTCATTCAGTAATAACTGTACGCAAGTTTTGCACTTCAGCATGCAGAAATGTTTTTGCACAAACACAATTGCGCTTGGATTTGTTCTTAATCTTCAAAGGAATAAACTAAGAAATAAAAATTCCCCTCATCTTTTGACACGCAAGAGGTCACTAAAAACATGCTGTAAAGTAGTAAAATCATTTATTTCCAATTTATGACTGCTTTTATTGTAAAAATCTACAAACATTATAAGTGCACCTCCAGGAACATGATAAACATTCTGAATGCATCATGCATTATAATCAAAATCAGATGAAACCCAATGAACATCTTTATATAGAAGCCCAGATCAAGCTCTGACATGCTCATGCTGTTGATATGAAATAAAAAAGACATATTGTAAGGTCACTTAGCAACTCAATTTCTAATAATAATAATCATATCCATAAAAAAAAAAAACACTTTGATTCCCATGTTTCTAAGGCCAGCAGGAGTCAAGCACATTCTACATTTGGAATACAACAAGTGAACTTGTTGATACACTTACACTTTGTGCATGAAAAAACACAGGTTTTGCACAAAAATGCATGCTTACACACAGTGAAAGAGACCATAATAATGTAATAATTCTAAACTTTTTTTTTTTTTTTTATATGAATGTATTGACCTACAATATAATCCATATTTTGGGATGATGCATGACGCCCTCAGTACTGCATTATTGTTACCAAAAATACATTATAATATACATTAATATGTTATTTTACAGAAACATAAATTTATATAACACATAAAATATAAACAATTTTGCAAAGGAATAAAACTAAAAACTGCAACTAATAAACTGCAATAAGGAGCTATGTATATACTATTATAGAATTTATTAATAATTTAAATTAGCTTTTATATTTCCAGCTTTCGTTGTAATTTTAGTTAAAATGTTTACATTTCGTATTTATTTATTTATTAAATATTACTATTTAAGTTTAATTAGTTTTTATTTATATGCAGTTTGCAACATTTATGTCCAGTTACTAAAACAGTGTTTTTGCATTTTCAAAATTAAATTTTTGCATCTAATATTTAAATTATATTTTAGCTTTATTTGGAATAACAAAAATATTCTAATATATAGGGCCATTTTTACAAACAGCTTGCACCAGCGCAAAGCATCCAAGTGCAAATTATTGTCTTGTTTTCAGAAAAAAGTTGTCACAATTAAGTGAGTTTTTGCTTAAAATAATAATCTGCCAATGGGGTAAGCAAAATAATCTTATTTCAAGCAGAAAACTAGATTATTTTGCTTACCCCATTGGCAGATTACTTTGCTTGTTTCAAGCAAAAACTCGCTTAATTTTAACTTCTTTTTTCTAAAAACAAGACAATTATTTTTACTTGTCAAGAAAATCCTTCTTGATTTAAGAATTTTTAGATAATTTGGCTGAAAACAAGACAAAAAATCTAAGCAAGAAAAGCATTTGCACCATTATTCAACATCCAGAAAATGAATTTGCACTGCTCTTGGTAGATCGCACTGGTCACTGAATTGATCTGGCTGCATTTGTTCTTTAATGTGCGCATTGTTAGTAAATCACACACAGAATCTTCCCCTCCAATCTGTGCATTTATGGAATGCAAAAGCTAATTTGTTTAGTAAAAATATTTTTAATAGAATAGTTTAATAGCCTTTCTGGTAAATTGCAAACAGTGAATTGCATCAATGGTGAAGTGACACAATTAATTTGATCAGCAGTAAAAGGTGGGAAAAATTATAATGTAATGTGTGTTATTTTGAACACTCTTACACTTGTCACACTCATGTTAGATGTTGACCCTCATAGGAAGCCACACACAAAACACACCGATCCTGTGCACCCATCATGCCGTGCGTTTACCCCTATGCTGGGGCGATACGCCCCTCGAGGGCAGCCACCTCTGCTTTCCCATCTCTGGATGTGTTGGATGGGAACCTGTTGGACGGGTCGCCGGGTTTCCCTGCGGGCGTGAGGCGGGCGCATGAGGTCACACCTGCGGCCCACGTATCCGGCCCGACAGATGCACCTGCCCTCAGAGTCACAGCGCTGGGACACAGAGCCCCTGGCGCTGCACTGACACGCCTTACACAACTGAGCCTCACTGTCCCACCAACAATTTGGCTAAACACACACACGTACGGGTTTACGAAAAGGCAGAGACAAGAAAATAAGAAGAAAATGACTCACACTGACACAATAAAAACTAAATGTGTCATTAACACGGTCATGTCAAACTAACCCAATGACTGAAATGACTGCATCTGGTGTGTATACTCACCATACACTCGTTACATTGACGTCCAACAACATGCTGTCGACACTGGCACTGTCCGGTCTCCTGATGGCACACCTCTGAGAACGATCCGTTTGTGTGACACTGACATGCTACACAGAGACACACAGAGAAACTTGTCAAGAGAAACACAAATAGACATGAAGACATCATATCTAGAGTGACAGTAGGTTATACTTTTTGAACGCCTTTATATCCAGTAAATACACTGCCAGTCAAAAGACTGGAACATGGTTTTCATTGGTTTTTAATGTTTCTGAAGGTAGCCTCTTATGCTCTTTGTTGAAAAATACAGCAAAAACTCAAATATTGTGCAATATTACAACTTCAAATAACTTTTTTCAATTTGAAAATGCCACGTATTTCTGCAACTGCAAAGCTGAACTTGCAGAGTGCCAATAATAACTCAGAGTCACATTTATGTTCTGTTTTGAGGATTTTATGTTGGTATGTTGTGGGTTGCTACATTTGCCCAGGACTACTTGCCCACTGAAGATCGTGATCAGTGGCATTTCCACAGTTTTCACTTTTGGGTCATTCCGTGTCAACTCAACAGAGGTCCCCGTCTCAAATTTTTGATTTGGCTAATATTTATTCTGAAGAAAGATTTTGAGAAAGAGTTGTATAGTGATGAAAGCCAAAATATTAAATGTAATGGATTGATATTTACTGAGTAATCCAGTATTTTGTAGAGGGAGGTCAAAATAGCAATTTTCACCTTAGTTTCAGTGTTAGGGCCCTATTTTAACGATCTAAACGCAAAGCGCACGGCGCAGGTGTGCTCAGGGTGTGTCCAGATCCACTTTTGCTAATTTAACGACGGGTAGACGGTCCGTTTTTATATTTATGTATCCCACACAATAATATTGTTTTACACTGTAATCCTTTTGTTTTTAATATTTGGCATGTTTGTGTGATGATCCCTGTGTGTAATAAGCAAAGTGAACGCGAGTTGTGGACCTGCCCAGAGGCGCATGATCTACCAATGCGCTCTTTAAATAACAAAAAATAAATATTGCGCCATTGACTTTAGACTTTAGAGTTGGTCTATGGCGCAGTCTACGAAAATAGCAACGCGCCAACAATGCGCCCGGACACACCTCTTTTTTAGACCAGCTCGCCCATGGGCGCACAAACGGGCGCAAATGCATTTGCTAATTAAACGACGCACCGCTGGGCGGGAAAATGCGTCGGACTTCAACTAGCAAACACACTTGCACTGCGCCTTGCACCACATTGCGCCAGGTGTATGATAGGGCCCTTAGGTTGCAGGAGGTTAAAATTACTTCAGAAAGATGGCAGCAGCATCATTATCTTATTTTTGCACAGAGATTGGTAGCTCTATTAGTAAAATCTGTTGACTTTTGCAATCATTGTTGCATTATGTGCCAATAGTGACCATTAAAAAATGCGGAAACAGCACTTTTTTAAGTTTTTCTCCAAAGTTTGCATGACTGTAACTCAAAAAGTAAGTAAAGATATTTTAATGCCCTTTTAGACATTGGGTCTTAACAAACTTTTCTTTTGGCATCCTCATTTTTAATGCCCTATGAGATTTGGTTCCAGAGATATTGGAATTTCAATATGGCTCCGGGAGTAAATCATTCAAATATACACATTTTCAGTGGTCAAAAAATACAATATTTCTTTTCTTTTAAAGAGGAGTATCTGAAGAACAAATAATGTTAAAACTACAGACGTATCTCATTTCTTTCTGTCAAGAGAAAATAGACAATAAAAATTTTTAATAAACAATTATTTTAGAATCTTAATTTTCAAGGCCCTACATTATTCAGTCCCAGAGATATGGGGATCTCAATGAGACGTCATGTCCAAATTGTTTTAATCTGTTTTAAACCAATTTTCAGTGGTCAAAAACCAAAGTTGGTCACTTTGTATACAGCTGATACTTATTTTATTTAAAGAACAATGTCTGAAGAAGAAATAATGTTGAAATTAACATTGTTTCTTGTTTCCTTCTATCAAAACAACTGTATAGAAAAGCTGTCTATTCATAAGATTCTATAGTTGAATCAGTTTCAAGATATTTGGAAAAAGGGATTTTGTTCATTTTAACAGCCACTAAAGCTACCAAGAGTTTCAACATGCAGTATTGTAATGTTTGAAACAAATCCCACACCTCATAAGGAAGTGTGGTTGCTTTCGCCTCATCTGGAGTAATTATTAAAATTTCTTTTTCTTGTTTATTGTTATAAAATATGAAGCATAGTCATAGATCAAGCAGTATATACTGCTAAAGGGAATATTTGACAGAATCACTGATAGTAACTCAAACATTTAACATCTTTTACACGTGAAATAATTAACACTGTATAATTCTGAACCCAAGGAAAATGGAATCCTGGTAATCTTGGTAATGGTAATCTTATTTTGCATTTCACAGTGTTTATACGAATGATCCTGGTCATTCATAATCTGATGTGTCACACTGTACAATCCTAATCCCTAGGTTACTGTTATTATTTGCATTGTAAACAGTAATGACTAGATAAATACAAAACTACGTTTGGCTTTTGACCATTCAAAATGGGTGAGATACTAAATATGGAGCTGCACTGAGATCTCGATATCTCTGGGATTAAACCATACAGGGCCTTATAAATGAATATTCCAAAAGAAAAGTGTCTTAAAAAACAGAATCTAAAATCATATTAAGATAACTTTAATACTACTTGAGTTACAGGCACACAAAGCGTCTCAAACAGGTATGTTCTGTGATAGAACATACCTGTTTGATTACTTTGATAGAGGGAAACAAGATGCAATCCTAATTTCAACATTATTTCTTCTTCGGACATTGTTCTTTGAAATAAGTATCAGCTGTACGCAAAATGAGCAACATTTGATTTTCGACCACTGAAAATGAGTAACATTCACTATACAAGTCAGAAAAAATATTAGCAAAATCAAAAGTTTGAGCCAGGGAAGTTTTTGAAATATGGTTGATTTGACACCGAATGACCCATTTGGCAATGCATTCAAAAACTTACCTTATATATAACCTAAACAAAGTGTTGTTGCATTTAGGAGGAACAGGCATGTACTTCATTATGTAAAACACTGCAGGTAAAGAACCCTTTCTGTGTAATGTAGGTCATTCAAACTACTTCTGTAAGCATCTGACTGAGCGCTGTGCTGCACTGCATTGTTCTGCTCTTGATTCTGCCCTCCAAAACTTATTCCCAACAGAGATAAAGAAAGCCCTATTATCTTACATTAAATATAAACATGCTTCTGAGGTTAAAAATGGACGTGCATTGGACAAGATCAACAGCACAGACCTCAGCTCCATCCTCTCGGCTCCACTTCACCGGATTGCATATTTTAGCAGATACTATTTCAGATATGATTTTTGTACAATATTTATGTGTCTGATATTAGTGAAATGTTTTTATTTAGCAATTTTATATTATGATTTAATGCAAGAATTTCCATTTTTTTCAATGTTTTTACAGGTTTAAATAAGACCCCACCATCTGAATATGTTTTGCAATATTATAACCATATTAACCGAACTAAGCGCTCTTAAAAATCAGCAAGAACACATAAACTCTGGGAGCACTGTCATGTTTCATGCATAACCAAGGGAATGTGTGCAAACCCAGTGTGTTCTGAACTTGCCTCTGGCGTGTATAACAACTAAAATTAAAAACCAGTGAGATTATTCAATATCCCATGACCCCTTTGCATGCTAATCAGTGCTGGGTGTGTGGAAAACAATCAAACAGAACGACTCTATCCTGCTTAAAATTACAGCGCGGTGTAACTGTGGGCACACTGCTGTAGGGCTGCAGGAGGACAGATTGCATTTCAATATAATGCACACACACTTTTTGAAAGCCTGAGTCTGACTGAGATGGAGCACAGATGGTGTTGCGTGAGGCTTGTTGGAGGGGAATCTGTGTGTATTGTCCTTGAGGGTAGACGGCCCGCGCTACTGGATCAACTCACCTCACACACACACACACACACACACACACACACACACACACACACATCTGCCATAAGGGCTGTCTGGAAGAGCACAATTTAATTTCTACAAAAACAGACACATTAAAAACTTCTAAAGTGACAACCAAATGTGGTGTCTTGGGAAGGGCGCACAATATCTCACCTTTTACTGTTGTTATACAATGCTTAACAGAGGGGGACCTATTTTTGATTTTTGTATTTTTTTTTCTGGGTGTTTTTAGGTATTGTTTAGATATATACACACACACACACACACACACACACATATACATATATATATATACACACACACACACACACACATACACACACACACACACACACACACACACATACATATACAGTATATATACATATGCACATGTTCTGTATTACTATGTGTTGTGTTTGTATCCTTTTTCTCTTTTGAAGATAACTGGGCCTTTAAATCTTTGTAAAAGCTTTACAAGATATAAATAGTCTTCACTTTAGATGAGCTCACAAAAACGGTTAAATGACAACTAGTAAATGTTTTATAAATACCTGAATTAATCATTAATTACAGTAGGAATATGTATTAATAAAGCATTTATTAACATGATATTACTATATTTCTAAATAATATGTATAAATGTACATTTAAATAGATTTACTTACATCTTACACCTTTTTTACATTATTTAAATAATTACACTTTCTAGATGATATTATGAACACCTGATGACAGCTAAATAACTGGTTTGTAAATAATGTAACTGATCATTAATAAAGTATGAAAATACAATTATTAAACATTATAGATATGCTTAAAAATCAAGAACAGAAAAAAAATATGTAAAAATTAAGTGAGTTTTAGCTTGAAACAAGCTAAATAATCTGCCAATGGGGTAAGCAAAATAATCTAGCTTTCATCTTGAAATAAAATTAGTTTGCTTGTTTGAAGAAAAAATTCCCTTAATTTGTATTTTTTTCTGAAAACAAGAAAATAATTTTACTTGTCTAGAAAATCCTTCTTGATTTAAGATTTAATTGCAGTTGATTTAAGCATTTTTTCAGTGCATGATCACAGTTGTAGACAATTCAGTTTTTTTTTATGCAATTGCAATTTGATTTTGCTTGTTATTAGTTCATTATTGCACAAAATATTTTAGACCATTGTAATACAAATAATATGTATTGTAAAATTAAGATGACCTGTTAAATACGGACTTTGAAGGTCTAAATGAAAATGTAAGGAGTCAAAAATAATGTTGCACTGGAACTGTTTTCAGTTCCACTAGAGTTCAAATGTCAAATTAAATAAAACAATACTGAAATATATAAACAGAGACATTATAATCAATTCCGAGTTGTATGCTATAATACTGCTTTTTGAAAAAATAAATAAATAAAAATATATATATAATATATATATATATGAAGATGCAAAAAATGAAACAATATCCTATCTGCAATATCACAAAAGAACTACTGTAAATAAGCAACAAAATGTACAAAAAAAAAAAAAATAAATAAAAGAATGAGCAAGAAAGTACATATAAATACAAACTAAGCAACAAACTGGATATATGTCAGCAAAATAAGCAACAAAACTAAAAACAAAACAAACAAAAAAAATAAGCAAAATATTTAGGAGTAGTAAGAAGGTTGTCTAGAGGTGTACAAGCATTTTAAATAACTGGTCTGTTAATAATATAATAATTAAAAAAATGATTAATTGATCATTCATACATTATGAAAAAAAAAAACTGTTATTAAAAACATTACAGCTGCATTTATAGACTGCTTACTGCTGTCTATTAATGTGGGGATAATGCCTAATAAATGATGAAACTAAAGCTTAACCAATGTTTCATAGTGAGTAGTTATTATAAAGTGTTAGGGTTAGAGATTGGACATGATATGTCGGTGTTAGCTTAAGGGCTATGATCTGAAAACAATCAAACTCTGCTCCTTCACTCACCTTGGCAATTCTTGGCTATAAGGGCATCTCCAAAATATCCGTCATCGCACCTTTCACAGTCCGGCCCTCCATATCCTTCACGACAGCGCAGACAGGCTCCAGTCACTGGGTCGCAGCTGAGCTCGGCTGTGAAATCCAGGTTCCCGTTACACATACACGGCTGACAGGAACCCCCAGGAACGTTGGGACGACCGAAATAGCCATTAGCACACCTGAGGTCATCCAGAGTAGAAAGAACACATGCTTTAGAGACTTGCACAGTCAAAACACTGCAAATAAACACACTTCAGACCTTCTACAGTGGAACGAAACTGTGTAATGCTTGTTTGACCAGCTCTTAGACTCTCTTTCCTCTCATATAATAAAATAATTTACACTCAAATCAACATTTCACATGCATTTGTTTTATTTCTTGGTGCAATGACAATGATGTAGATGTTAATTTGTAACAGCAGTTTGATTCAGACAAGAGGTAGCTTTAGCAGTTCCGATGTAAGCTCTAAGTCTGTCAAGAATAGCTGGGGTAAAGTGGGATAAATGGAAACACTTAGGAAAAGCGTTTAGGTATATTGCATTTCCTGACGAGTCATTTAGCGTTTCTCTTTTAAAGGAGTTGTGTACAACTGAACTGACTCCATTACAGTACGTCTGATGCACAACCTTATTTTGATCATGAAAAGAACACCCGAGACTTTTCTCGCCAAAACAAAGCGCAGACGATGAGAATGTGAGAGAAATATAAGGGGAAGAGACGCTATCACTTCCTCCGCTCGCTTCGCCCACCCGCTCTTCTTATCTGCCGTCGGTGCGTTTGGATCCTATATCTCTACTGAAGCAACTTGTGCTGCTGGCTGATAAACACGCACAGTCTATCCACTGCCTTCATGTTAAATGGATTCCTCTGCGCTTATCTGCGCACGACTGCGCTATCTGCATGATGGTGGAAAGAGAAAGTAATCACCATGTTTCACTCACGCTCAGCGGATTCCGCGAACCACCCTAGACTTATTAATTGAATATGGCATTGCTTGCGACCGTCTTTACAGGCCCAGCGGCATGCTAGCGCACAATCTACTTTTAACTGTGCATGTTGGAAATTTCAACTTTTAGACTTAGATCTCACAATAACTTTAAAAGACATAATATCCCTTCAGCAGTACAAATGCTCTAGGCTCATATACAGTAATATCTGCACTTATAGTTGTGTTACTGTATGTTGGGCTACATTACAAAGTATGGCAAGCCGTTTTGACTTTTATTAACTCACAGGATATGAATTCTTGATATCAACAATTAAATTTGAATGGGAGTCTATGAGGACATTTAACTAGTGAAAATACAATTCTTGATATCAACAATTCAATTTTCACTAGTTGAAATTATAATTCTTGATATGAGAAATTACATTTTTACTAGTAACAATGGCATTTTTTGATATCTGGAATTACATTGCCACTAGTAAAAAGGTTAATTATTGATATCAAGAATTGAATTGCAACTAGTAAAAACTATAATTGTTGATATCAAGAATTGTATTTCCACTAGTTAGATGTCACCATAGACTCACATTCAAATTTAATTGTTGATATCAAGAATTGATTTCTTACTAGTTAAAATGCCAATTCTTGATATCAACAATTCGATTGCTACTAGTGACAATGTTCATTTTTGATATCTGAAAATGTATTTCTGTTATCAATAATTAGGAGAGTAATTTTAGATTTCTATTTTTACTAGCAACAATTGAATTGTTGATATCAAGAATTGACATTTTATCTAGTAAGAAATCAATTCTTAATATCAACAATTACATTTGAATGGGAGTCTATGGTGACATTTAACTAGTGAAAATACAATTCGTGAAACCAACAATTATAGTTTTTACTAGTTGAAATTCAATTGTTGATATCAAGAATGAACCTTTTTACTAGTGGAAATGTAATTCCTGGTATCAACAATTTCCATTGTTACTAGTTAAAATGTAATTTCTGATATCAAGAATTATAATTTTAACTAGTGAAAATTGAATTGTTGATATCAAGAATTCATATCCTGCAAATGAATAAAAGTCAAAACGGCTTGCCATATACAAAGTGTAATTTCTACCAAACAAAGATTAGTGAACTTCACGCTTTGGTAGGAAATTGTTTCTCTAAATGAAATATAAAAATATGTGAATCATTCAGAAAAGATTTTTCACATTAAAATTGTTCAGAACAGATCTGATAACTTTTTTTTATATCCGCAGAAGAAAATCAGAAAAAAGAAACAATTAGACACACCATTCATATTGTATATATAGTGTAAAATATAACAAACTACAAAGGAACTAATATGTTGTCACTTTCCCATCTTAATATGAAAAACAATTGTCAGACTGATGTTTACCATTTGAATTTGAATGCATTTCTCTCTACTATAGTACATTTTTTGAGAAGGAGTGGAAATTTTACTTGTCAGATTGTTTCTACGAATGTATGTAAATGTGAAGCTGTCTAAAAACCATTCTGGAGTGGTTGTTATCTGATGTCGCTCTGCAGCATGTTTTTTAAACTTAAATTGAACATATGGAAGGATATTCCAGACAATTTTCAAAGGAATTGCAAATTGTATTTTCAATTGCGTTTTCAATATGTGGATGCATACATTGTGTAAAAGGAATAGGTTGCAGCATTTGGGGTAAAAACAACGTATAACTATTTATTGTGTATGGTCACTTCCAAATAAAAACACACCCTACAGTAAAGTCCCACCCTTAACACTGATTGACTTGATTCAAATGCTAAAGGAATTCCAGTTCTATTTGAGTTTTGGCAGGTTACATGCTTGAGAGTGTGAGGAAGCAGACGTGGTAATTAATATTGTTGTAAATATGACAGGCTCACAACTCGTAAAACATGGGAAATGCAGTTTCAAACTGACTAATTGACAAATTTCAAATGGCATGGAAGTCACTTTGCGTTTGCATTCTTCTATGGCATTGTGAAGCACCTTTATTTGTAAGAGTGTAGTCCAAATGCAATTGCAAATTGCATGCAATTCCATTAAGAAACTTCAGATTATAAAAAGGTAAGAAAGAGATGGTTCTATAAAGAACCTTTGTCTGAGTGGGTCTCTGTGGAACCAAACATGGTTCTTCTATGGCAGGGATCCTCAAATCTGGCTTGCGAGATCCACTTTCCTGCAGTGTTTAGCTCTAACCCTAATCAAACCCACCTGAGCATGCTAATCAGTGTTTTCAAGATCATTAGAAATTCACAGGTAGGTGAGTTTGATCAGGGTTGGTGCTAAACTCTGCAGGAAAGTGGATCTCGCGAGCCAGATTTGAGGATCCCTGTTCTATGGCATCGCTGAGAAGAAACTTTTAAAGCACCTTCATTTTTAAGACTGTATGTCACAATTTATTCATCCACATATGGAAAACACAACTGGAAATACGATTTGCAATTTCTTTTGAAAATTTTCTGGAATACCCTTTCATATGAACTAGAGTTGGGGTACTTGGACTCGTACTCGCTCTCAATTCAGTCTCTAATACAATTTTTATCGGACTCGGGCGCATTTTTACTCTGACTTGACTCGGACTTGAGACTTTTGGACTCTGAAAATACGTGTTTTTAAGTCTAGAGAGTATGTGAAAGCCGGAGGGTTTTTGTGCATATGCTCACCCAAATGCTGAATTTAAGTTCTCTTTCGCATGTTATTGCTACACACTTACACGAAATGTAATGTCAAAATGCACCGTCTTGGAGAGTATTCATGTAAATGCAGTTGGTTTGGTCTTGAGTGAACTTGAACAGTTGGGAGAAATACAGATGTGCCAAAGTATTGTATTTTAAGTTTATTGTGGAATTTAATTTAAATAAAAAAATATGCATGGATTTTTCTTACCAAAATTGTGTGACATAATCTCGGAAATTGGAAAAAAAAAATTTAAATTTCGAAATATAAACTCAAATTGACCTTTTTATTCCATGGCTTCCATAGACCTACTTGAAAACTGTAATTTTCTGCCATAACGAATTGGTCTATTATTCCTTACATAACAAATTTAATAAATATAAATGCATTAAAAAATAAAAAAGTTGTGAGTTGGCTGGCTGAGTTATAAAAAGAATGTAGGGCTTATTATCCATCCGAGAAAAAAATGTAAAATGCCACCTACCCTGTCTACGGTCTAACCATTCATCATATAAAACCCAAAACACACACAGTCACAATCAGAGATATGGGGTGCATTTTCTGCTCTTTAGGTCCCATTCACCCTCCAGCCTTGAATTATTACATTCACAATATAATAACAAATAAAGTCAAGTCCTGCCCTATAATTTTTCACATTCTAAAAGATGTTTCACTCTGAAATTTGTCACAATACATAAATCAAGTCAGCCATAACTTCTGTTACATGACTTTAAGTTTGCTAAGCAGAGCAGGACACTATGAGATGGTATGAAATCAGAAATCAAAATGGCAAGATGCAATAAAGGTTTCCTTTTGTTACATTTAAAATGGCATTAAGTTTTTCTAGTTGTAAAGATTAAAACAATGTTAAGATACTGACAAACAGTAGTGTTTCGTTGGACTCATACTCGACTCGGCCCATTTTGGACTCGGACTTGTCTTGGACTCGACTGGTTAAAGATTCGGACTCAACTTAGGTGGACTCGAACCCAACACTAATATGAACACATAAATACAAATAAATCCAAAATGTGAAAACATATTATACAGTAGGTGGAAGAGAGCACTGGTTAGAACCTGAGACTCAAACCCACAACCTTCAGTTTACAAATCTGACTCTCTAACCATTAGGCCACGACTGCCCCTACATTCTTTTAACTCAGCTACAAGGTCATGCTGTGACACGCTGACCTTTCATTTGTCACATGGTTTCAAGTGATACAAATTCGCAGGTTAGAGTTCACCAAACTTGAACTCTGGAATGCAACGAAATGAGGAACAACTTCAAAGGAGCTTGCGTTTCTGTCATATTCGCATGTGCATGAATGGAAGTCAATGGAACGAAATGAGTAGTGCGACCGATAAATATGGAGTGCCACAAGGCTCTGTCTTAGGTCCGATTTAGTAGCATTTCTGTGTACATCCTACTAGGCCAAATTACATGTAAAATCTGATCATGCAGTGTTTTCAATCAGACGATTTTCATACTTTATCATAATTTTTTTATTAGCATTTAGTGTAATAAGACAGTAAAGACTGGTATCCATTACCAGGCAAATTAGAAGTCATTGGGTGTAAACATGGGTTAGTAAATGATCACAGAATCTCTTTAAGTAACAGTCTCTGGGTAAATGGGAAAGTCCCCACCTACTGTTTCAAAAATACATAGCTCCCAACACACTGTCAGACAGACTGTCACCTCTGCACTGCTTTGCTACCCTTTAAAGGGTAACTGAGTATTGAAGGCTGGCTATTTCTCTCTCTCTGGTGCCAGCTCATAATTTCCCCCATCGTTAGCTCTGCTGTGAGAAAGTCATCTTAAACACTGATGACTCGGGCCAGGTGTCTTTAACCCAGGCCATATATACTGCCAGCTTCCTGTGTGTCTACACACCAGGGAACAATTACTAAAAAAAATCTGGGACTGTTCCAAACTCTTATTTCCTTCCTCTCTTTACCCCATTCACCTCAGCCTGCTCTCTCTGACTCGCTCACTGTTTCAGGTGTCGCTGGCCAAACTAAACATAAGTACTCTATTTCAGAGTGGGACCAGGCGCCATGGAGGGATTGAGCTGAATTAGGTCAGTGAAAGACCGAGTGGGGTGGAGAGAGGCGGGTATTGGTTTTTCTGTTTTGGGTCAGTGATTCTTAAACTGAAAGTATCACTAAGCCCATTACTGTTACTGATTGCCTACCACACTCTCAGAGCTTACAGCCTGCTTTACAGCAAACACACTGTGTGTGAATGAAGCAGGGGGGCGGGATGATGAATATACTGTAAGATCTGTTTCACAAAGATTGCACAACTGGAGTTTTCACTCTGAGTACATATACATGCACACTAGAAATGGACACTTTTATCCACATATACATGCAGCTCCATCAGTAAGCCATTTCTCTTTGTGTTTACATTATACTTCAGAATGGCACTTTCTTGCCACTATTTTGGTGCATGTGATGTAAAGCTGATCACTGACAGGGTCTCGGCTGTGTATGTTACTAAAGCTCTACATCTTAGAAGTGAATTCTTGTTTAATATTTTGAGCAGTTCTATAGACCAGTGATTTCCACCCATATTCCTTAACCAAACATGCCTGATTCAACTCATCAGTAGACTCTAAGACCTGAAATGGTTGTATCAGATAAAGGAGACAATATGCAGTGAGCACATTTCTGTCATAACAACTCTCGGAGGGATTGGCATGGTAATGTACATGACAATGTTAATGCATTTGGTCTTGGCAAAATAGATCTGCTATGCTGCTGCTGCGGCAGCGCAAGTACCGAGACTTGCTAGTGCAAATACATTCACAACAAGAAATACTGCTGCTGCACATATAACAAATATGAATAACCCTCATAGCATATATGAATGACCTCATAGCAGATCTATACAGGTGGAGCTGGGGAAGGTGGAGGGTTTCTGAAGCGTGCTGCAAACTGCTACATCTAGCACCAGTCATATATTGGAATGCTGAGCAGTGAGCTCATTGGCTACTGATACAGGAGAGAACCAATCAGCTGTGACATGTGATTATGATGTCATCTTGTCAGATTGAGTTAGACCCTACTGCATTCTAGAGTTTCATGCCAGAACTCTGTATTTCTATCCAAATAGTGAAAAATCCAACAGAAATCTAAAACACAACTACATTAACTTCTGTATAAATCACCAAAACTATGTATAAAATATAAATCAAATCATATGGATTCGGTTTGTGTGGCTGTTACTGCATTTGGAATTTAAAACAATTAATCATCATCAACAATAAAGTCTCTGAACTTGCATCTTAGGAAGAGTGAGATATTCCAATATTGAAGGAATCAGCAATTGAGGCACTTTTGTGCTCATCTTTATTCTGTGTATTCTAATAAAACAAGCTTCTGGGCAAGTAAATAACACTGTCAGGGCCCAGAAAAGTATGAAAGACGTTATCAAAATAGTCCATCTGCCATCAGTGGTTCAACCATAATTTTAAAAAGCTACGAGAATACTTTTTGTACGCACAGAAAACAAAACTAACAATTATTCAACAATTAGTCTCCTCCATGCCACCGTAGCACCATTTTGGAGTATCCACTGGACACAATGTTCGCTGTCAGCTGTGTCATGCAGATACACTGTTTTCATTCAAACTTAAGCTTAAATAAATGTAGAAAATGTATCCGTGTGCTGCAGCTACACTATAAAAAACTATTTGTAGAGTTAACTTAAAATAATTTGTTACCCGGCTGCCTTAAAATTTTAAGTTCAGTCAACTCAAAGAAGTTTAGTCAACTTGAAGTTGTACTAAGTGACAACTTAGATATTTGATATTTCATATTTTAAGGCAGCAGGGTAACAAATTATTTTAAGCTGACTCAACAAATTGTGGTTTGTATTTTTTACAGTGCAGTGGATACCCCAAAATGGCACTACAGTCATGCAGAGGAGACTATTTCTTTAATAAAGTTGTTATTTTAGTTTTCTTTGTGTGCAAAAAGTATTCTTGTAGCTTCGTAAAATTATGGTTGAACCCCT
Organism: Cirrhinus molitorella; assembly: GCA_033026305.1. Taxonomy (NCBI): domain Eukaryota; kingdom Metazoa; phylum Chordata; class Actinopteri; order Cypriniformes; family Cyprinidae; genus Cirrhinus; species Cirrhinus molitorella. The sequence continues at coordinate 1,875,775 of CM065133.1, forward strand.
GATGGCAGATGGACTATTTTGACAACATCTTTCATACTTTTCTGGGTCTTGACAGTGTTATTTACTTGCCAGTAAATGACAGCAACAAACCTCTCGGTTTTCATCCAAAATATCTTAAATTGTGTTCCAAAGATGAACAAAGCTTTTAGGGGTTTGGAACGACATAATGACAAAACTTTCATTTGGGGTTGGAGTAACCCTTTAAGATCAACTAAAATCACACATCAGATGACTGCTAATCTGAATACTAGAACTGATATATCCTCTTCAATATCTATGGTTGTTACTGCCCCATTGGAAAATGTGGAGTTTTTAAGTTTCTCTAAAACTTTATCTCAAAACTTTAAGATTTAAGCATAAAAGGCACAGATGAGACAGCAGTTGGCATGCAAGTATGAAGTTATATCAATGAATGTGGATTCTCTGATGTTTCTCAAAAGCAATTGTAGAACTGACCAGCACTAAAAGTCTGTACGGTCTACTAAGATGCAAGAAAGGGTTGAGTTCATATTGAGATTTCTGCCTTCTCATTGCAGATGAGCATTTTATGAGGTGTTCTCGAGCCCTCCTTTGAAAGTTCTTTGGCTCGTGTGCGATAACCGGGGTCTTTTTCTCACGAGAAGCGAAAGTCTCCATTCGCGCTCCATTTATTGTGGCTTCCCTGTTGGGCAATCTCGACACAATGCGTTTTTAAGAGCACGTTTTAAGAGCGACGTGCGCCGCCTGACTGAGTTTGTGTGAAGTGTGTCCTTCACATCTCTTTCAGCGGGTCTCTCAGGGGACAGACTGGGTTCGAGCCCCGTCTGAGCGGTGATGGATCGGTCCCATCTCGCCCCATTAACGTGCGTCTGTCCCTGGCTTTTCCCAGAACGAGAAACCTTTCCATTCACTCGCTAACTTTTCTCCGCTTGTCCTCCATAACACACCTCCAAGCTCCCTCGTTTCCGTTCCCTCCACCTCGTGTCTGCTAATGGCTCAGCGTGGAGAGCTTTTGGTGCCAGCTAGTGAGTACCAGCGCTGGCTCTGCACCAGTCCCTCTCCATCTGTTTCAGGGGTGGGGTCACAGCAGAGCCCAGACCTTTCTTCCACCTAGACGCCATATTCCACAACACCACTGTGCTTTAGTCTGCGTACAGAGCTGGAGCGACTGCCAACGCAACCTCCCAAGAATGCAGCATATGCTAATGCTAACACATCAGCATACCAACCTTCAGAGAACGAGAGAGATCGACGCCCAGTGGGAAACGAGAAAGAAAGAGAAATAAACAGAGCGGCTGATGGAAATATTCTGCATGACAGATGAGCTCTGTGATTTCTGATGCTAATGACATTAAGACAAAACCAGGAGAGCCACGGCTGCCGCTGTCAGCGAGGGAGCTGTTTTGTGCTATATTGCATTTGTGGCCACTTTACACTGACCACAGCGGATCAAGCCGTTTGCTCCATCTTATCCCTGAATTTTATTTCATGTCACACTGGGACAAAGATCCATATGGCCTAGAGATTAAGATTTGTTTGACTGGTCTACTCAAGCAAACACATTACAAACTCAAACATATGGTGCTGTTCAGCATTTTACACACACACACACACACACACACAGAAAAAAACAAGGGGTAAATAAGAAGAGTTACCAACACATAGTTTTTTTTTCCCCTATGTGCCTTGGTTTCTGCATCCTAAATGAAACGAAACCACAAAAGTGACTGATTTTATGACTGATTTCCATATAAGTAGCTTTAACGCCAAGATCATGGGTTGATAATGTGTCCACCAATCTACTAAACTGATCCCATTCAATAAACTGCATCTGCACACATATCCCACTTGCATCTATCAAATGATTTTAAGAGTTGAAATGATCTTGATTTCAGAGTTTAGTGTTATATTTCTAAGCTAACAATGTGATATTCTAACAAACATGAAAATACATGCAACATAGTTTTAGTTAGATTCAACTATTTTTAACAACTCTGAAGCATATTGGCATGAACTACAAGCATATTCAGCATTTCCTATGCTGCCTACCTTTTGGAAATGAAAGTCAGAAGCACAACTACAGGATGATGTCTTGCAGTGTTGCCTATAGACGGCTCATTAGGCTTTGGTACAATGCCGTTATGCAGTGAAGTTCTGGTCAAGTTTTAAAACTGCATTAAAAATAAATCAACTGCACTGTTGAATATAAACCCAACATGGGAGTTTCCAGTACACCATTCTGTTTCACATGGAAAAGACCTCTCTCAAAGCTGCACATCTGGGATTACTAAGAAACATTTATTTATTTATTTTAGATTTAGGGCCATTTTAAGGATTGTATATCATTGAAAATACATGTCTCTGCCTACACTCTTAAAATAAAGGTGCTTCATGATGCCATAGAAGAACCTTTTTTGTCTAAATGGTTCCGTAAAGAACTTTTAACATTTGAAGAACCTTTCTCTTTCACCAAAGGTTCTTTGTGGCAAAAGTAGGTTCTTCAGATTATAAAATGGTAAGAAGAGACTAAATGACTCTTTATGGAACCAAAATGGTTCTTTTATGGCGTCGCTGTGAAGTACCTTTGAGTCTTTACATTTCTGCAAGACTCAAAAAACATCCTTATACATATAAATTGTTACAGTATTCAGTGACAACTAATTCATTCGTTTTCACAAAAGTATAATTTACAGGGTCAGAGTTTTAAGAAAGCGTAGTTTTCTTCTAATTCCTTGCACAATATTATGTTATGACTTTAAAACAATTTTAACATGCAGCGAGATTTGAAAATTTATATTTTAAATGTTAGCCTCACATAAGCCAGTTTGCATTGAATGCAAAACATTTGTGAATAATCGCCATCCAATGACTCAAAGAGAACATTTCCATCTTCCATTATTCGCATTAACCATCAAATTCGCATCAAAAAACACCTCAAGCGAGCGTAAAAACTTTTTTGTGAAGTTTTTGTTTTATTTAGCGTTTCCATCACTTGATTATTGCACATAAAAACAGGGTGATAGAAACATCCTAGTACAATCCTAGTAAAAAAAGGTACACTGCAAAAAATGCTTTTCTCACTTTTTTGTCTTGTTTCCAGCCAAAATATCTAAAAATTCTTAAATCAAGAAGAATTTTCTAGACAAGTAAAAATTGTTGTCTTGTTTTCAGAAAAAAAAGCTTTTTGCTTGAAACTAACCTGCCAATGGGGTAAGCAAAATAATCTTGTTTTCTGCTTGAAGTAAGATTATTTTGCTTACCCCATTGGCAGATTATTTTGTTTGTTTCAAGCAAAAACTCACTTAATTTTGACTTCTTTTTTTTCTGAAAACAAGACAACAATTTTTACTTGTCTAGAAATTTTTTTCTTGATTTAAGAATTTTTTGATATTTTGGCTGGAAACAAGACAAAAAATCTAAGTGAGAAAAGCATTTTTTGCAGTGTACCAGTTTAGTATACTAAAAGTACAATTGCAGGGTATTTTTATGAAGTACAAAATATGTAAATGTATTTGTAGTTTACTTCGCATGAAATAAATGTATTTAAATAAATTTTAGTATATTTATTTTTCACTATTTTTTGCTATATTCAGTTTCATATTTATGGGTTTTCTAGAAAACACAGGTTTTCTTGGTAGAAATCTACGAAACTACAGTTTGACAAATCAGGCCAAACTGTCATATAAGGAAGACAAACTAGCTAACATTTTAATATCACTTTTGCATTTGTTAACACTATTGGGTAGGTTTAGGGGGTTTGTTAAAACTCAGAACAACAGAGCTGGACAGTTATGTGAAAGCACAGAATCATTTAATACAATCAATACTTTCATAAAAGCACATGTCTGACAATGAAAATTTACAAAATGTTAGTCACTAGAGTGACTAAAAATAAGGAAAGTGTGGGGTAAGATGTGCCAGTGAGTAAACTGTGTCGCATTCCTAATATAGCATTTTTTTGTGCACAGTTTGTATCATCTGAGCATATATTCAGTAAGACAAAAAGAAAAACAAGTCAATTGGAGTTTTAAAACTTTAGTCATAATCCGACTAAAAAAACGACTAAAGCTGTGGGGTAAAGTGTGTCCAGACACTTTGGGGTGAGATATGTCAGCAGCAATCGAAAATGCAAACTTGTCCTTTGTATTTAAAACGCTTTTATTTGAAATGTAAACCAATCACATTGATTTAACTTGACATGACACTGCAATTTGTGTGACCGGATCACTTTGTTGATTCAGAAGTCATATATCTATGGCCTGATGTTAAAGACACTTTCTTTGATTTCAGGAGAGTGAAATATCATTAGCTATAACCAGTCTTGTTTCTTTTTGTATAGAAGGCAACTTGAGTAGGAAGTGGCACAACTTACCCCACTGGAGATAAAACCTTGTTATCTTACCTGTCGCAGCGTGTCCCCGTGTAACCAGGCTGGCATCGATCGCAGATCACCTCACCTCTGGCATCGACGTGACATGTGGGACTGAAACTACGGTGTTTTTGAGCCAATAAGGGGACAAATAGAAAAACAAAAGAGCAGCGAATTAAAAACATCCTTTCACATTCGTCATAGGTGCTTGATCTGGTTTTAACCGAAGCCAGAGAGAGTCTAAAGCCCAAGATGGTTTAGCTGGTGGCTCTGCAGCGAGGTCAGGTTCTGCCATTAGCTCTAGCATAATGACTGTGCGGCTATTTCAGACGACACTGGAGCCCGGCTGAGGGGCATGCTGGGAATGCTGAGGGCAGGAGGGGTGCGACGCTTTCTTTAGCCCGCTTGAGGATGAAGAATGCTCAGCTGTTGGATTCTGGGATGTCAACTCTGTCTGGATTAGCCACTAGCATGCTACAGCCAATATTAGCCTGGTGCTGAAATCATGCGCCAGTTACAGAGTTGAAGTTAGAGCATGCAGGACTTACAGTGAATGCCTGAAAGAGCTACATGTCATCCTTATAAATACTACCATGCTCAAAATATGACTACTTAAACTGACTTATGGTCTTAACTTGCTTTAGTTGAACAAGTTGAGTCTGCTACTGGCACATGATTGTAAAAAATGGGGTTATGTGCAGTTTATTTTAATCTTTTCTTTTTTATTGTTTCTCATCTCCCATTATAACAGACAAAGTCATAGTTTGTTTGCTGTTTGTGTCACATGGAGTCTCTGGCACAATCACAATATTGCTCTGTCTCATCTAATGGCAGGAATAGCAACACAGACTCAACACTGGCTCTATGACTAACCAATGGCAATGTTCATGAAAGCAGTTTCTTTTAGTGATGTTACACTCTCAGAACAAAAATATGCAAACATTGTAGCTTGTCACTGGGTCTGGACCCAACAAAGGACAGATTTGTACCTTATAATACCAGGGGTAGTTCAGTTTTTGCGGTCGAGTAAATGCACAGATATAATAATTCACTGATGTAATTATATGTGCATCGCCATAATATTGAAGTATATGTACTTGTTTGACGTTACTAAATAATAATATAGATTCTCTAATTGTTATCTGAGTGCTGCTCACACTGCAAAAAAATCTCTATCTTAGATTTTTGTCTTGTTTCCATTCAAAATATTTAAAAATTCTTAAATCAAGAAGGATTTTCTAGACAAGTAAACAATGTCTTGTTTTCAGACACTAGAAAATTAAGTGAGTTTTTGCTTGAAACAAGCAAAATAATCTGCCAATGGGGTAAGCAAAATAATCTAGCCTTCTGTTTGAAATAAGATTATTTTGCTTACCCTATTGGCAGGTTATTTTGCTTGGTTTAAGCCAAACCTCACTTAATTTTGACTTATTTTTTCTGAAAACAAGACAATAATTTTCACTTGTCTAGAAAATCCTTCTTGATTTAAGAATTTTTAGATATTCTGGCTGGAAACAAGACAAAAAAATCTAAGATAGAAAAGCAAAAGTGTTAATATATCTTCACATTTTTAGCACAGCAAGCAAGGCACAACACTTTTCCACATAGAGGAATTACAATAAAATAGATGAAAATCTTTGAGCATTCTCACATTCTTTCTTCACAGTGCTCCAACTTGATGGGTGAACATTACCTTTGATGGGGGGAACATTAGCCATTGTGGGAGTGTCTTTTGTCTCTCCTTGTGTGAATTACATGAATATTCAGAGCTATTAACACTCCCATGAATATGGCAATGCTGGCCAAAAAACTTACTTTCAAAATTCAAATTATTATATCTTTGTTTGTGATGAAGTGGTTGGAATGATTCTCACATCATTGTGAAGTAAATATTCTATCTTACAAGACTGATTACTCAAATGATTTCGTCAGAACTATTCAGTAGGTTTTTTTAGGCCATCTTTTAGATTAATGTTTTTTCCTAAAATGTGCTAACCACGCATAATATTTTTTTTCTACAAAATGCAAACATGTACATCTATCTTTCTCACATATTATTGTAGCACAGTGTGTGCTGAATACAAGAAAAATACATATGGGCAAATAGTATGTTATAAGTAGCTGAAATAAGCACAAATGTCAGGGCATGTCAGCACACCTCAAGGGCCCCAAAATCACCTCAGACCCCAGAGGGTTAACTCTTAAAGGTTCATAGTCATACCTATGGCATGTCGAAAAAGCAGAAGCCATAGAAGTTGAAGAATTAGAAGTCGAAGAAGTAGAAGCCGAAAAAATAGAAGCCATAGGAGAAGTTGAAGTAGAAGTCGAAGAAAAAGTTGAAGAAGCAGAACCCATAGAAGAAGTCGAAGACATAGAAGTTTAAGAAAACAATCGAAGAAGCAGAAGCCATAGAAGTTGAAGAAGTAAAAGTCGAAGAAAAAGTTGAAAAAGTAGAAGCCATAGAAGTTGAAGAAGTAGAAGTCAAAGAAAAATTAGAAAAAGTAGAAGCCATAATAGTCGAAGAAGCAGAAGCCATAGAAGAAGTCGAAGAAAAAGTTGAAGAAATAGAAGACGAAGGCGAAGAAAAAGAAGCCATACAAGAAAACGAAGAAGTAAAAGTCGAAGAAAAAGTCAAAAAAGTAGAAGACATAGAAGTTGAAGAAGTAGAAATTGAAGAAGTAGAAGTCGAAAAAGTAGAAGCCATAGAAGAAGTTGAAGTAGAAGTTGAAGAAAAAGTTGAAGAAGCAGATCCCATAGAAGAGGTGGAAGACATAGAAGTTTAAGAAAAAAAATCTAAGAAGCAGAAGCCATAGAAGTTGAAGAAGTAAAAGTCGAAGAAAAAGTTGAAAAAGTAGAAGCCATAGAAGTTGAAGAAGAAGAAGTCGAAGAAAAAGTCGAAGAAGCAGAATCCATAGAAGAAGTCGAAGAAGTAGAAGCACTTTCAGGCAATTTCAATTTTACACATTTCACAATATCTAAACTCTTCACCAAGATTATTGTTTCAGGTAAATCTGAAGTGTCTGAAACATGCATTACACTGATAGCCAGTAATAGTTTGAACAGGACATTTAAGATGGTCACTAAATAAATAAGCTCTAGGCAGGCTGATTCAGCAGGTTATACACACAAAATCATTGCTAAATAAAAAACATAACTTGTGTCTGGATGGTTAAAGAGGGGGATACTAGTTACTGTGACTGGCATGTTAGGGCACACTTGACTAAAAGCAGCAGCGTTACTATTTTAAATACATCTCAAGCAGACAGACAGAAGTTCAGCTATTTCCAAAATAGCTTGCTTTTTCAGTCACAGTTAGGTTTAATAAACTGGCTCAAAACATGTATTAATGAACATACATTTAGTTTAGTACTGGCTTTATCTATGTTATTTTGATTTAGTTATACAGTACTTGTTTTTTTTTTTCTACTGGAAACTTTTCAAGTCTGTGCATTTTTGCATTTTGTGCAACTTTGAAGGTGTCATGGTAATTGAAATCCTCACTGTTATTGTGACACATAAATATTACTATATCCTCCTGAGACCCAGGAAAAAATAAGGTTTTGTGGATTTTTTTCACATTGTTTGGAGCATAAGAAACAAACGGGAAAATAGGAATTATAGGTTCCATTGTTTGTTTTTTTATAAAAATTTGTACAAAGATGATTTAGTTATGTTATTAAAGATATTAAAGTACAATTTTATATACTATTTTATGGCAACATAATTATAATTATAATTTTTATAGTAAACATTTACAGTAAGGTTTAAATTAGTTAGCATGAACAAAGAATTAACAATACTTATACAGCATTTTTTTTTATCTTAATTAATGTTAATATCAGCATTTACTAATGCATTATTAAAATCACAAGTTGTGTTTGTTAACATTAGTTCATGCACTGTGAATTAACTATATGAACAATGAACAACTGTATTTTCAAGATTAATAAATACTGCAATAAATGTATTGTTTGTTCATGTTAGTTTATACATTAACTAACATTAACTAATGTAAGCTTATTTTAATTTGCACACATGCCCATTTATGAATATTGCCTTTCTATGCATTGTATATATTTAATTTTATATGTTCTTGGGGCAACATGTAATTTAATAATGAGACTTGGCAATATCTTCATAAGTATATTAATACAGTTACGCTTACATGACAAATACAAATACAAAGTATTGAAGTGTTGAATTCAGTGATTCAGTCAATGTCAGTCATTTTTAAAGTCTAAAGAGAGTTTTCATGGTCAAACCTTCAGTCTAAAAAGCCTTGAATGTGTTTTAACAGTACATCCAGACTCAAAACTGTGATTTGCTAAAATATATTGTCTTCTATTGAGGAAGAAGTCTATGGCTGGGTCTCAGGATGACAAGTATGTAATATATAAAAAACATAATAAAGCCTGACAGTTATACACAGTACCAGTCAGATTATATTGTTATGTAACTGTTCAACTACTTTGATTGTTGATGCTAAGTGTTTATTCATAGGTTCTGATGTCATGACTTCCTGTTATCAGCGCTGACATACTTGTTTGATGGGCTGAGAAGGGGACAAGCACATGGTTGACAGTCGTCTGCAGTTCCTCTGGTGGCGTCTCCATAATATCCAGGAGCACACTGGTCACAGTAGGGTCCTACAGTATGATCCCTACAGCCCTACAACACACACATAAACACAATTACAGACAGACAAACACACAAGACTAACATTAGGAGATTGACATGTGTTAATACAGACAAAAATTCTGCAGATGGATGACGAATTTTCCAGCACTGCCTTAAAGGAACACTCTACTTTTTTTGGAAAATAGAGTTAAACAGATGAGTTTTAGAGTTTTTGAATCCATTCAGCCGATCTCCGGGTCTGGCGGTAGCGCTTTTAGCATGGCTTAGCATAAATAATTGAATCTGATTAGACCGTTAGCATCTCGCTCAAAAATGACCAAAGATTTTTCTATATTTTTCCTATTTAAAACTTGACTTTTCTGTAGTTGAGCAAGATGATAACAGTCTAAAAAAAGTGCTAACGCCAGACCCGGAAATCAGCTGAACGGATTCAAAAATGATAAAACTCATCTGTTTAACTCTATGTTCCAAAAAAACTGGAGTGTTCCTTTAAGGCAGTGCTGAAAAATAATGGTGGCCACACAAAATATTGACACTTTGGGCTCAATTTGGACATTTTCACTTAGGGGTGTACTCACTTTTGTGGCCAACGGTTTAGACATTAATGGCTATGTGTTGAGTTATTTTGAAGGGACAGCAAATTTACACTGTTATACAAGCTGCACACTCACTACTTTACATAGCAAAGTGTCATTTCTTCAGTCACATGAAAAGATATAAGAAAATATGTACAAAAATGTGAGGGGTGTACTCACTTCTGTGAAACACTGTACATTACCTTCCATAAAAAGTAGCAATGTACATAATTACTTACTTTTATTAGACATTTCACAACATTGTGACGCCTAACTTTTAAAAGTAACATTCTACAAATTTTGAATCCGTTTTTCAAAGACACACAGTGTCAGACTAATGTATCGGGGGACATCGCTAGTATTTCATCTGTGAGCCATAAATACACATGCACACAGTGATAATCACAGCACAATCCATTTACACACACACACACACACACACACACACACACACACACACACACACAAATAATAATTCAATCCAGTTCTCTGCTGTAACAAGCTGTGGACATAGGAAGTGTTACTGCTGTCTGAACACATTTGCTTGTGTTTGCTAATGTCTGTTAATGTGTCAGTTATGTACTTTAAACATAATTCAATACTCGTAGATCATGTGGACCCAAACCTCATTGTGTTTGACTACAAATAAACAACCCATTTAAACCTGTGCCATTTACACTGGCTTTACAATCACACACTCACTGGATGGAAGAGAACAAAGAAGACAGAAGCCCGCAACACACACACACACACACACACACACACACACACACACACACACACACACACACACACACACACACACACACACACACACTTGCAGGAAATGGAACAGTTCTATTTTCTGAGTCCATCTGAACTGCATTCACAGCAGATTGTGTTATAATGCAGTTCTGCTATTATGGGCAAACAGCTACAACAACAACAACAACAAAAGCAGCAATGACACAGCAATGTATACTCACTATGAAAAAAGAAAGAAAGAAAAACAACAAAATAAAGTCCCTCGCCTCAGTAATGAGTATACACACACACACACACACACACACACACACACACACACACAATATATATATTACCAGGCAGTGTCCAGTGACGTCATCACAGCGCTCTGTGTGTCCGTTGCATTGACAGAGTTCACAAACACCGCGATACAGCGCCCCGTTCACCCTGCGGTAGCCCTCCGCACACATCTGTGAAAACACATACACACAATGACACACACTTAATACATCAACACACATGCTTCTTCATGAGGATGAGCGTGGCGTTTTGGGCCAGTTTGGCTGTACGTGCGTCAGTGTGTAAGCGTCTGCGCTGCCAGTAATTAATCTGTGCTGTGCTAATTGACGGATCATTGTAGAGCACAAAGTGCTTTGATTTACTAAATGAGGGAGAAGATTTGTTTCAGTCAACTGAAGCACAAGGGAAGTTTATAGAGCCGGCTGATAAATGCCTGTTCAGAAAGAGAGTGCCTATGTGTGTGTGTGTGTGTGTTCATAATATGCAAACCATTCTGTCTTGTTTTGTTTCATTAATGTGCCTGAAGTTGCTCTCTCTTCTCTTCTTCTTTTTTATATTTGAATGATTGTTCTCAGTGTTTACTGCTTACGGCTGTCAGCATGAAATCCCAATTGACATTTATTTACAAAATATAATAGTATAATAGTTATTTTCTATATGCATGTTATATTGGTCTTGTTGTGAATTATTCATTCATGCATAAGTTGCATAAATGATCCCTCATAATCTTCTTGTGAGACTGCAATGCATTTAAGCCAATGACAGTCAGATCTGCCTCATTCAGGTGTGCAACAATCCAATAAACCACCAATGGATTAAATCAAGACTCGCTCTATAAATATTTTCTTGTTTAATAACCTGTCTCACTCAGAAATATTTCACAATATGACAGTAAAATTTCCATTTCTTGCTGACTTTATGGCTGTATCCTAGAATATTTGAAGACCTCTCAAAACATTTTCAAATCATCTGCACTTTTAAACTTGCTTGTTTCTGTATACAAAATGCAGTGAAAACCCATGATCTCTACCCATGATAACATATATCTTTAATTATAACTTTTAACAATATAAAACTAAAACTAAAGATGCAGCATTGGATGTCTTCAGAGTTTAACATTAACAGTTAATTTTAGTTTTTATGCTAAATTGGTAATTAATGAGGCATAATCATGTGTACAGTGGCAAAATTGATAGAACTGACATTCATTACCATCAGACTGAAGTGTGTTCCAAATGACGGTTGTTTTCTGCAATGTTTTCAAGCTCTCAGAGGGAATAGGGCATGATCATTTCTGACTGAAACAGACCCTCTCACTGAGCTCATTGCATTTTGGTATTGAGTTCTTCATGGAGAATTCATGCAATGCTTCCTAAAAATTCAGTCAAAACAAGATATCTAATGAGGCAGAATAATTGTGCAACCTGCTGTTTAGTGCAGCCTTCACATTGGGACGATGCCTAAATGTGCTGTCTAGGTGGGCAGATCACTGGAACTGCTGACTGCAGGGATCTTACACACACATGCTGAATATGAAGTGGATATTGAAAATGACTACAGCGATAAACATCACGCTTGTTTTCCTGCTGTCTTTCAGTGACCCCGCTGACCCCGTCACTCTCAGAGCGGCCCCTTCTTTCCAACATCAGTCACAAACAAACAAAACTCAGCCGAGACACACAGGGAACATCTAAAGGGACAATACATTCAAAAATAAACCTTCAGTCATCACTTACCCTCCTGTCCTTTTAGACCCTGCATGACTTTTGTTCAACTTCAAAATACAAGTTATATTTGTAATATTCACAATAATATTACTTAATAGTCTTCAGTGTCACATGATCCTTCAGAAACTATTGTAATATGCGGATTAGCTGCTCTAGAAACATTTCTGATTATTATCAGTGTTGAAAACAGCTGCCCGATATGTTTGTGGAAACCACGATATATTTGATTTTCAGGATTCACAGATGAATAGAAAGTTTAAAAGAACAGCATTTACACTGCAATGTTAATGCTTTTGTTACTTAGATTTTTTGTGTTGTTTCCAACCAATATTTCTAAAAAATCTTAAGTTAAGAAAGATTTTCTAGACAAGTAAAAATTGTCTTGTTTTCAGAGAAAAGAAGTCAAGATTAAGTGAGTTTTTGCTTAAAACAAGCAAAATAATCTGCCAGTGGGGTAAGCAAAATCATCTTATTCCAAGCTGAAAGCTAGATTATTTTGTTTACCCCACTGGCAGATAATTTTGCTTGTTTCAAGCAAAAGCTCACTTAATTTTAACATATTTTGTCTGAAAATAATTTTTACTTGTCTAGAAAATCCTTCTTGATTTATTTTTGATATTTCAGCTGAAAACAACGACATTTTTTGCAGTGTATTTAAATAGAAATATTGTAACATTTTAAATCTTATTTACCCAAACTTTTAAATGGGTTTCCACAAAAATATGCAAAAAAATATGGTATAAAAATCTGTAAATCGGTGCTCTTTGGATGTGGGCATCTTGTATAACATAAAAAAACTACTAAATCCAAGGCACTCAAGTGTGAAAAAATATAAAAAGCCTGGCTTAAAGTATTTTAAAAACAACACCATATGAAGCAGCATGTTTTTAACATTGATAATAATTAGAAATGTGTCTTGAGCATCATATCAGCATATTAGAATGATTTCTGAAAGATCACGTTACACTGAAGACTAAAGTGCTGATGCTGAAAATTCAGCTTTGATCACAGCAATCAATTACATTTTAACATGTTCACATAGATAACAGCTATTTTAAATTGTACATTTAAATGGTGTTACCATTTTTACCACAGTTTTGGTCAAATAAATTTAGCCTTTGTGAGCAAAAGAGACTTCTTTCAAACTTTTTTATACTATTTAAGTCTGTAGTCATTATAATTAGCTTTTCTCTGGGGTGTCCTCGTTTGGTCGAGTGAATGTGTGTGCGTGCTTTGAGCTCTGAGTTTTAGTGATGTCACAGGAGGGTTTATCCTGCGGTTGAGATGATCACAGTCTCATTCTGTCTTTGGCCAGTGGGACCTGCTCACATCAGCATAAAAATCTGCTCGCTCAGAAATCAATAGCCACTGCAGCTTTAATAGAGGAGACACTTATGCAGAGAGAAAGCACATCCCAGTGATTCAACACAGTCAGCCACCCCAGCTGCTGACACACACACATACGCCCTGAAACAAACTAGATATTCATCCCACTGCTAATACAATTTGATCAGGGTTTGTCTCAGGAGGTGCATGAGGAGCACCTGACGGTACAGAGCAGGTATGTCAGACTGTCAGTGCTTTAGTCCACTGGGATGCTGTTTAAAACACACCGAATGGCTACAATAAACACCTCTGGGGAACAACAGTGTCTGGATTTGCCAGTTTACCGTGGAACCCTTGAAGACAGACTCACGTTTGAGGCTGTTAGCAGCAGATAAACTCGTAAGCCAGTGACAGAACTGGACTGTACAGTATATTTCACCCAGTTTATATCTGCAAAATAACACATATTCCTTTTGGATGAACAGAAATTTTAAAACACATTTTTTGCAAGAGTTCTGTATGGACTATTTTTGGAGGTCAAAACCTGGAAATGAGTTGGATTGCTGTGCTTAAGTCAATGGGGTTTTAGTTAAATGCCTGAAATAGGTTTGTGGTTCTAAAACATAAAATATGATTTTTAAAAAATCTTATACTTTAAAAAAGTGGTTGATAACAAGTGGCTAAATGGCACTACAGAGGTTGTCGGAGACATTAAATGTGACCCTGGACCAAAAAGATATTTGTAGCAATAGCCAAAAATACATTGTATGGGTCAAAATGATTGATTTTTGTTTTATGACAAAAATCATTAGGATATTCAGTAAAGATCATGTTATATGATGATATTTTGTAAATTTTACTACTGTAAATATATGAAAAATGTATTTCTGTTTGGTAATGTGCATTGCTAAGTACTTCATTTGGACAACTTTAAAGGCTATTTTCTCAACATTTGTATTTTTTTGCACCCCCAGATTCCAGATTTTCAAATAGTTGAATCTCGGCCAAATATTGTCCTATCGTAACAAACCATACATGAAAAGCTTATTTATTCAGATTTCAAAAATTAAATGGTCCAGGGTCACAAATGTATCTACTCAAATAGAAAGAGTTGTTAAAGCTTAATGGTGCTGATGCTGAAGTCATATGATCACATTGTAGTTTGTTTATGCTAAGCTTGATGATTGTATTTAGGCTTTAAAATTCATAAAAAAGTTGTGTTCATTTGTGAAGAATATCATTATGACCAAAACCTGTAAGAATCATAAACTTTTGCTTACTTACTGCAATAATCAAAACTGAATTTAAAAAACATTAAAAATAAATAAATACTGAAGTGCTCTAATGAATCAATTTCAAATAAACCCATCCTACATTCTCAGGGAAAATGTGCAAAATTTGTAATTTTAGGGGCACAACAGCTTGTCACTGGGGCAATACCCTCAAAGGGACACCTTAGTACCTTTGAACCCCTAAAAGGATACATATTAGTACCTTACAGTAGTAATTTGTACACTTATGGTAGTAATATGCACTCTTATGTACTATAACCCTTTAGGGGTAAAGCAGGTACAAAGGTCAGGGTTCCTACTCTAAGCCAAATGTCAAATTCCTTGACTTTCAGTGACTAAAAAGCTGATATTTCCATGACCTATAATGAACTGAAAAACAGGTCGCTGTTGTACATTATTTTAAATCCATCCAAGCTTTATTGACTTGTTCACAGACGTTTTTATTACAAAACTAAGTTAAACACACATACACACTACTTATTGTGTGCTTTTACTTGTTAAATGAACTTTGATATTATCCTGTACTATTTCTACAGAAATTAATTTATGGTTTTTATGCGTTTGTCACGAACTGTACCGTTGTGGCTCCCTTTTTTCCCCTCTAGAGGGAGCCACCTCTCCACTGTGTTTTTGTATAGACTCTTTACAGACTCCATTTCCCATAACCCCTCTCTCATGCCCCGTTCGTCACCTCTCACCTTTAGCCCCTGTCACTTCCTGTATTAATAGAGCTTCCATCCAGTACTTCTTTGTACTGGATGTACTATCGTCACAGCGTTTAGGAGTTAAATGCTCTAAAGGATTTTTTTTGTTTGTTTGTCATCAAGTTCATCATTTAGTCTTTTATTTCTTTACATTTAGTTTTGCATATAGTTTTTTTCTACCTTTAACACCCAGTCTTTAAAAGCTCTTGAAATATACTTTTTCCTAACATGACTCAAGATCATATACAGCAAAACGTGTGAGACAACGCAATAAAAAAAATATATATACAGTGTTAAAAAAGTTACATTTGATAAATGGAAAGCGACAAACCAAAATTTCCTGATATTCCATGAAAAAAAAAAAAAATAATTCCCTGACTTTCAATGTCTGGAATAGACCTTTTAATATTCCTGTGCGAACCCTGAAAGGTGTCTCTTCGAGGACACTGTCCTGTTGACAAGCTGTTGTTTGATCTGTTGTAGGCCTAAAGGTAGCAATTTGTGGTTGTTTATTTTACATGTTGGTCAAACAATCTCTTTCGTTCTTCTGAGCATTCTTCACATTTATCTGTGTTTCACAGAAAACAAAACAGCATGAAGAGAGTGAGTAAATGACATGCGGTTTGGTTTAACCCTTTAACGTGTTTTCAGACAGCTTTATTTTCAGACCTTCGCAGCTCTGCCTGAAGAGTGAAATCACAGTCTGTCATCTCTCAGAAAAAGGCCTACGTTTTTCAGTGTCAGACATCAGAGTGTCTCCTGTTCATTTCTGCCTTATTACATGGAGCTGTTTGTCTTGCTCACCTCACAGGAAGTGCCATCATATCCAGGAGGACACTGGCACACCTCCACGGCACGCGCTTGAACACCGCTGTCAGAGCCTTCAGCAGCCACACTCATGCTCACACGGCCCAACCTGAGACAGACAGAGGCAGAGGATGCTGTTATTAGGGCTGTCAATTGATTACAATGCTTAATTGTGATTAATCGCTTAATTCAGTTGTAGCAGTGTAAATGCTTGAAGTTAATAACATGCCTGGTTTAATAATTAGGTTCCGCAGTTTTGTGAGAATTCATGCATGGCTCTTTACTCGTCTTACTCACACAAACATATTTTATATTCCTCAAACAGAATCAAAACACACTCTGAAATACAAAGAACATTATATAATATAATGATATAATAACAAGTCTACTGACACAGCAGCGCTCTGCTGTGTTCACATTAACATTTCTACTGTGTGACAGATGTGATATTTCTCTCCTCGAGCTTCAATGAAGATTATATTTAACCATATAAAGATTACAAATAACTTGATTGTAGTTAAACATCTTGTCATGAAAATAACAGAAAAGAATAAATCAGCTGACAAGGATAAATGCATTAACATTGTTAAACATTGGCCTTTGACAGCCCTTACACCAATCTTTGGTCTATAGTTGGGGTTTAAATGGTTTTCTTTCTCGCATTTTATCTCTCAGTGATGGATGTCAAAATAATGTGGAAACAAACATAAATTAGTACACAAAATCTTCAAGCTAGCTGCTTGGGACCAGCTTAGGACCAACTAAGGACCATCTTAAACCAGCTGCCATGCTTCAAAACATACCAAACCAGGCTAACATTTCCAACAGGCTACTTGTCCAATGTCACCTGCCCAAACCGGAAATCAGGTACCGCAGTAACAGCTTGAACAGATGGCCATATCTATGGACTTTTAAGGTAATCAGCTAACCTAGCGAGCTGATTTTATTGGTGGTGTTTTAATATCTGAATGTTAGTGAAAAGATAAAAAAAAAAATGTAATGGACATCCGTCATGATTAACTTTTTGAGTGGCATTTTGAGTAAAATAACTCCACATTTAACAAAGCACACACAAAAGACCTGAACCAGAAACAGCGTGACCTGTTTTACAGAATATGGAAGTCTGTTATGTATAACCCCTGTTAAAAAAAGTTAAAGGGGTCATCGGATGCCCATTTTCTTTAGGATCTTAATGAAAAGCCTATAACATACTTTGGTTAAAATTTATCAGCGGTAGTGTAAAATGACACCCTTTTTACAAAAACAGCTCTGTTCACAGCGACCCATTTCGGTGCATGTCCCTTTAAATGCTAATGAGCTCTGCTCACCCCGCCCCTCTCTTCTGTGGGATGACGAGCCATTCTCTGAGAGACTGTAAACTTTAGCTGTATTTAGCTACAAAACATGCCAACTATTACATTATTAGGAAAGGTGATTTGCAAAGATTCAGAAAAACCCTTAGAGTTTTTCTGCAGATGAAGCTGTAACATAGATGCATTTAGGCAGATCCGGGAGTGCATTCCCTTCAAAAACAAAAGTAATCCTCTGCGTCTTCAGCGGCTCAGATGTTGGGAGCAAATGGCGATTGCTATGTTCATTATTACATTTAACAACAAAATACCTCAATCGCTTAGGAGCCATTGTCTACCCCTGCTCAGGCGTCGAAATAATGGTGGGCTGTTTAAAGCTCATTTGAAATGGCTCTGTCAATCAATAGTCATGGGAGGGGCCTGTGCAAAACTAAGTCATTTTGCCAGTAATCTCAGAACAGCCTGGACTGAGAAAGTGGTTATTATTATCAGGGATTTAAAAAAAAAAAAAAAAACACTGGGTGGATTTTTTTATCATTTATAGGGTGGTTGTGCACACACTCTGCCATCACACACTTATGTTCAAATAACATGTATGTAAAAGTGAATTTTGCATCCGACAACCTCTTTAAGTGACTGTTATAAAAGATGTATGCTGAAACCCTTGTGAATAGTATTGAATATCAGGTTCACATTTAAATGCCTCAAAAAAGTCTAAGAGGGGTGATTTCTCCATATTGCATTTTTTTCCCCCTGGTAAAACAGATGCAGTGTTAGGTTTGATCAAAACAGATGCCTGCGACTTTAATAAATCAAATGCTACATCAAACCTTAAACTTTGCTGTTGTCATGACAATCTGTGGGCATCTTGTTTTCTGTCAGCTGTGCATGAGAATCAACAAGCAGCAGACACATTAAGATAAATAGTGATTTATGTGTGTGTGTTTATATGAAGAGTTCAGATGCAAAAGCCTCTAAACCCATCTGACATCTTTCTTTAAAAAATGCATTTTCATCAGGCTCCGATGTATAGGTTTCTATGTAAGCACTGGTATTTTCGACTGGGCTGAGGGTGAGATTTTAGCAAATTTCGAAGTAAAAGTGTTTGATAGACATATAATATGTGTCCAGAGCATTCATTCAGTATCATTATCTATTGACCGAGATGGCTTTTAGCCGGGTTTGCATCGTTGCTTAAGAAGCAGCTTCTGCATTGCTTTCACAGCCTACAGACAAATGAAGAAAATGTTTAGAATTCTAATGTATGATAAATTATTTCCATTCTGAATGGAAGCAATCAATGCTCTGGATCACAGTCCACTAAATGCTGACCTATGGTTTGAGATAGTGTGTGTGTGTTTGTGTGTGTGTGTGTGTGTGTGTGTGTGTGAGCCTGCGGTGCTGCAGTGCACCTGTAGATGGCGCTGTGTTCCTGAGCGTAGGAGGCACGGAGCAGCAGACGCTCGATGTTGTTGA